>VWZO01010007.1:920226-945318 GCA_013396975.1 Bucco capensis
GGCGGCCGCCCCGTCGCGGCGGTGTGGTGCGGTGCCCCGGGGAGAGCCGTGCTCCCGCCGCAGCTCGCGCTGGAGGATAAGTCTGGCGGTAAGTATTTATGGGGGCCCCCTGAATGCCCGGGACGTCACTGCCCATATAAGGACTGAGGAACGGGGCCCGGCGGTCACGTGGGATCCCGCGTGCAGGACCCGCCGCCCCNCCCCCCCCCCCCCCCCCCCCCCCCCCCCCCCCCCCCCCCCCCCCCCGCCACTCCCACCCTTTTGCATCCCTCTGATCTCCACGCGAGTATCAAACCAAAGAGTGCTTAAATTCTAGCTTGGGTTTTTTGGGTTTTTTTTTTACCTTTTCCCCCAAAGCACTAAAAATAATCTCTCTTGTGCCTCCTTTCCCAGGAGAAGCCAATCTTTCATATGCTGTTCCCAAGCACAGAGCTTGCAGCCCCTCCATCTTCTCCGCTGATGAGGGTGTCAGATGTAATTATTTTTGAAAGCTGTATCCCATGTCACTAATCTCATTACTTAGGAATATTTCGTCTCACGGCTGTTTGTGCCTGCATTTAGGAGAGCAGCTCTCACATATGGTCGGTAGCGTGCAACATCCCTTTTCAATGGCTTGTGAGGAAAAAAAAAACAAACCATTGACATCCCCAAGCAGCAGCAAGACACAGCAACATGTGAGAGATGATCCAAAAGCTCACTCCTGTTCCAAAGCAACAAGCCAGAAAACACAGTGGAAGGCTAAAAACTCCTCAATTTCGTTTTTTAACTGCAGATACCAATATTTACAGGTTTCGGCATGATACCCCATGTGTTGCATGATACCCATGCGTGCTTGGGTGTCCCTATGGTATGTGCACTTACCTCTTGGCCTTGGGTTCCAAATGCTGTCACAGGGCGTCCATCTCCCAGGCCCCTCTTTACTCCACTCCAGCTGAGAAAGGAGCTCTCAGTTCCACCTCTTTGGTTTCACTGCCTTTGGTGATGCTCCAGGTTCACTACTCGTCCAGTCACAGCAGAGTCCAGGCTAGACAGGAGCACGCCTGAAATAGCAAGCATTTTAGAGGCATTTGCCATTCCTTTCTAAGGAATAGTAGGCATACACCTCAATACTTTCTTTAATGGGTGATCAACATGCACAGTAAATACGTAAACGTAGATTTTGATAGCAGCCGTTTCTAGCACTCAATGTACAGCCAATACAGTTTGGCATATGAGACTTAGCTGAAAGAAGGCTCGTGTTCAGTTTCAGTAGGATTCTAGATATTTTTGTTTAAAAAAACCAGCTCAATTTAAAAGTTAAATTGCGACAGAGACACAGAGAAAGAGAGACAGGTTCTGATAAATTTGACTGAAAAGTAGGAGCAATTGTATTGTACCTTTCCATTAGAGCCGAGCTATAATTGGTCTAATAGCTACTATGAAAGAACAAAATATTGGAATCTGTTTTGTGGTGAGGCAAGTTCCTTTACATGAATATGAGAAACAGGTAACTCTAAGTGCAGTATCCTCCCTACTGCCAAATGTCACAAATGTACCAGATACAGGTTTTAGGGATACTCTACAGCATCTTCTGTATTATTTGAAAATGCCACATGCCCACTGGCAGCACCAGATCATGATGCACACAGGAGAAGAACCACCAAGGCTTCACATCCCACCTTAACTTCTCCAAGTCTCAATTCTACTCTTGGACAGTTTAATGTTCTTCCACTGTGGAGAAGGATTCCATGAAAGAGTAGCAGGAATAAAATTTAACATACCTCCTGGCTAATTTCACCTAAGGAATACTACAATTAGCTGACTTTGCTTAATTTTAAAAGCCTTCTCAAGAACGGGGTAAATTGTGTCCGAATTCCAGCCTTTACAGAGACAAGTCACTCGATTTCTCTCAATGGGAGCTTTCTCTGAGTGGAAGTGGGGTCTGGTACTGGGCAAGATGGAAATGTAGTTAATGCTTGGTCTTGAGGAAGATGTTGACAGATGAAACTCAAATGTTTCTGGTCCCTTTTCTTGCTGTAGTGCTTTACATGTGCTTTGTGCCTTTGATCCCGAGTTGGCTGACTGTACCAGGCTCTGAGGGTTAGACCATCACACTGACGTCAATGAGCCTTACACGCAGAAAGTCCTACTGATTCCTGTGGTTCCCATAAACCACGTGGTTTCATGTGAGGGACAGATTGCTGGTGTAAATCACCAAAGCCCCACTCACACCCAGAGAGGATCTGCACCTCGTACACGCAAGGCACATCTGACTGGATATAGCACTGTCTGAGGAGGTTTCAGAGCTGAAGGGCTGAACTTCTCTTTTATTCCCCAGTTCTTCGAAACCAGCCCCCTTTGGATTTATTGTATGTGCTCTCTTAACAAGGTGCTAGCTGACGTTGCACTGGGTATATTTTCCTGCAGTCATTCTCTATCACAAGTACCCGAGACAGGAGCTGTAGAAATAAAATTGTCTTGCCCCCATACCTGAGCTTGAGAGTAGCTGTAGAAGAAAAGGCATCTCGTGTGGAGCTGGCAACACCATCTAGCCAGCCTAACATCACACATTTGAGTCATCTCTCCAGGGGGTTACTAGGCTTTTGTAGCAGAACTCCACAGACCTCATGTACTAACAGCAGCAATGCTAATAGGCCTGCTTGGGAAATACACTCTGCCACTTCCACTAAGCATCTCACGGCTTTTGGGAGTGTTAAGGTGGCTCCACCTCAGCAGGTGCACCCACAGGAGTGGGGAGTCAGCTAGGAGCAGGGACATGGTGCTGGATAGGAGGTGACTGACCGTGTCTTCTGACAGCAGCAAGGCATGTGTGTCCTAAATCTGGGCTAGATTCTGGTTGGGGTTGGTGATTTTTTTAATGTTTCACATAAAGGAGAAGTTCTTCTCTCTGAAGCCCTAAATTTGGCCCATTTCAGTGGTGGCAGAGAGATTTATCATGTCCTCACAGGAAGAAATGCTGGTTTACTAATGCCTTGTGTTTTGCTAGAGATATCTACTGGATTCCCAGGCTGCACATAAAAGCCACTTCCCTTAAATCTACCCTGCCTGCCCCTTACAGGCCTGATATAGGCTCTGAGCCTGAAACCTGGGACCCAGCCCGGGAAACCTGCTGTAAACATGAACCTACAGAAAACAGCTGCCCGACTGCTGGCATACTGGGGAAAGAGGATGGTTAAAGAGTAGAGAAGGCATCCCAGTCTGCCCTTAATTACAGCACCTTGAAACCACACGCTGTGGTTTTCAGCCAAGGCTGCTTGTTGTCTTAGGATGAACGCCTGTAAATCTGAAATAAGTAAATGACTGTATTGTGAGGGTTTGGCTCGGGAGAGCCTTAGTAGCATCCTGAAGGGTTATTTAAATGTCAATAACATTTTCTAATTCGGGCTCTAGAAAGAAACAAATCTGTGCCATATCAGCAAGTTACTAGTTTTAAGTTTGTGTGGCTGTCAACAAGTATGTGTGACAGAGAAAAGTTCCAGTCAAATAAAAGCAACAACAAACTCCTTAGCCCAAAAACCTATTCTGGTTATTAAACGTACGGAACATTTCCTACATATTCCCAGCACATGTATTAAATCTGTAGTCCTACCTCTGCTCACCCTTTCCATTCCTCCGGTAAGATCCGAGGGGTTGGATGTTCCCTGCAGGCGGCGGAGGGGAGCGGGGAGCCTGTGCGGGCTCCACTGCCCTCTCCTGGGGGAAGGCGCTCCCGGGAGCCGCCGAGGACACGGCAGCTGAGCAAAGAGCGGTGCTCAGGCCTGAGTGCCGCTGGTGTTTCACCACAGAACAGCACCCCTAAGGCTTTACATCACTGGTGTGCTACCTACAGAGAGACCAAAATACAGCTCTCTTGAGTCAGGGATGCCGGGCAGGGCTACACGGCTGCCTAATGGCTGTCCTGCAGGATGTGACCCCTGCAGCCCCAAAGGTGTCTGGACAGGGAGCACATAGCCCAGACAGGTGCTGGGAGCAAGCCACAGAGGAGGCATACCTGGTGACAGGCTAAAATACCAGCTCTGCATGATGCCTGCTGGGGGAACAAACAAAGCAAAAAAAACAACCAAACAAACAAAATCAACAACAAAATAAAAACAGTGAATCAACCCCCAAAGTGTTCTCTAACAGGGAAAATAACTGGGATATACCTATCAGTAATGAGACAAGACTCTCAAAAGAGTTACTTTGTTTCTGAGTGGTGATGGTCTGACTGCTAAGCTCTACTTTCCAGTCCTTTCTTCCAAAACTAGTTTCACTTACCTTTTTATTTCCTGTTCTAACACGTCTGTTGTGCTTTGCGTAAATAGTGCCTCATTCCATGGCTGCACTGGGCCTGTGGTCCAGAGAGAGACTTAACATCCATTAACAATGCAAGTGCCCTTCTTCCTTGAAGGACTGAAATAAAAGAAATGCAGCAAATGTCACATTTCCAGTTCTCCTATTGGTCCCACAACCTAGTTTTTTAAGTACTTAGCCTGTCAGAAAGCTTTCTGGATTTACTCAGTTTATAGGAAACAGCATGGCTTTTTATCCTTGGCTGAGGAGTAAGATCACATATGGCATCTCTTTTCAGAAGACCAAGAGGAAATGCAAAACTCTGACACAATTTTCCAAGCAGTCTTCTGAGGAAGAACTTTTTACTGTGAAGATAACTGAACACTGGAATAGTTTGCCCAGAGAGGCTGTGGAGTTTCCTTCCCTGGAGACACTCAAAAACCATCCAGGCACAATCCTGAGTAATGTGCTCTAGGGGACCCTGCTGGAGCAGGGAAGTTGGACTAGATAACATCTGGTGGTCCCTTCCAACCTTAACCATTCTGTGATTCTAAGACAAGCAGAAGGACCTTTGTAGGGTGTTTCTCAGAAACATCCCACCCCTCCAGGGAGGCTGGAGTCATTCACAGGATTTCTAGATTGCCAAGGACTCATTTGTGTGTGCCACTTTTCAGAACCTGTTCCCATTTATGTCTCATTTCTCTGTAGTTTCTCTTAAACCAGTCTGCCTTGAGTGTTGAAAAGCCTCAGCTCTTTGCTCTGGGTAAGGCAGTCTGAGCGTGGTTCTGGCTTTTCCTTAGTTTATATCATCATTTATTTTCTGCTCCTTAGGGCATGTCTACATGCTCCAGTCCCACAAGAAGACCATCCTGACTGTGAACTCTTGAGGAGAAGGGTGTTCATATTCATCTTTAACATTTTACCAATGGATGGTTTTCTGTCAGAAACTGACAGTAAAGTTTATTAAAGCAGAGATATTTTATTTTTTAATCCCACAAGAGATTAAAATAAACAACATGTTTTGCTTTAAAATTTCTAGGGCTGGATTTTCAAGCAGTGTAAATTAGCATAAGTTTTCTGATGCTATAGCCCCTACAATCTGAGTGAAAGTCAAAATCGGACATGATTTTATTTAAGGTTTGGTTAGTTTTCAAGGCTAAACCTCAAATTTCTCCTGAGCGTGGGCATGGTGCTTTTTGTTCTGTTTGGGTTGCTCCCACCTGTTTTGCTGGAGTTTGTGTCTACCTTTGATTTGTTTTCTCTGCTGTGATGTATTGTCCTCCTCTTTCACCTCCCCTCTCATTCATGTCTCTCTCTACTCTCTATTGTCCAACCTTTTTAGCTCTCTCTTCTCTCTTCCCCCTCCTGCCTTTCTTCTTCCTTGGTAGTTCCTTTTCCTTCCCCCTTATCTCAGCAATTGCTGCCAAGAGCTATATTTGGAATAGAGTGGGAACAAGCTATTCTTGTGACTTTACTTTGAAATAACTGAGAGGAGCAGATGATTTTCCTTGAACAAATAGAAGATACGTCGAGGAGAAGGCAGGCTAGTAAAGCCAAAATGACATTGTTAGGGAATACCTGCCCAACAGGTTCCTCTTTCCCAACTTTCAGGAAAACTTAACCAGCTATTCATTCTTGTTTGCTCTCGTTTAGATTTAAATCCTCCTTTTGTGCAAAATTCCTCTCTCCACCTTAGTAACCCACAGTCCTAACAAGGCCTAGCTCATCACCACAGTGTCTGGGCACTCACAAATCACAGGGAATGACTGCCATCTAAAATCTCAGGTGCCAGAACTGGCTGAAACAGGATACATCCTTGTTTAACATTTGAACTCAATGCCTTTGTGTCTTCTGATGTAGTCACAGGATACTATTATTGAGTCCCACTTTTATGGGCTAGAACACAAATATGCTGGAACAATTTCCTATCAGGCAACATGATTTCTCCAAGTCCTCTCAGTGTAACTCCTCACCACCACCTGTTCCTCATCATCCCTGCAAGTTAAACTGCTGTAAGCAATACATTAACAAAGCCACAAGAAACAGAGCTACACAAACAGGACAGCACAGAACGTATTTCTCCCTATCCCTCATATTTCTATGTTTATATGATTAACTCCCACATTGGCAAACCAAACAAGAAATGAGGCCAAATGAGAAATTCAGCATCACGGCTCAGTGTTTTGTGCCTGTGCCAGAAGAAGACCCAAGCCTGTTTTTCTGCTCCCAAGTGAAGCTGGTTCTGTTAAACCCTACTGCTGTTCATCTGTGTGTGTGTGTGTGTGTGTGTGTGTGTGTGAAATGGCTTCATGCAGGGAAAGATACATTAAATTACACACAGAATGATGCAGGGACAAGATGTTTCCTTACAAGTTAAACATTCAAAGGAGGGACGGCTGCTAAATGTTAGACAAGAAGCTGGGAGGAAATGATTCTTCCATCCATCGATGACTTCCTGGGATTTTGTAAACCAGCTAATACAAATGATCCTGCTTACATGGACCTTCCACAGTTGTCTCTGCAATAATTGTTAATATGTTCAGTTTGCCAACAGAATACGTATCAATACCAATATCTTAGCAGGGCAAGGCTGACAGAGCTCTAATGTTTTTCTATCAAATCATCTAACAGGAAAACAGATCAGTTCTTCCAGTAAACAGATTCTTTTCCATGTCCACATTACTAATACAGCAGATCTTGAATGTGCCATAGCAAACGGAGTCTAAGCAAAGAGGAAAATATTCATTCAGGCTAAGAAGCAACATCTACTTTCAGCACTGCCACCAGCCCCCAACAGAGACTGCCAAGTGCCTCTCTGGGCTTTTGTCCCTTAAAGTTGAGCACAAGAGAATTTGAGCATGCTGCAGACATAACAATATAATTATATTTTATACTGAATTAAACACAAGTGCAATGGTTGAGCACATTTCATCAGTATCAGATGACATTTTGCAATTTTGAGCTGCCACAGAAAGCAAAGATATTTTATTTATATGTTCACAACCGCAGGTTGGAAATGAGAGGAGAGGATTTAGCCCTCCCCTGTTACCTCTCATCCCTTGTCCCATCGTCACCATGCTGGCAACTTGGAGCTTTCCTCTCAGCCTCCCTCAATCCACCTGCTCAGTGCAGCTGAATAACACAACTGCAAAGACCACCTGAAAAAGAATCTTTAGGTTTAAGGCTACTAGGGCACTACATGTGGCACAAACCTGGACCAGTTTGCTGAAGAGGGAGCTAGCTTACAGCTATACGGCCACGAACAAGCCTGCTCTCATTGGTCCAGGGATCAGAAACTGCTTCTCAGGCTCTCAGAAGTGCCAATGGGCCTTTGCTTTTTATCATTGAGTAGATGCAGACATGAGTAAGGCTTGGCTGCATCGAAGACATAACTAAACGCCAGTGAGGTTTGCAAAGTAGGCTTTCGCCAACATCCCTGGTATGGACCAGCTAAGAATATGAGCATTTTCTGAGCCTTTCTACCACCACTCAAAATGGAGGGAATTTTTATACCCAGAGTTAGATTCCTTGCCCACAGTCCCCTCTTTTCTGCCTAAATGTAGCTGAGCCCATTTCTTCCACCTTGTAGGATGGTGCCCACAACCATGTTTCAGACTCACTCTGGGCCTGCCGGTGCCTTTTTGATGCAGACTTAGAGCTTCACAAGAAGCCAGTCAGCTGGACGGGCTCCACAGTGGAGGTCAGGGTACTTGCCTGGAGAAGAGCTGAGATCCCCTAGGAAGACACAGACAGTCTCCCAGTTTCCTCCCTCTAGCTTTGAGCAGGTCATGAGGAGCTGCCAGGCTGTGCACCTGCAGGAGGGGTAATGAGAAGAGGTTAAGGGCTGCGTTACAAGTATCAATTTGCAGTTACAACCACAACCTGCAAGTACTTTCCAGGCCTGTAAGGAGGGACAATCACAGTTGCCAGAACCCACAAAAGGTGTGGAGAAAGAGCAGCACTGAGCAGATGATGTTTTTCACTGTCATCCATAAGAAATATCAAAGAACAGAAAGTGTTCCCTCTGTAATGTATAACAGACCCTCCTTAAAGCTAGGCTGAAGAATCATCATGTCATAAACCCTGTCCTGTGATTCAGGACAGCACTTGTGTTGGAGCACACTAAAACACCAGGTCTGCAGCAGAACTGGAGAGGCTGACCAGGGCTAACATGGACTTTGCAAGCTTTCTGATAAGCACACTTACTGTAACAGGATTTAAAGTTGACAACATATCTAAAAACACAGACAATGTCAGAGAAGGAATGAAATGTTGCTTCCCTCTCTCCCCCCAACCTCATTACAGGCTTAGGAAAAATAATGTATGGAGAATAATACTTCACCATCTAAAGAGTTTTTCTGGTTTCTAAATCTAGTGAAGAGTCATTGTATATTTTGACAGAAAAATGAATCAAAATAATAAAGTGAATACAAAATTATATTGCTGTCAATAATTTAATTTACACAAAATAGCACTCTGACATGGTAATTGTTATATATGATGCAGCATTCAGTATAATATTTAGAGAATGCATTATAGAAAGTCAACATTTAACTACTAAAATCAACTTACATAATCAAAGCTGTCAGGGAATCTTTATAGTTTTATATTAATTTGAATGTAATTTACTACAGAGGTGTCATTCTTAGAGGTACTCACAATAGTTAATCATCTCTGCATTTCCATTATAAAATCCTATTTTCAAAGCTTTATAACTTGGTCTTAAGAACTCTCAGCCCTCTGGCACATTTTCCTTTTCCTCACAAAAACTACATTAGACATCTCAAACTTTTCTCTCAGAGTAAAAAGTGTGGTTACTTTCAAAATACATTTTGAGAATTTGCTAATTTGCTGCTTGCTACTCAGAGGACTCAGAAGAAGAAAGGTTCTTCACAGTAGAAGACATTACAGTTATGTTCTTCCACTTTCCTGAGTACTGTACACCTCAGATAATTTTTCTTGCTGAAGTGTCTAAGCATCTTCCAATACTGCATCCAAACATCATTCCTTCTCTCCTTCCTATGTTGATGCCACTAAGCTTTCTCCCAGGTCTTTTTCCTCACCTCAGACTTTGACTCCTGGCTCTATTCTGTGTTTTCCCACAGATGCCTACACTTGACAACTGCAACTTCCACCACATCCATCAGTTAATGGGCTCTCTCCTGGCATGACATTTCCATGACATTTCCTCAGCCTCACTCTCTGTTTTGAAGCTGCAGCCCTAATTCATTCTTCCAACTCATTAGGAGTCTAGCAGTTAGTTTTGCTGTAAGCAAGTACATTTCTCTCCCTGATCTTACAGGCTTGATTCACACCATGATAGTACCCATCAGCCCACCTAGACCTGCTCTGTTGCTTGTTTGGTGATTTTCAGTTTACCAGCTAGAGGAACTACACAGCCCTGAGGCACTAAAGCAGTTTCCCACCCACTGGAGCCTTTCTGCCCAGGAGGTAGGACACTGCAAACCAGTTGTCCACAAACACATTTTTACAGGTCATTTCCAAAAGCAGAATTTGAAAGGCAAATTGTCAACACAAAGTTATTATCCATAACAAAAGCAAGCAAATCATTACTTATCTGCTTTGGTAGATCTGCTCCAGTTCATGGGTCTAGTTTTCCCAAATCCTGCTCAGATTGACTTTTTTAGTCCTTGGCAGATAGCTGTTATTTTGGATCTGCTAGCCCCTAGCTTTCTCTAGCCTCAGTATTATTAGACCAGACACCAGACATGTTTTGAGCCAACATGCACAACTGTATGCAAAACCTAAATCATCACTACCATGAAAACATCTAGATTTACACAGAAGTAGTTTTGTCATTTGTCCAGGATCTCTTTATTTCCCATGTGAGAAGAGCTTTTTAAAGAATTTGTGATACTCTATTCCAGCCATTCTGTCTGTATGTGGCCATTTTTGTCCAGTGCCAACACTTACACAAAACACTTTGTTCCCCTTTTCCATTATTGTCATTTTCCTCATTTGAAAAAAAAGAATGCATTAATTTCTAATAATTTAATGATGTCACAAACAAGATGGGAAGCTCCTTTCCCTTATGCAAACCAAGAATAGATATATAGTTTCAGACAAAAAAATCTGTTGCTTACATATCACATTACTGGAGCTTGAAAGAAGAACTATTTCATAAGCATGATGTTTAGATGATAGATCTGATTCAAGAAAATTGTGGTCATATCTAGACTGGATAAAACTGGTGACTGACTCAGCAAGATGACTTAACTCTATAACCAGGGCATATAACATTGAGAAAGACAACATTTGAAGTATTCAGTTTAGTCCTTCAGATTCATAATTTAGTAGTACAAAGGAACTCTAGAAATCATAGGGGTTTTTCCCCAGTGGATATTCAGCTGGACACAAGCAGGATGAGTGTCTGGATAAATTATATTCTATAGAAGCATTTGACACACTTCAGATCTTATTCCAGTTTTGGAAAAAAGTACTAAAAGACTGGCTATAGCAAGGACTACTGGCTAAGAGTTTCCAGATGTTATTTCTTCATTATTTTTGATGAGAAAATTGAACTTGAAGATGAAGCTTTAAAACTGTCAGAGAAGTTGAGGACTTTATGGAACTCTTCTTCTGCAGAATGAATGGGACCTGACAGGCAGAGGACCTTAGAGGACATTCTTCCAGACTGGATGACAATTCTTGTGTTTTCAGTGTCCTCAGAAATATCTGCCAGACCAGTTTATCTCCATTCAATATTTTTACTCCTTGAATCTCAATGAAGAGGTTTTCCTCTGCTGTAGGTAGTGCTGCCCGCTCTCCCGAGGTTGACACCCACTTCTTTCAAGTATTCCTGGTGCAGCAGGGATGTTAGTGGCTACTGGCTTGTGGCCAACATCCCACACATTTCCTCCACAGCAAAAATGCCTTAATTCTGACCCACTGCCTTTCAAGTAGATAGTGAAAAAAATCAGTCACAAAGAGCTTTGCTTTTATCTGTATTTCTCCTTCAGAAAGATCTGAAAAAAATCAGACCTTGTCCTTTTCTTTTTCTTTCAAGGTCCTGGTCAGTAAGGGTGAGGTTTCGTGCTGCTGTTAAGAGCTTGAGCCCAAAAGGAATCTGGAGGCACTGAGATGGTGGTGCTTATAGATTTGGGTAGAGGGAGTTTGTCAGCAGGGTTACTATTGAGAGGATAAACCGCATTGCCTGCAATTGTGCTGGTGTCTGCATCCAGTTCATCTTCTACGCACCCGCTCCTCTGCAAACCACTCCTTCTCAAGCAGTTCCACTGTCACCTACTGTAGGAGTTTGTGCTTTTCAGGCAGGGCACTGAAAAAAAAAAAAAAATCAAAAGGGACACTAACTTTTGGCTCCCAGCTGAAGTATTCTGTCCTCAGCAGAGATATGAAGAACACTGCTGATGTTACACGATAGCAGCAGGGCATGATGTCCTGAGCCCAGCACCTGAATGGGCAAGAGGAGAATGTACTTGCTTACTGATGGGGCACGTTCCAGGCCTGGCACAGCCACCACTAAGGAATCTGAGCTGTGAAAAATTACGCAACACACATGAATTCTTAGACCCACAAAAGCCAGACACATACATGCTTTTAAGACCAGTTCATGGAAAAAGGGATATAGTGAAACAAAGCTGTCCATTTAATAACTCCGTTGCACATAACCCTAAGGGAAAACATCAAACAGGTCTTATATTTGTTAACCTCACCAAGCAGAGGTGAGGAGAGGTACAGTGATGTTCACAGGGGAATGTGAAGCCCAGAATTACAATCTGATAAACTAGGAGGGCTGGAATCAGAAGCCAAGGAGAAAAAAAGGGTTGATTTCCAATGATGACAGAAGGATAAACTACCCTCCAAATTAACAAGTTATGTAGTATTTGAGGAAAGAGGTTAAGAAATAAGTATAAATCAAAAAGGTATAGGGAAAGAAAACACCAAAGACAACAACCATCTGGGAAAAAAATTACCAAGTGTAAGGCAGATGGCCAAATCTTGTGATACAGATAGAAAGGTAGACTACTTTGTTCAGTAGAACAGGAAAGTCTGGATGACTGGAAATAAGACAGATAATGAAAATTGAAAGAAAGGAATAATTATGCTAGGCTTGCATAACTAAAATTTCAAAGATTGCATACATGCTAATATGAAGAGCAGTATGGCTAGAAATTGTGAGACAACTAGAAAAATGTAGTCCTTGATACCAGGAATAAGGGTAGAATCTCAATGGAGACAAGATGTATTTGGTAATGTTCCAGTTGATTATGATCTTGGAAAAATTACATGGAAACTGATGTTGCAATATAGGGAATTTAGAAGAGTTGCAAAATGTACAGATGAACACAAGGGAGAAAACTAAAATAGTAAAAAGCACATAGGTTAAAATCCAAACTGCAGAAAAGTGACAGCAGGAATGATTTCAGAAAAAAAGAAGATAGGTAAATTGGATAAAACAGAGGAAAAGGCTGGCACCCATCATTCCCATGACATTGCATTACATCTCACTTCCAAGTCAGAGTCCAATTTGGGAGAAGGCGAGAAGCAGAATATTCTCTTTATAGGGAAAAAAAAAGGCTTCTTTCTTTTGCAAGTTCCTGTGTCAGTAGCCATTTTATGGGCCTGCCAATCATAGCAAATCAACTGAAAAACTAGATCATTTCTAAAGCATCTACCTTCCTAGAGAAAGATTTTAAAGTTGTCTGTATACAATCCAGCTGCTGCTTTTAATCTTTCCCTGACAACAGTAGTTGTTTTATTGCTTTGACGGTCATTTTTAGCCCATGAATAGTACTACAGTCCTTGTAAGATAGGAAAGTTCTTTTGATCTACAATTTCATAAGGTTTAGCAATGGACAAAGGATTTTTCCGGTATACTTGATCACACACTTGCTGAAGTTTAGGCTTAGAGCCAATAAAAAGGCACTGAGCTACCCATTTGGAGAAACATAAAAATTCTTTTTCTGATGAAGAATGACTGCCAGAAAAAAAAAATAATATATTATAAAAAATACTATCTATTAATAGAAAATTAAGAACAAGGTTACTCCTGGAATAACTTTGATGTATCACCAAAATCACTTATAACTCTCACACTGTTTTAATACAGTGACCTACAGGACAGAAAATATGGATGCAAGATAGGTATTATATATAAGCACAAAAAAGCAAAGCATTTCAAAATGTCTCTAATAACTAATAGAAACTAGGAGAAGACTCAGGTAGACAGAGGGCAGTTTTTCAGTATAATGGCTTGTTCTATTTGCTCTCCAAGTAAGAACTGTATGTTGTGTGCAGTCTGAAATGCTGTATAAACTCTAAATTAAAGTGTATTTCCAAACAAGAATAAAAAGCCATTTTGAGTGAACAAATAACTGAAAATTACCAAATCTGTAATTTTTATTAGTACAAGCTGCAGTACTTTGAGCACTTAGACATATGTTTAACTTCACACACATGTGCATCTCATTTTTCTTGTCCTATTCACACTGGAACTCCTTCTGGTTTTCCTCATGTATAAGGAATTAAAACAGAAGGCCTTTGTGATATTAAAGTGTAATGACAACATTTCTAGGGCAGCTATCAATTTAGCAGCTAGTCAGCTGAGTACATGTCTACCTATAGGGAATTTTTAGATAAGGTACTGAATTGAAAGTGCAGCAGAGAGTGTATACTTACATATATATAGGAAGAACAGGAGTTCCTCCCCCACCCCCTGTACTGTTCAATTGTTCATGTATCTGAAGTGTTCCTTTAATAAGTCTATTTCAGAAGACAAAAACATTGGATTTCATACCTCGTGCCAGACAGTTTTTCCTCATATTATGAAATTTCCACAGAATTCCCCAAAATCACACTTTCTGGCAAAATACCAGCCTGACTTCTACAGCCTAGCATTCACAACACAAATTTTTTGCCTCAGTATTTCAAATAAAGCACTGCCTTTTGGTTTCATTACGTTCTACTGACAAAATATTGAGATGTCTCTGTGCAATTATTAAAAAACCAGAAGTCCTCTACAGCCAGCCAGAACTGACCCCAGTGTCACTGACCTTGAGACATCAGCTCTCAGGGCAAGCAGACATCTTCACCTCTGTTTCTCCAGTTTTCCAGATCTCTAAATTAAAGTTTTTTAAAGACTTCAAATTATATTTTCAGCCCCACTGTTTTAGGATAATGCACATCTCTGAGCTCTGCATGTGCAAGATTTTTCTTTCCATTCTTTCCTCCAGATTAGGAGGACCCAGAGAAAAGAATCTGACCTCTTGTTTGCTAATTATGTTCAGAAGTTCCTATAGAACATTGACATCTTGCATGAGACCATTCCCACACTTATGACTTGCTCAGCATTTGCCCAATCCATACTGTTAGTAAGTTATTCCCTGTCCTTATCAACTCTTGGACGTTCCCTTTGAGATTTCAGTCCACTAAAGAGGGAGAGATAGACTTACTACGTAAAAAACAGCCTAGTGTTTCTCCATCCTTCCTGCCACACCTTACAAAGAGCTTAAGACAATACAAAGTGCAATAAAAATGAATGAAAACATGAAAGCACAAGCAGCATTGTGCTCTGTTAATTCATGCAAACTGCAGTTCATGTAGGTGTCTTAGAATCAGAGAACAGTTACAGCTGGAAGAGACCTTGAAGATCATCAGTCCAGCCTTTGTCCTAGCCCTATCAACTTCCTAAATGATGCCCCCCAATGCAACATCTACCCGTCTCTTAGACACCTCCAGGGATGGTGACTCAACCACTTCCCTGGGCAGCCTGTTCCAATGGCTGACAACCCTTTCAGGAAAGAAATTCCTCCTAATGTCTAGCCTGAACCTCCCCTGGCACAATTTCCATCCATTTCCCCTTGTCCTATCACTCTCCACTAAGGAGAACAGACCAGTCCCTGCCTCTCTACAACCTCACCACGAGGAAAGATGCAGCCATTGACTCTTTCCAGCACAGAAATGCCTGGGGAGTTCCTACTAACCTAAACTGCCACTGTTCAGCTGACAGGCAGATCATTGCATGCACAAGGCACTAGCTCTGCAAGGCCTGCAGGAATTTTGTGCCAATGGGACTGGTTAAGATTCAGGGGGCAAAGACTACCCCATCAGGACCATTCTGTTGTCTATAGTCATGTATATTTAACCAATCATTTATGTCTGCAGAAGCATCAACTTCTCAACAAATCAAAAGACTAGCTGTATGCTTTCTGATTTCCAACACTGACTTTCAAGGTATTTCATCTAATAAAACCGAAGTGGCTATGAATAAACAAAGATGGCATTATATTAAGCTTATTAATTATGCACTATGCTACACAGTGTTAGGAGTACACACAATACTGGAAGCTCATGTAAGATCACAGAATCATTAAGGGTGGAAAAGACCTGTAAGGTCACCAAGTCCAATTGTCAACCTGTCACCACCATGCCACTAAACCATGTCCCTAAGTACTACATCTATATGTTTTTTGAACATCTCCAAGGCTCTCATTTGCACTAAAGCTTTCACGGGGACAAAATCCATTTGATTCCTGAACACTCAGTGTTTCTGCCATCAGCCCCAAGATAAAAGGAAGGGAGAGGTCAAGAGATCTGGCACTAAGCTGTGTTTGTAAGGGGCCTCCTGCAAAACCTCTTCCAGGCACTTGCAGGGCAGTATCATCTTTCTTTCAGGCTCAGCACCCTCACAACTCCTCACCTTCCTCCTTGACGTGACAGTGCAATCGCATTCCCACACCTCCTTCAGGGGAGGAAGGATGCTTGTTTTCTCCTGGCTTCACTTACCCCCTCTGAAGTATCAGCCAATATTCAGCACTGCTGTACCAAAGGGTCTGTCACAAAATGCAGGTCAATGTTCTCTCAGTTTCATGGTAATCTAAGAAAGAAATTATGCTGATGTAAAAAAAAGAGTTTAAATAACCAAAGAGTCCCATAGCAAATATCACTCCCAGCAATCGATCCTGGTCAGGGCATTGCAGCATCATTCCAGCAGTTGGCATGAGCACTGTCAGTTCCCCTTCCACACAGTTCTCAACAGATTATTATCTGATCAGTTATCACCAGATTATTAAGGGAGTGGAGCATCTACCCTAAGAGGACAGGCTGAGAGAGCTGGGTCTTTTTAGCCTGGAGAAGAGGAGACTGACGGGGGCCCTCACCAATGTCTACAAATATGTTAAGGGCGAGTGTCAGGATGACAGAGCCAGGCTCTTCTCAATGTCATCCAGTGTTAGGACAAGAGGCAATGGGAGCAAGTTGGAGCGTAGGAGGTTTAGTGTAAACACAATGAAAAACTTTTTCACAGTGAGGGTGACAGAACACTGGAATAGGCTGCCCAGGGAATTTGTGGAGTCTCCTTCTCTGGAGACATTCCAGAGCTGCCTGGACACATTCCTGTGTGACCTCATCTAGGTGATCCTGCTCTGGCAGGGGGGTTGGACTAGATCATCTTTCTAGGTCCCTTCCAACATTCTAAGATTCTATGATCTTCTCCCTCAAACCCAAAACTGCTTTGTATTACTGGAGACAAGAAGCATTGTCCCCTGCTAAAAGATGTTGTACATATAAGGAAAAGGTTTTAAAAAACAAAAATAAGCCTGTAGTATAGGTTTTACATATATATATTATATATGTGTGTATATATATATAATATGCACAGCATTTGTATGTATTTATCTGTTATCCAAAATTTCTTATATGTAACTAAGAGAGCATTTGGTTTGTGGTTTGGGGTAGGTGGTTTATCACACAAACATATGTGGCTGCACTACAGCTACAAATGTTTCTTTAGAACACATACTGTGCAAACTGTTCAGGGGTGATTTTTTTTTTTAGCACCTCTGTTAAAATGCGTCAATTTTCTATGACCAGTTCTATAAACAAAGCAAACATCTTGTATCCCTAATAAACCAAGTATCAATATAAACCAAAACTGAGTGTTCAGAAAATTTTCAACTAGTGAGGTAATATTGTGATACATAATAAGACCTCTCAGAAAGGAGAATATTTGTTGTTAATAAGCTTCCAAAGCAAGCTGGATGTGTGGGGCTGCTGGATTTTTTTTTTTCCATCAATAAATTGTGGAGGAAATTGCAGAACTGGTATTAACCTTACCCCTTAATACTTCTTGCTGTGACATTTCCTCACAGTCTATTTAAATATAATTTCATAAATATCTCTTGAAAGCAGAGGTTTTAAAAAGCCAAAATGACCTAGATCCCCTGTGCTGGAAGGTGAAGTGGGTTATATCTTAAATCACCTTTGCAGAAAGGGAACACCTTAATAAATGCTCTCTGTGGCCATTTGTGACAGAAGGGTATGTGTCTGCCAACACAACCTACATTTTTTACACTAATAGTACAAGTCAGAATAAATATTATCTCCACTCATGTGACAGACCTTTGATAAAGCAGAATTGGCCTGGTTGATTAGGAGAATGTGTCAAACACAGATAATGGGGGAATCCCTTTCAGCAGCGGCACACAGTCTCAGCAACCATAATGAGACCAATTTAACGACCCTTCTGTTTTACAAGAGATATTAATTGCAGTCCTGTCACGTAAGGCACAATTCAAGATAAAATACATAAAAAGGAGGGAAATTGGATTTCATTCCATTTTTGTTGCAATTACAAATTTTCTTGCTGGATCATGAATCTCCTCACTGCTGATCTAAATACTCTGGGTGGCAGATATGCTGCCACAGAGCAACGTGCACTGTTATGAAGGCTGTTGAACACCAGAAGAATGTCAGGCTTTTTGTTGCATCTTTCTCCCATTTTGATTTTTATTCTACTGTAGCCAATTTTTCTTTCTGTGTTTTGTAAAAACACAAACAGAATGTGCCATTCCTGTATATCCATCCACAAGGATATTTCCCCATCTCTCACCAGTATGATCATGATCTTGTAAATGTCTCTGCAAATATTCCACTTGATACTTCTTCAGAGAGGCTCACAGACTCACAGTTAAACATGCATCCAAATGTTGTGCTGGACTGGAGTACAAATTATCTGCATGCAAGTAAATCAGAACTTCCAGCTTGGTATTTCAATAGTTCTGCATTCATCCAATTACTCTTAACCATGTAATATGTGCTCTCTCTGTTTCTATGTTAGATAAACTTTGTCTTGCCAAAGCATGTGCTTTCAGGCAGGGCTCCTTCTATCAAGGAAGAGGGTGGACCTGCCAGATGTTCTTGGCTGCTGCACAGCAGCAAGGATGCTCTCACACACCACATCCTCACCTGTGAGTCAGAGCAGCAGCAGGATGATCACCTGAACAGTGGGTGCTGTCTGGCTGTGTGTCATGGCACTGGAGTCTCAGCCACCAAGTTGCACATCTTGCTTGTGTGGAAGACTTACCCTTAAAATTTATTGTTACTTCAGTGGACATAATATGCTTTTGAACCAGTTCTTAACAATGAGTATGGTTGAGGTGAAACACAGTGGCTGCAAAGCTCTGACTATGATATATTCAGCCCTAAATATTCCCAAATTGTATCAAAATGGGAGAAACTCAGAGAAATTTAGTCCTTATTCCTAATCCAGCCATCAGGTTTCAAGAGTTCAGTTTTCTTAAAGGTACTGCAAGAGAAGCTTTGCAGACAGCCTTGTTGCTAAAGAGTTGAACCTTAAAGCTGTTCATAATCCTAAACCTCTTGTCCTGGAAATATCAAGAACTCCAAAATAATGCAGAACCTGTGAAGGTATCCAGTACCTCAGTTATCAAAATGTTGGATTTTTTTCCCCTGACTGGAAAAGAAATAGGTGGAAAAATGGGCAAAGATGGGCTAATTTTTCTACGGAATATGTTAGTGGAATTATTTTCTTTTTTGGCAAGGAACAAGGACAAATAGACTTTGGGGAATATTTCACACTTATATAGGTCTTTACATGCTAGCTTGGGATATTATCTCAGATAGTTTAGGATATCATAACAATAGAGTCTATAGCTGCTTTCTTATGAGGGTCCAGGCAAGCCCAGGCTCAGCAGCAGAGTGCTTACCTTAAGGGATTTTGGGTTACATGTCAGGCAGCTTCTAAGAAGGTTTTTCTTTCATGCATTGGTGCCAGCAGTAAAGTCCCTCATTTTCTGCACAAAACCTGCATGTTCAGGACACACAGTACTGACATTCAGCCAGCCATACATATACTGCAGCAGTCAAAGTGTGCTGTAAGTCCATCAGCCAAGTGAAACAAAACATTGAAATACACACTTTTTAAAGCCCAGTTGCATTCAGCAAAATTTTTGCCTGCTTTTGGACACATCTCCAAGTGACAGTGGTTCCTAAATCCCATCCTCAAGAAGTCACTCAAGGCCACAGTTGGCCCAAAGATTCAAAAATGTACAAACCTGGGTTCTTAGCAGTGTCCTGGAGTCTTAATTCATATTTTACAAGCCCCAGTGAGAGTTTATCTGCATTCTAGGAATCTCAGTAACTTTACAAATCTCGTCCAAAGAGTTTAATTTGCTTCTTAAAAGAGGTGCTATGAAATTATAAATGCATAATTCAGAGTGCTAGAACCTCAGCACATATTCCCATACCTGTTGGATCAGAAAGCAGAGCAGCTCTTTCCTGTTTGTATGAGATCACTCCAGGTGGCCCTGTGCAGAGAGAGTGTGTTTTTGTAGACAGTGTTTTCTGATTCCAAGAAAACCCCAAAATACAAAGATGAGAGAATATTTGCTGGTAAAATTATTAAATAATCATTTCATTATTCTGCAGGTTTTTTTGCTTTTTAAGATTTTTGCTAATGGAAATTAATGATAAGGTAAGACAGTGCAATATATCATTTCATAGTCTGCAGCCTGAAAATATCCTTTTTGAGATCATTCATTTCATTTTTCTGAAAAGCACCAGGTACATATAACTAATTTAATTAAATACAGGAAGTTATTTTCTAGCAACTCTCTTCCACATTCTGAACATAAAAGAGCACACTAGAATATTGATAGCCCCTGCAATATTTTAACATTGGAAAATATATTAGTTTTTAGTAATTACAATGACTCAACAAGAAGGAGAAAAGAGAAAAAAATAAAGAAAAGAAAGAATATATTAACTCATTTTGATTGTCTTTTGCACTGTCACATGGTGAGCAATTAAGAGCCTCATGTAGGTAAAAGCAGCACTTGCTCTCTCCTGCAGGAAGATCACTTACCCACCGAGCTGGGATGGACCCTTTCCTGTGACCTTTGGGAAAGATGAAGATGCCCGTGCTCCCCTGCAGATAGCATCTTCTGAAGATCATCCTTTGTCTCATTGCCTCTGGTCACACACTAGCAATGCACTCAGCTACACTTGGATTAATCAAACAAACTGCTCCAAGCTTTAGTCTTTTATACAGCAGCCAGTGCAACAGAGAGTATCATGAGTACTATATCTGTATACATTCAGTGGAAGAAAAATACCTATGACATATTGCCTTCTGTGATCAACATGCCAATTGGTATTTTCACCTTGTTCAATTATAACTGCTTCCTAAACCAAGCACCTGTGAGTAAATAATGGCAAGGACAGGATGCTCTTATACTTAATTTCAACAAAAATGATAAAACCTGGGAGTATCCAGAAAACAATCCTTTCAATACACAGGAAAACTAAATTTTCAAACCACCAACACAGAACTGGGAGACCAACACCTAGACTTCTCAGAATCAGTGTTAAAATGCCACAGAACAGTGCTCCCCCACTCCATAGCCTGGGCAAGGGATGTGGGAATGTGTCAGGTGCATCCTAGTGTTTTTGTATGGCTTTTCCAGAACACCTGAAACACCTCAGGTGAGCACATACCTGACAGCCTCTTGTCCCTTCAGTTCACTCTCCCTGCATGGCACTAGCTCTCTCAAATTTTACAAACAGCAAAAACTCCCAGGAGCCCCTGATGCAAGGTGGTAGCTGCAACAGAAGAAGACATCTGGTTATTGGTTTATACACCCCAGCCTTCTAGCAAACATCCTAAACCCACAGTTCAGGCCAAACACTTCCTTCCTTGCAAAAGTAAGAGGTGAATATCCAGGTCAGTAGTGCAGAACAGTCTGATAGCCTGGGGTATGAGATTTTGAGGAGTGTGTTAAATGTTGTTAGCTAGTCTCCTCTTGGCTACTGTTAGCAGAAGGTGCTTGTTATTCCAGGGGAAACTAGAATACTTTAAGCTCACAAAGTATTTAAAATGTGACTACTTCAAAAAGACAGGCTACAACTGAAGTTTTCAGCCACAGCTTTCTGAACCCCACCCTCAGCAAAGCAGAAAGAAAAGAAATGGGAGCTCAGCATTTCTCACAAAATAGGGCTGTGTAAAGCCCTCAGGCCAAAAGTACTCTTCAGAGATCCTCGGAGAGCATAAAAGATCAAAACTTCAACCCTAGCCCTGTGTATCTGAATTGCTAATAGATGCTCAGTACTGTCTCCATCTGCAGCACCACACAACGAGGATTAGAAGTAATCATGTTTTTAAGGAAAGGGAGTGTTTCACATTACCAGAAGCATCTTCAAGGCTCAGAATTATGATATAGCATTTTCTATCCTGCCCTGAACAAGGTTTTCCAAGCACCAGTTTATGAACAGCTGCCCCAATACTGCCCTGTTCTTCTGTGTTAAATAACAATGGGACATTGCAAAACTACAAAGGCTTGTCCTGTCCATTTAACCAGCGTGTCACATGGAGACAAAGCATAATGCAGCCCTGTGAAAAGTCCACCCACAAACTTCATTTCACACTATAGAATGAGGCACTTGAGTTCTCTGTCTTTCTCCTCTCACATGAGTTCACACGACAGCAACTTAAACATTTTGGAGAGTGCAGAATATAAGCCTTCCAAAAAGTTGCCTGCTTAAAAAAAAAAAAAATTCAATCTACCCTACAATTTCTTTCTTGTTCAAACCTGTAGTGTTCAGTTCAGTTTAAAATGTAAATCAGTACTGAACAATAAACCAGAGCAGTTGCCACTGAAAGAAAAGCCATGTCATTTTATTAAAACCTAACACTACAGAATTTGCATTCCCAGCACTTTGAAGTGAATATGAAGTGCTATTACTACAAATATTTTTTTCAGTACTGAAACATACTGCCTTAAATTGCAAAATAAAGTTTAGAAATCACTGCAGCATTTGTGATCAAAGAGGAGATGTTTATTTTGTTAATTGAACCCACAAAACGTCCATTTTACTGACACTGTGGTAGCCAAAAGGACAACACCCCTCTCTGCACACACACACACATGCACACGTACAAACACACATTCCTTCTACCCAAAGCTGGCAGAACAGCCACACAGTTCCAAAAGGAGGGGCTAAAAGAGGAAAAAACAAACCCAAATATTAACTGTCAGAAAAGGACCTTTCTCAGCCAAGCTATATTTGGAAGACAGTGCCATGTTTTTACCACAGTGTGGGGATGGGACTACACAACAAAGGTAGTGTCAGTAGTACCACAGCAAAAGGACATTAGAAGGAAGGGACAGTGAAGAGGATTTAAAAGTACTATTTTAGGAATCTGTTTTCCCCAAACAGAGTGGTAGGAATTAGTGAGGACTGTAGTTAAACAATCAAATATTCCTGGAAGAAGACCTTTGAATAAACAAGTGAATCATCCCTATTTGGGTTTATTCAGATTTTATAAGCCCAAAAATAACCCTGTTAAGCATTTAATTTTATAGTTAATTAATTCTCTGCACTGGGAACTACAACAAACTTGAAACAATTTTCTTAAATGAGGAGACAGCCAATGGCTCAGGTTTCCCAACACTGCTCATCCTTAGCCTTTCTGAGAATTCATTGACAAACTTCCCCACTGACATCCCCACGCAGCAAAGTCTCAGTGCTGTAAACCACTAGCATTTGTATTTGGTTTTAACAGCCGTGAAAAATTAGAAAATATTCTCCTGCAAAGCAAAGAGTGGCTAATAGCTTTGTGTTAAAATAACATGCAAACAGTCAAATCCTGGAACATGCTGAACATTTTCACCTACCGTAAACTCAGGGTGCTGGTAGGATGAATCCAAGGGCATGGATTAGGGACTTCTGCCTGAACATGCTTCTTCTGGATGTTACTCCAACAACAGTTATATCCAGAGACTTCTTTAGCTAAGCACAATCAGTACAAACTATGCTATGTCCAGTAACAGTTTGAAGAAGGCTAACATTAGTTGACAATCCTGCTAAGTCACCTATATTGATGCTAAGGGCCCTCTTTTCGTCACTTAGTTTAAGCAGAGGCACTGCTCCTTTGACTTTATGAGGGTATTTGCCAGATTAAGGACTGCAGGAGTCAACAGACATGCCATTCCTCACATCAGGAGAAAGAACCCATTTAAATGTCTTGGTTAAATGAGGTCTTCAAGACCCAACCCTCTGACACGCAGGTGAGGACAATGAAATGATGGTAACAAACCTTGCACAAATAAAACTGGAGCAGCATACAGCCCTCAGAGCCAGCTGAAATCTGCAGAGAGCCAGATGGGAGATCCTCAGATGGCATAATCACACTCTCCTCTCAAGAAAAGAAAAGAAAATTGAATTTGCCAGGTGCAACTTCAAGTAAGTGCCAGTCTTCCTCAGCCGAAGTCATGGAACAGAACTGCAGGAATGAAAAACAGCTCAAGTGCTTCTGAAAAATTAAGCTAGAAGATTGTTATGGGAGCAGGATAAATGACATTTCTGTTGTCTTCTTAGGAATTCTTTTGAAAAAAAAAAAGTGGTAAAATAAATCAACAAATTAATCACCATTGACTTATTTTCCTCATGATTACATGACCCACACAATTCAAGAAGGGAAAGCTTTCCTCTGTCACCAGGGTGCTAAGATACTACCTTGCAAGTAAGAGCTCTCTCTCTTTATTGTAATGGATCTTGACATTGACTTTGTCATGTTAATTTGCCAAATTCAATCCCAGTATTTGCTTGAATTGAAGCAGCAAAGAGATATGAACATCAACCAGAAGCTAAGTCCATGAAACACAAAAGCTGACCTTTTACGGTCAGTGGTACTCCCTGTACTACTTCTTAGCAAAATTTATGGGCAGATCCAGGGAAAATGTACACTGGCTAAATTGTATGTTCACTTCCTGTTTCAGGAAAAGAGGAATCTTTGAGGGGAAAAAAAGCGAACACACTGAATCATTTCACAGATCATGTTTCTCTTAGAAAGCAAGCGAACATTTTATCACAGTTGAAGTAAATTGGCAGATGATTTGGCTGCAGCAGACACCCCTCTAAGAATGAACTTTCCCATTTTGTGAGCTCAAAGATATACCTGCCATCTCCATACCCCCATTTGGGAAGGGCTTTGAGACACAGAACACAAAAATGTGTTTGCATTTTCCCCTCCATCCCTACCCAGCACAAGTGAATGCACACATAGGCACCAGGGCAAATTCAGCTTAGTAACAGAAACTAACAGAACATAAGAAGTAAAGCTATTATTTGCAAGCTCTGAACAAGAAAAATACCATCCCCTGGCCTTTGTAATGCCATGCTGGTGTATACACACCCACATACATGCCAGAGAGTTTAGAATAATTTTTAGGCAAATTTTGCCTCTACTTCCTATTTGTTAGTGTGTTCCTGACCTACACTACAGTACCATTAATTCTAACAATCCAAGACTTTTTTTCTTTTTTGGGAGGAAACAGCATGATGTGCTAAATACAGTGTACCTTTACTAGCTGGGGAATGACGACTCAGACAGCAATAAGCATAATAAAGTTGTCAGATCTTCATTCTTAGTTCTCATTTGACACTGTAACTGTCTCTACCATCTCAAATTACTCACAGCAGATACCACCTGTAATTACCAGCGTGCTTATACATCCCCAGATACAGCTATCCCCCCCCCCC
>VWZO01010007.1:945331-1124429 GCA_013396975.1 Bucco capensis
ATCCCCCCCCCCCATTTCCAAGAATATTCCCAAAGAGTTGAGTCTGAAAAACAAATAGAATTTTTTAAACCACAAAGAAGATGCTAGTTGCCTCCCTGCAGCCTGGACAGGCTCTAGAAAGTAGGAGAACTTGTATTCCTGCCCTGTGGTTCCCCTCAATGGCAAAAGGTTTGGGCACGCATCTAATAGTAGGTGCAGAAGTTTTGTATCCCCTTGGCTCTGAGGAGGCCTCAGCCCCCTGCAAGAATAGGGTCAATCTCACCCGGTACCTTCCTCCTTCCCCTGGTGTCATGTACTTTACCTGACTTTGTGCAGAGAGTGGCTGAGTCATCCAACAGTCATGTGGCAGCACCTTCTTCATGTCTTGGAGACATTTAACAGGGGACACTGATGGGTCTTTACTGCACCATGCTGCCTGAGTAGGCAGAGCCATGCGCTGTTGCATATGCTGCATCTACTGGAGATGTTGATCAAGGTCTCCTGCAGCCAACTCAACTCATTGCCGTGTCAGGGTTATTCCCTACTGCAGACTTGCACATCTAGAAGTCAGTCAAATTTTAAATTTTCTCACAACCTTCAGCAAGACATCATTACCAAATCCTTCTCCAGTAAGCATCGTTACCAACTCAGCAACTGCTGAAATATTTATCTGCATCTATTATCCTGTTTGGGGAGTTTAAAGATGCAGCGTGGTCCACAGTTGCCATTCCCCTGGAGCACAGCCTGTAATGTTCTGAGAGTTTGCCAAGCCCACAAAGTTCCTAAGTTCCCTCTAACATAGCCTGCCACACAAAGAAGAACAACAGATTTTTCTGGGGAGCTGCATGCAAAGCAGCATTTCAGCAAGTAGATTTATCACACTCTCCCCATGCAATGAGCACCCAGACAACAGTGGTGCAAGACAAAAAATTAAGCTGTGTAGATGAGGATTGAGCAGTCTGTAGGTAGTGGACTAGTTGGGCTTGGGTCTGCCGATGAAAGATCTTTCCGAGTCCTGGTGCATGGTCCCTAGCAGTCTGAGGAACAACTTGAGGAGGCCACGTGCAAAATGATATCAGAATTGGTGCAGACACATGGTGTGGCAAAATAACATTGTGGTTTTCTCACCTTAAAAACTGTGAGTTGCTGAATTGTCCAACTTATTCCTTCTAGCCTTCAGAGTAATCCATCAAATGATGGACATGTAGATGGAAAGGTTTTCATCCAGGAAAGAGAACTGCAAAGGACCAGTGGAGTCAGAAAGGCATTTCCCCCCAGGCAAACTGCTCTTTTCCTTTTTTATTGCTGTCTGCTGCCACCACAGTGGCCTAGGACATTCTTGTGGCACTTTCTAATTTTGTAGGTTTTGATCTTTTACGCTAATGGTCTCCATTTTATCAGGCAGTGCTAGAAAGGTTCGTCACTTGGGAAAAGAGGGAGGAAGCTGGATGGGTGTGTTGTGGAGCCATCAGAACTACAAGTACTTGGCAAGTCTGCTGGCTTAAAATGACATAAAAGTATATAATTTTCTTCTATTTTTCACATGTTACAGTGAAGGAAAAAATATACTTTCAAAGAACAATCTCAGATACTACAGGGAGAGAAAGGCAAGCCAAGGATACAAACAAGGAGAAAGGCACTGATCCTGAAAAGCCATTAGAGTCAATTTACTCACAGGATCAGTCACACAAAACAGTTCCTGAAATGAATATTTGTGGATTACGAGCATACAGCTTGGGAAAGATAGATAGCAGTCAAACTATTCTTCCCCATAAGGCTCTTACACCAAAGAAGTCAAGGGTCTTCATCTGTTGGATAAGACTTAAGCCTGTGCTGAGCTCTTAAAAATGATAGTGATTATTATCAACAAAAGAATTATCAGAAGAACAGAAATTAAAAGCTGAAGCAGCCTCCTAGTTACCTATAATTCCAGATATAAAATCCTTTTCTCTTAGAAAGAATTCATGTTGCAAAATGAGTTTTATTTGGTATGCTATTACACAGCTTTATACTTCTTAATTTCTCTGTTCTGGAGGAAGAAAAAGGAAATTAAAAACAAAAGATGATAGCAAACATACATTATGAAATATGAAGAAACATGGGAGCAACTGACCACTGCAGTGATTATGAAAACTGTAAACTATTTAAAGAGAGCACTTTTCACTGCTCTTCATTAGGGTCTGATTAGCTCAGCCATTAACGTTTGGCTCTTATTATTATGATTGTGAAATACTGTTCACACTAATGGACACAAGAAAGTTGACATGGCTGTCTTGATTAACCCATCAATAATCATTTGGAATAATTTTTCTTCATTCACTGAATGAATCATTCACATGTCCTTTAATAATGCACATTGTTGTGTAGTAAATTAGCATTAAGATTACCCACCTCTGGGAGCTACACTCTACTCAGAGTGATGCTCAAAAGAGATTTCAAATGTGAATTTTACTTTAAAAAAAAGGAATATCAGAAAACAATGACTCCTTTGTAATTATTCAGTACACCAAGACTTGTAGCCTTTGGGATACACAATTGAGCTCAACCTTTAAACCATCAGATACTCAATAAGTAAAAAACACACTCCCCATCTATTTGCATTTTCTCCAGAGAAAAAAGCACAACTCTCATTCCTCCTAGGGCAAAGATAAACTTCAATAATAAACTGAATAAAAGGAAGTCACCTTTACCTAAGTAAATAGGAATATAACCAAATCCCACCCAGCTGTTTGTGGATCCAATCTGCAAACCTCCACTTGTATGGAGGTTTCATGGCCAGTATGACTGCATGCACTGACTGTACATGTGGAAGTAGGTCCTGAGAGCTTAGCCCCATCTCCACACGAAAAGCTCTGACAAGTCAGCTTCTTGCTGAGGTCATGCAGGAGAAGAGGAGGCGAGCATTTCCTGACTCTAAGCCATGCCATGGACACTGCGGCAGGTAATCTACTTCAGCTCTTTGCAGCAGCAGTTTTCACACGCCTTTACAATGCAGTAACACCCACCTCCTCCTTCCAAAAGCCATCACTAACGGCCAAAATGATTCTCAAGATTCTCAAGAGGCTTGGCTTTTCCCATCTCAGTGTATTTTTCTCCATCTCTTCTCCCAAAACCACTACATGCTTCCTTTCTGAAAACACACTAAACAGTTGTCTTATCATTTGTAATTAGATCTCCACAGCTGAGAGGAAAGGGAAGCTACTTCTTCCACCTTCCTGACTGTACCTGTGACCTGACAGCAACAACATTCATGAGTCAGGTGGTTAACTACCCTGTGTCCTAACCACAGCCAGTGGCAGATTGTCAGCAAGAAGTTAACAGGAGAGAGATGTATAGTGCTACTTCTATGACACAGTTTCTCACTCTGCAGCAATTTGCAGCTTAGGAACTTCCTAAACCAGGCAGGGCATCTTTGCATTTAGCAGATGGATCTTCTTCCATTGATTTTTCTAATTGTTTTTTGAACCATGTAAGCCTGTTACAATCTGCAGCATCCTATGGTGGTGACTTCCAGAGTTTAAAGTAGTTGTATAGGAGGAGAAAAAGAATAGTAATTACCTATGCAGTTTTTTCATGACTGTCAGGATGTCACAGCTTTCTATAATCTCTTCCTCCATTATCTCTCTTCCATGCACAGAAGTGCTAGCCTTTCAGCTGCACTGATGGTTTACTGCAATGACCAAACTGTTTTTTCTGTCTTCTGTTTCCTTCTCTTTTCCTAATTTTGCTGCATTTGTGCTCACTACTAAGTACCGACTAAATGTTTTCAAGACCTGTGATAATGCCTTCATGACAGCAATCAGAGTCCATTACTGTGCACATAGTATCAAGTGTGTTTTCCTCATGTACATTAATTTACTTCAATTTGTACTGAATTTCATCTGCCTTTTTTATTTTGTAGACATTCTATAGCATGAAACTGTTCTGTATATCTTTCAAAACCTTATTTTTTCAATGTATTTTTTAAACTGTCCTAAATAATGTCACATCAATGTACACACTCACTAAACCATCACCCACTTTTATCTATGAAGATGTAGAACAGCCCAGGACCAGCACTAGTACCCAAAGGACTCTCCTGTGACATCTCTTCATTGAGCATTCCAATGCTCAATGATTCTTTTTCCTTGTTGTCCACCTTCAAATAACTCATTTACCCATGTGAAGAACTTACACCTTTCACAGTTCAGTTTATTTAGGAAGCTTTGGGGAGGGGCCATGCTAAAAGGTATCTAAAACTGGAGGAGAAAGAAGGAAAAACAGATCACTTCCACTTTTCTATCTCCCACTTTCCCTCATTCAGACACACATCTCAGTTACAATCTGCCATGAACATAATTGTTCTGAAGACTACTGCATCTGCTCTTTTTGTAAGCAGTCTTTCTTCAATAGCATGGTTCCCAGTTGCAGTTATACAATTATTCTTACGACAGCAACAAAATCACCAAGTCTCCTTTCATTAATTCAGCCAGCGAAAAGCTGTTTCACAAGCAGAAAGTTACCATTGGGGATGGAGAAGGAGAATAACATTTGTTCGATAGTAAGGACTAATTGGAAAACAACCTGGGTAATGGATGCTTGTGTAGGAATAAATAACATAATGGAGTATTTGGGGTATTTTCCTATCTTTATATACAGCAAGTAATCTACATAAATCCACCACTCAAAGAGATGAGAACAAACACTACATAAATATTAAAATACTTTTTATAGTTACAATGGGAAACCCATCTTCCTATGCTTTACAGCTGAAAGAGTGCTTATGTGCTCTTTCAGGGTTTTATGTAGCAGCTATTTGAGCACGCTGAAGCTGCCTGCTGAGCGAGGAGGGCAGCTGTTCAGCTGGTGCACATTTCCACTGCACCAGCTCCGGCAGGAACATTTGCACCTCCAGCCAACGCTGTTGGCATCAATGCTGCCAGCAGGATCGGCGAGATTTCCGCTTTTTCGTACACCTATCATATGACAACACTTGAATTGTGTAGGTTTGTCATTTCAGGAGACACAATTCAAGATCTCTGGAGTGTATTTTCAAAGTTCAAAAAGACTATAAACCACGGAAATGTCATATGGGTTTATGATCATTGTCTTAATACATTTTATCAGCTAAGGGAGAGCACCCCAAGCTGCAGTATATATTCATATGAATGATTCTTAGTTGGCCAGCTAATTCCCTTATTTTTCCTATTTTTTTTATTCATTCTAGCTTCTCAGCCATTGCAGGCCAATCTTTTTGTTCAGTCTGGGGAGGGATCTGGTCTAGCAGCTGGACATTTGAGCCTACAGAAGCAAAACTACTTTTTTGCTACCAACAACTACTAAGCTTTTCAGAATACGAAGTCATTTCATATTCTCCCTTCTGCTGCTCTGTCATTTTTCTCAAGTCTGAGAAGATAGGTGCCTTGAAAAGTCACTATGGATGGGGAAAAAAAAACCCTCAAACAAACAAAAAAGGCCCCCCAAAAGTGAAATTAAGACCTAGACATGTAATCAGCGGTTCTGAATAAAAGATCTAAGGCACTGAAATTCTTACATTTAACAATAAAAAAATTTTTCCACCAAAATCTACACCCTTTACCCAAGGAAAAGTAATTTTGAAGAACATTCTATGTTCCAGTTGGATATGGTTTTGTCTGAGAAGCTTTTAACAGTTTTACTGGACCACAAAGGAGATGCCAGTCAGTGTACATTTCCCTTTTCATCATTATAGGAAGTATTTATATAGGAATAGTCCTCATGCAGTTCAAATTCTTCCATGTTCTCAGCTAAATACACTTCCTCTTTTTCCATAATAAGCACATTTGCAAATCTTTTCTGGGGCACATTTTTGTACACACATTTACATTTCATTGTTCTCATTCCCAGAAAACTGCTCCTTTAACTGCCCTTAATTAAGAAGCCTTTGTACTTTTGATCCATATCATGTTTTCCTTAATAATTCATGTATCATAAAAGCAACAGAGCTTAGAGAAACAATTGTCTTTCTTCATTATTTGAGAAACAAAAGTTGTCCTTTCACTCATCACCAGAGTCGAAATTGCATCAATAGGGGAGAAGATGTAAGTAGAAACTTTCAGAGATGTAAGAAGTTAGAGTATGAGAATTAATGAAGACAACCAACATTACTTGCCTGCCCCAGCACACAAACATGGTGTGTCTACAACACACAGTAGAAGCTATTTATTTATGTACTGATGAACCCAACACGCACTAATGAGTCCACTTGAGGATTTACGCAGTACCATTATATGATCATAAAAAGCATTGTTGGAAACAATGAAAATAACCGAAAAACATACCCTTGAAGAGAAATATTAACAGACAAAATTTTTCAGTATATTAAGATGTTCCCATTCATGAAAAATTCAATGCCATTAACAACAGTTTGGTTTAGAGTGAGTGGTGAGAGGACTGGCTGATTAGCTACAAAGAGGAAGACCCTCAGTTCTTCCATGATGTGGCTGCACTGCTCACCCACTGCCACATCAACTCAATGCCTCATGAGGCCTAAACAAACCAATTAGATCCTGTTTCCAAAAAGATCTTATTTCCAAAAAGCATACCAACATAGGAAGGGTAAGATATAATTTGGGTGTTACTCCTTAGCTCCCAAAATCTAAAAAACCCACCAAATGGACAAGAACACACAGAGATATCTTTCTATATTTCACATGTCATTTTGAAGCTTGACACTCCTTTACTATTCAGGCACAGATCACATGTGACCAGATCAGTTCAGATTTCATCTATCAGAGTGAAGTCTAGGGCTCTGCTCTATAGGAAATATGCAAATGCCAAAAATAGCTGCTTGAACTAGAATTAATCACAGCATCATGTCCCTTTCCCAAAATGGCTCCTGTGACAGGAGGTCTGAGGGAAAGAATCTAGGAGTTTTGAAGGAGTCAGATCAGAGTGCATATTTGATTTATGTAAAAATAGGATGCCATGTCACCTGCAGCTATATATTAATTTAGTGTAGTCTTTACATTGAGAGGGCTGTATTATTAACAGGGTAGAGCTCACTGTACAGACCCTGGCATATTATCAGCAGTAATCAATTAACAAAAACAGTCACCTTCTGAAATCCATTAGTATGTACAGAGTCTCTGGAATAAGCCAGAGTAAAATGTTTTTTTTCCTGTATTTGATGTAATGATAATTTGCTACTTCTTAAATTATATCTGCTACCTCTAGTCAGCTTGCTTCACTGATCTTTCTTCCTCTGTCACTTCATTTCTTTGTTTGTATTTTTCATTCAAATCTTTAAAAATGTTCACAATAACACCCTCAATTAAAAGAATAATGTTGCTTTTGAAATAAATTCTTGGCAAATTAGGTGTTATTATGGACAACACAGCAACTTAATTTCCATGCTTTAAAAATTAACCTACTTTTCACTGAGAAATGTAATGCCTATGCTTGCACACAAAGTCAACATGGTTTTGTAGCTTGGTTAAAAAACAATAAGCCTAACAGTATGGTGAAGACACATTAATTTAGCTTCATGATGCACTAAAATAGAGCTTGAGTAAACAAAATTAATCACAAAAAGAAAATTTTACTGTTAAATACATCCAACACAAAAGCATTGACCAGCTATTGTGGTCCTCCCAGGACCACTCACAGCCCTGGGGATTCACCACCACCAACCACATCACCAAACACAGGACTGGGTGCTATAAGAATAAAGGCATCTCCTGGAGGCTTTTGATTTGGAGCAAGAAAGAGAAGATGCCTGTTGCTCCAAAGGGGAAAGGTCCCTTCTATCCCTAGGAGTCCCTGGCCCCTGTCCTTTCCTGACTGCTTGTCCTCCATGCTGGCTGTGGGATGACAAGGGAGAGGAAGCACCAGGAGGGCAAGCGTTCTTGTGACAGCTCCACCATGCCACCATCTTTGCCATTTTCTTATGTTTCATGAAAAATAAATTCAGCAAACCTTGTGAACCTTATCTGAAGCACCCACATGAGCCCTAAAACTGCAATTCAAATCTTTCCTATAGTACTTTGTTCTGATTAATTTTCTATAAAGCTTCATCACTGTCTGGCCCATTTCGCTGGGTTTGTTTTTTTAATTGATAAATGAGAGTTGCCAACAGACTCCGAAACAGCTGAAATATTGCATAAGTCAGATGTTAATTGGAAAAATATGAATATCATGGGTGACAAGTGTTTTACAGACAAGTTTTTCTGATAATGCAGAGTAAGTGCAAAGAAGCGCCAAGACTAGGACTGCTAGAGAGAGGCTCCTTCTTTGTGCATCCCAGGCACCTCCTGGAGGAAAAGTCTTGCTGATTGACAAGATTTGGCTCTCAAGGCTACTTCTTACCAAAGTCTCTGATTTTGGACCACACAGTTATGCAGGTTTGCAAGAGCCAAAAGGCATATACACACTATCATCTGTAGAGATACACTGGGAGACAAGAACAAGAGGTGCTTCAGAGAAACAAACTGTAAGAGGGCTGTGCGATATGCAACCAGGTGTGTGAGCCCTCTCATAGTGATAGCTAATGGTATCACCAGGTCTAGCTATGTCATTAAAAGTCATGTGAGCTTTGGTGCTTTCCCTCAAGGTGCTGCTCCCCCTTAAAGGCCGTGGTTCTGGGGAAAATCCCTGCATTCATTTATTTTAAATGCTGCTAGGCAGCAAATTTGGCCTTGGTGAGAAACGTTAGACAGCGACTTTCCAGAAGCTCTGAGAAGTATGGGCAAATAAACCCTCAAACTACTTGTTTCCAAAATTGCAATGAAATTTTTAAGTCTGCTTTTTCTTTTCCCTTCATTTGACTGATGATTTCAGCAGAATCGAAGAGATGTTGGTGCAGCTTAGAGCAGCAGTTGTTGGCACATTACCTACAATATATGCCTGCATTCTTGGTATGGATATGGGCCGTGTACAGGCTTACACATGCAACTGCTGGCCTGTCTTACCTCCCCTCCCTCCCCCGAAATGTCCTAGCTTAAGCCTTGGGACAATAAAGGGCATGCAGGCTGCTTTTTTACTCTTTGAAACACCCCCGGAGAATCATTCCCAGGCAGAGGAATGCTCACTATGGCCGTACCCAGTTGAGCTAGAATAGCAGGTCTGCATGACAAAACTCTTCTTAAAGCTATCCCATTCACCACCGCTATTTGCTTGCCTTGGATTTCTTTCACTTCCTGCATGTGGAGAAGGTGTGGAGCAGAGCCCTTGTGAATCAGGCTAAAAAACATTGAAAGAAGGGCTTTTTGCACAAAAACTGAGAATGTATTCAGGTAAACACCCAATCACCTAAGCCCCTGACTGCATCTTCTTCAGGTTTCAGTGTCTAGCTGTACTGCTTTTCAAGCCACTTCCACCCACAGTCAGCCACCCATCCACCCATTCCTATGCATATCATAAAACAAACAGTAAGCATGCAAAAAAGTCTCCTTTCACCATGTCACTCAGAGTTCCCCTGTCACATTCGTGAGTCTGCCTGTCAGAATACAGCTGCTAAGAGTTTACCTGAATGCTCAGAGTTTGTCATTTCATGACTGGAGGCTGTGAATTGCAAATAATGCAAGTACTAAAATCATAGCCCAGTGCCAGCTGCCCTGTGGGAGGGACCATAAACTCTGAAGCCAGAGTGAACAGCAGGACACTTCGAGTGACCACTGCTTCATCCTCCCACACAGATCTTATTCATCTTGTCTCCTTTTGATGACACTAAAAGCTGTTGCAGCATAAAAAGGAATATTAATCTGCAAGAGAAATATGAAGAGCAATTTAATACTCAGGCAAGCGAATGGATCTAGAGCCATCACATAGCTGTTACTGTCATCAACCAGCTTTCTAACTGAACATAAGTTCTGGTAAGTTATGTGATTATCAAGGAATACAGAAGTAGGGAGAATACATGGAATATTTATGTGATTTTCCTGTGACACAGAGGCACATAACTAGAGATGCTTTATCAGATAGTAAAATAGTTGCATTTAGCCCATTGTGCAGAAGACAGAAGTAAAACTTGTAAGAGCTCCCTTGTTTTCCATGGTTTTCTCATATTCTGGTCAACATTTTCTCTTTTGCACACAAAACAGCCAGGCAGGTGTTCCCGAACAAATACTGTAAAGCTCTGCTGCTAAACCTGTAATAGGGTTAGTGGGGACATGTAACAAGGGACGAATTAGAGTCCCTCCACCAGTCTGCAAAAGAGTTGATTGCTGTTAGACCAGTACAAATCCGCTGAGCTTTAATAGGTCTAATTTTCAGCATCCACCAGTAGGATATCCAAGGCAGGCCCACAGTTACAAGCCCAGTTAAATTCTGGTAAGGAAAAAGCCCGTGCAATCTTCAGAAGAAACCAAAACAAAGGCTCAGCAGCCAGCCATTGAGACTTTAACTAATCAGAGAGAAACCACCTGCAGGAATATCCCTTTTCTGTTTACTCCCAGCAGAACCTTCCAAATGATGATTAATCACTGAATAAACTGAACAACTGACAGTGACATAATGACAAAGGGAAGGCAGAGAGGGGCACCAGCACTGGTGGATGTGGCTCAAGCATGGGTGGGTGGAACGGCCAAAGAAGATGGATGGCCTGAAAACGCTTGACACTTAAGTATCTCCTATGTAGCAGGAGGATGGTTATACTAAAGCGAGCTGCCAAATTCAAGCAAATAATGCTCTACACAATAAGCTGACACACTTCCTTCAGTTGTCAGCAGCAATGAAGAGGGGCAGCTTCCTCAGGAACAAACTAATGAGGCTTTTAATTGGGATGTGAAGCCCTGATAATAACAGAAATAAGAGATACTGTAAATGACAGGATAATCCATTACAGTGGAAAGCATTGTGAATGTTTTACTGATTATATCCACAGATTATCCTACCTATGTCCCTACTAATTTGAAAAATGATGAATCATAGGGTTCAAACAGGACTCAGATGAATCAATTAGACTAAGTAGTGATATCAAAAGCTCATATTTTCTGCACTTAGGAATGAAGCATGTTTTGCCTAACAACAAATAAATATGAGCTGCATTTCACACTCTCAGTTGACCAACTCATTAGCAACATAGAATAATACTTCTTTAAGTTTTCTGTATTTTCAGATGTTCTTGCCCCCATGGAGTCCTTTCTGGCAGATGTTTATTAGCAGAAAAACCATTTGCAGGAAATGAAATATTGTCTTGCAGCATTCTGCTGATTCTACTTCTAATTTGATCAGTTTAGGGTTAGTTTAAGTGTTTCAGTGAATATCCATGTGATAAGAAAACTTTGACTGCTATTAGCCAAACTCTGCACATTCAGTACTCCAGCCAAAATTGAGCTCCAGTGTACAACTGGGACATCATTTCTTCTTTCCTTACACATGCAATACTCTTCCTGAAATAGACATGCAAGTGGTATAAGATTAAGCCTTAGAGACAAATTCACTCTATGTCGTGGGTTGGGCTGCTGTTTACACTAATGCAGAAAATCTTCACATCTGCCAGGAGATACATGGGCATTAATCACCTTACTGCCTTTGAAAACATGGCTGATAGATCACCTGATTTGAAAGGTGCTTTTGACTCAACAAAGAAAGATTTTCTGACTCAGTCTTGTGCCACTTTTGCACTGGATGAAACAAGTAGCAAAATTCAAATAATGTCAATAGGAGTAAATCCTTCTCCACTTACTTTGTGATTGGTTTTGTTTGATCTTATGAATATAACCCAGGTACAAAAGAAGATATGAAATAAACTAAAACAACAAGAGTTTTGATGGTTTGGCTTTCTACTTTGGGGATTTTTGCCCCCTCTTCCTCTGAGGAAGAAAAGAGGAGAAAGGGAAGTACTGGGGTAAAGTAAATCCAAGATGTTTTTATTTTAGCTTCAGGTTCATTTACAGCATTTTCCATTTTGAATTACTACACTGAAAGCAGGAATATCTCCATGTATCTGAAAACTGTTGTGAAGATATTCTGTATTTCAAAAGACATTTTTCTGTAGGGGAAAACATTCACATACCACTTCAGCTACGTAGAATATAAATTAAGTCCAATCTCGTTCCAATTACAGCAATCTGCATTTTCTCCCTGATTTAACAGAAAACAGACAATTAAAATGAGCCTTACTGCAATGATGCATCTGCACTTCCAGACTTTAGCCTATGTCAGTATTTTTATACTGTACTTACTTGGCCAATAGTTCAGTAAAATTTAGGTTTCCTTACAATTTTCTATAAAAGGTCTCTGTCATCAAATGAAGGTTTAGAAATATCATAGCTTTTAAAAAAAGTAAATAGAACTAGACATTTGAGGACTGAGACATTTGTACAAACCCCAAGTAATTTCTTGGGGGCAGAAACAAACATCCAGGAGGAGCTATTATCATTACAAAACTAGGATCTTGTCAAAGTGCCCAGAGAAGGACTTGCTCAGAGAGTCTTTCTGTAAAAAGCAATGCAAAGACTATTCCTTCTGTACAATAATTCTTCTCAGCACCAGCGGTGGAGTAACTACATACATTAACATGCACTTCTATGCAATAAGCCTGCAGTTGCCAAATGCATGGAAGTGTGTTCAGCTCCAAGAAGCCTCCATCACCCCAACTCCTCAGCAGTATGGGCACTTTCCAGCTTTCCTGCTTAAGCTGCTTTGCAAGAGGGAACCAGAGAAAAGTGAGAATATGAACTGTTGTGTAGCATTTATAGTAAGGCCTGGAGCTCAGTTATTGCTCCAGCACCAGTTGTGCATCCTGCATATGACATCCTGGTTTCAGATCAGACACTGCAGACCCTTTTGTGGCCTAAATGCTTTTTGAAGACAGGGTTTGGTTCCCAATTTCACCCATGAACTTTCAGAAATGTTATCTGTCTTTAATTATGATGTTATAGGGCTGCCAACTTCCATCCTGCCATATTTCACAGAATCATAATGGTTGGAAAAGACCCCTGAGATCATCAAGTCCAATCCTCCACACAACACTGCCATGCTCATCACAAAAACATGTCCCCAAGCACCATATCTACACATTTTTTTAACTCCTTCAGGGATGGTGATTCCACCACCTCCCTGGGCATCATGTTCCAATGCCTGATAACCCTCTTGATGAAGGAATTCTTCCTAATACACAATTGGACCCTCCCCTGGCACAATTTGAAGCCATTTCCTCTTGTTCTATCACTCATTTGTTTCATTCCTCCATCATATCAAACAGTTTCTCATGACAGCTATCCTGCATATTATCACCAGCTATCTGCACAAGCATCTTCATGTTTCATGCTAACTAGTTTATTCCTTAAAATTCACATCACTCACAATGGATGGTCAAAATCTTCCACTCAAAACAATTTATATGCTCTTTCACTGGTACAAAGAGAGATAATTCTTCTCAAAGTTCTCCCATGTCAATTGGACACTCACTCCAAACCTTCCAAACTTTCCAGTTAATGTTAACTAAGGAGTTTTAACAAGAACTGAACTTACTGAAATTATTGGGGAGTTTTGGGCCTGGATGTCATATATTCCATCTACTTTGAACAATACTTTGTCCAAGGAAAAAGCAAAAATTTCATGTTAAAGGTTCAATCTTTCCTACAGAAAGGAAATTTTCATTTTCAGCTCTGCCTAGACAGCAGTAACTATTGCCAAATTTGCTAAATATTTTTTCTCTATGCTGACATGTATTACAGCACAGACTTTTCCACAGATTTTTGGAATACCAGTCTATGATCTCTGCTGCACTCTCTCAGAGAGGCTCATTATTCACAACCACACTAGCTGCAGCTTCTTGAAGCAATCTTTCTCACATTCACGCTTCTACAGCTGTATTTTTTATTAATCCCTCCAGTACTTTTAAAATGTCTATTTCCAGCAAATATTTTGCTTATTTCCTTTAGATTTTGAATATGTATTTCTTTTGATCCAGATAGGATCAGGAGATGAAGATAAAATGCTTTGAGGAAAAGCTTTCCCTCTGTATTTATTCCTGCTTTTTATTTTGCATAGCTCTCTTCACTGACTCTTCAGCAAGAAGTTCTGGTGACCTTCGAAATGTAGGGATAAGAGAATTTTAAAAGGCTCAATCACAGACTAGGTTAGAAAATTTGTGGACAGGCAGGGAAGAGCAAATAACTTGCTTTGTTACTGTTCCTTCATTTTTTTTAGATACTTCTTTTTTGAATTCCTATAAAAACATACATCCCAGTGAGCAAGGAAATAGTAGAAGAGAAATAGGAAAGTACAGACAGTGCATTTTCCCTTCAAGATGTTTAAAACATCTTGTGCTGTTTCTTTGCAACAGTGAAGATTGATGTCTTTTTTAGGATAATGCTTCAAGGAACTACATTACAAAAAATAACAGCTTCCTTTCAGCCAGTTCTCTGCATGTGGCAGGATATTGGTGAAAATCAGCAAATTTGGGGTGTTAATGTTCAACCAGGTACAGTGAAGGGTGCAAAGCACTTGAAGACAGATAGGCTTAACAGACTCTGCAGTCCAGCCTATTTAGCCAGGCATGTACTTTAGTTGTACGTTGCCTTGTTTAATTAGCTACTGAGGTGTTCCATCTTCATCCCTCGTGCCTCATGCCTAATAGGATGCAGAAGCAATCACTGCTTGGGACTATGACAGAGCAGGGCTTGATTGTTCTACAAGATGTCCCATGGATGGGGACCAGACACTGTTGATTAACCATTAACTCTGCAATTCTTAACATCAGGTATTTTTCTTTCTGTGATGCTAAGATAGACACTTTGGAAAGATCTGAAATGCTGTCTAGAAGATGACAGATTGCTTCGTGTATTTTAAAAAGGGCTGATTACAGCAGGCTCTACCACCAGAGCAACTTAAGGATGAGAAAAATACAGGAAGAGATAGTGTAATTTCAATGAGACTTTTAAAAAAATACATACACACAAGCACATTTGAAATGTGTATAGAGATGCCTCTATTGAATGCATTTCTAATAAAATACACATAACTTGCTGAAAACGCCTGCAAAACCAGTTTCTAGCAATCAGCAAAATTCATCAGTCCACAGATTTATATTGCTTTTACAGAGGGAAGAAGAGAGACTTGTGGAAGAAAAGTAGAGGTGGACTGGCCTGAATAGCAGAGAACTGGCTGCAGACACCACATTGAAGAAAATGTGCTTGTTAAAATATATATTTCCAGCTTGTTGTATTCACTGCAAAACCACTTGAAACCTTTTGTACCATTGACTCTTTCCATCCTGAAATACCACAATTTAAATCTCAGATGTTTCAAAAGAATTTCTAGGAGCACTGCTGTAGAGTATTTCCATTTCTTTATGAGGTTGGGTTATGCATTTAGGTTATTTTAGGTTATTAGTTAGTTAATAGTCTAGATTTTTATACCCACCCCTTGTTCCTGACTCCAAATAATTATATAAGTAAGATATTTTCATTAGTGTCCATGCAAACAACTTCAGTTCAGTGCTGGTGGTTATAGTATTTACAATATGCATCAGTTTTAACTGTTCAAGTATAAGCCCATGCTTCTGATCTCTGACCTTTTTCCTGTCACTTCAAGGAAGCATTGCAGAGAAACGCACAGCAATCAAGCCTTGATAGTACCACAGAGCCTTCAAATTTCTTCAGCTATTTCAATTTGTCGTTAGGCTTAGTGAGACCACAGAAGAACACAGACCTCTGGTGGTGATCTGCACTTAGTGCTGGGCAGATATCCAAGTTTCATGATCCCATTTCATGATCTTCACTTCAATTAACAAGTGATAGGACAAGAGGAAATGGCCTCAAGTTGCACCAGGGGATGTTTAAGTTAGATATGAGGAAAAATTTCTTCACAGAAAGACTGTAAAGCATTGGAATAGGCTGCCCAGGGAAGTAGTGGAATCATCATCCCTGGAGATATTTAAAAGACGTGTAGATGTAGTGCTGAGGGACATGGTTTAGCAGTGACCTGGCAGTGCTGGGTTAGCAGTTGGACTTGGTCTCAAAGGTCTCTTCCAATCAAAACAATTCTGTGATTTTATGATTTACATGTATTTACAGCATGGTGGAACTGACATCTTGATTTATCACAGCCTGAGTGAGATTGCCTTGGCAGAGATGACCATGAAGATGGCCAACATTATGTTTTGACCAGGCCAGGTCATCAGTAGTGTCTCCAGACATTCTACTCCTATTGACCAAAGAAATCATATGACAGCACTGAATAAGCACTCATCTACTCAAAGGGGGTCAGCTTAACTTTCTCAGCTTAGTACCACCCTGGGTTGTTTTTTTTTTTGAAGACAAGGATATTGCTGTTCTTTCTCCCAGACATGTCAATAATTCCCCAGACAGCAGGGGTGAAAACACTGCCATCTCCAACTGCTCATCACACACCTCTGGGAGCAGGAGCAGCACCAGCCCTTCAGTTGCCACAGCTTATACCCAGTGTGCCCACTGAAAGCAAATCTACTGAAGGACCCATCACCTATTCAGTTTGCACCAAAGGCCATCAGTTTCACAAGCTTAGCAACAGCTGTAGGATACTCAGGAAGATACTGTCTTCTAAGATGCGTGGCACCTGCCATGTGAACACTTCCCACCCATTACATGGCATACAGAGCCCTGTAACAACATGAAGATTGATGGTCACAGTTAGACTGTATGTACAAGTGAGGGGATCCTATTTGTTCACCTTCATGCCTCCCTAGTCAACTCGAGTGTACTGAATTTCAGGATACACTGAAGAATCCTGTCATTTGCCAGGTCCTTGCACAGGCAATTTTTAAGGAGGTCCTTTAAAGTTTTTGCAAGGCACAGTTATTTTTTGCCCTTTTCCTCCCAGTCCTTTAATTGACACAGTGTAAAACTTATGTGATTTACGTGTGCCTGGAAAGGATGGAAGCAGTTATTTTTAACTGTATCACTTGCTTTTAATTCAATCATTCAATTAGACATATATTTTAGCTTCAGGAAACTTTCTTTTCAAGAGGTGAAATGCCAGCACAGTACACTAGCAGAACCATTAGCTGTCAAAATAAAACAGGCTTCATATTCACAGAACAACAAGATCAACTACACACGACAGAAATAAGATGGCAGTGCACTTTTACTTTTCAGCAGCTAGCACAGTGTTTTCTGTATTAAATTTAATAGGCATTTTACATGGGATGTCAGATATTTTTGTCTCTGCAAATAGGGTTCTTTCCTTAAAAAAAATAATAAATTAAACAAAATCTAGGTTTCCTGCTGCTTATATAGGGAAATCATTGAGGAACAGCAGAGAATTGCAATCTTACACTAGCAATGACTAGGTAGTCATCATTTTTAAAAACACTGTCACAAAAGCTATTTCGACGCTGTCACTCTTAAGAATAATTAGTTTCCATCAAAGCAACAGATTATCTGTTCATGTTGTCCACTGGGTCATTACAATGGGCAACCAATACAGATAAATGGTATCTAATCTTTTCTGCTCTTCTATTGGACTGATTGATGGTTATAACATCTCCAATATTATAAGGCAGAAAAATTATGCTGACATTTAGAAGCAAAAGCACAGAAAGATAAAACTAAGTACAAAGCACATCCAACACCATAAAAAAATAGCTAAAGACAAATAGAACAGAAAAACAAATTACAATTAAGCCAAAAGAGAATTATAGAGGGGAACAGCTATACGTTGTGGGTGGCAAGGAGCTCAATTAATTATAGAACATGAAGGGAAATCCAGGCATTTCCATGAGATGTTATTAAAAGACATATTGACTGAGCTTTCTTTACATGCTTTGCCTTAGAAGAAGACAAAAGGATTTCCCTGGTATTGATTTGTTCCTGGAATTGGTCGACTTTAAGACATGAAGAATAACATAATGAGAGGTGGCTTGGTAGCAAACAAGAAAGAACGAATTGCTGCCACTGACATTCACATTTGTGAGCTTCCATAGATTATTGCCTTTTTCAATTTACCATTTGTTCATATTGCTTGTCAGAAATCATTAAACCACAAAATATGCTCTAAACTAAATTTGGCAATCCTATCAGTTATTCAACTACTGTACAAATAATCATCACTTTCAGCTGACCCACTCCTAAGTATTAGCAATGTTAACTAGCTGGTTGGATTTGCAATGTTCCTGTGAGGTACAAAATGCCCTGAACAGCTCCCAGGTAGGGGGGAAATGCTCAGCTTTTTGGAGGAGCAGTCTTCTCACCCCTAGCACTAAAGGTATCCATCCCATGCTCATCTGCTGCATCCTCTGCTGTACTAGTTTTGCAGTCATCACAGGATGACCACAGGACCAGCCCTCCAGTCAGAGTAGCAAGATGAGTATGAGGTTGACTCTCTGTATGACAGCCTGTGGGCTGAGGAGCCTTTAAACATCTTCTTGCTGGTGGAGATCAACAAAAGTGTCTGCTTTGCTGTGATGGCCTAATCCTGTCCATGACAGGCTGTTATATAAAATCACTGTGTGTAAAGGACCATCCATTTGGGGGTTGGAGGAAAGGGGGTTGGTATTGCTACCCACTGTGTAGGCAACCAGCAAAAGAAATTCAAAGAGAGTATATTTCTCACCAGTATTATTTATACTGTTATGAGAAAACTAAGCAGCTCCATAGTAATAATTAGTACTACACTTCAGGTGCCTTCTTTTCATGACAGTAAAGGCTTGCAAAGACAAGCAAATTCCCTTATGTGCATGCTTAACAATTGTCCTTACAGTTATGGTTCTTTGAGCAGTTTTCTATAGCATTAACAGTTTGACTACAAAATAATTTTCTGTTATGATTAATATATGCACAGCAGGCAAAAACTCCTCAATCTCTAGATCCACAGCCTGATAACTACCTTCAAAATTATACTATGATTTATATTTCTTCTCATGCTCTGGCATTTACTTTTGGTTTTATCAGAAACTGTCCTCAGTTTTCACCTCTGAAATTTTATGTATCAGCTGATTTTGCTGGTTCTCCGAGACTCATATGTTAGTGAGTCTCAGGCAATAGAATACTTCAGTATACAAAAGTTATTTGGAAAAATAGCTTACAAATATCAAGGGCAACAGTGGATGTTGTGGAGCCTTAAGCAGGCATGAGCCAAATAGTTCCTCCACTACACCAACGTTCGGAGTTGAGTGTCCAGATAAAGAACTGTCCTTACATTTGCTGTTACTGATATCCTTTAAGTTTTCACTCTTAGATTCATCCACCAGGTCAATGCTTCTGGGGAGGATAAATCACAGAGCTACCCTCACTACATTTATAATTTCTACACAGAATGAAATGTTTTCTCCATCCTGTGAGAATACAAGGTCTCAAAACAGTTCCTGCCTGAAATGCAAGCAAAATGCTAAATCTACCACATTCTCTAAATTAAAAAACCCAAAACATTTCCATCATGCCATTTGTAATATTCCATTAGTTTCTAAAAAGGATAACATCTTATTGTTACATTTTTACTTTACATTTGATTTCAAATTGAAAATTTTTGTTTCAAACAGCACAGATTATTTTTCATTCTGAAAGACAGATTTTTTAATTAATTTCAGAATACTAAACCATACTCATTAAGAAGGAGAAATTTGTTCAAGTCAATGTATCATATAGCTTCCATTTCACGTATGTTGGTTTGGAAAGGGAAATATTTTACTTAAAACTTCTTAATTGCCTCTTCTAATTATTTATTCAGAGCTTTTAAAGTGACTGTATATGTTGCTTATATAGGGTATATCAGTCCTGAAGGACAAATAAGGATACATATAAGACCTGAAGTCATGATACTTCAAATGTTAAAATATTTACCTATGACTATCAGGTTAACATAGATACCTCCAACTAAATAGCATGATACAACATAAATCTTCTGAATAAATTGCAAAAGTATAGGTTTTACACCTTGTGCATATGTTTCAAAACTGTTTAAAGTATATCATGAGATAACTTGAAAACATAATCCCCCATTGCATAGTTCTGCTGAAGTTAATGTGGAGCTATAGACTTTGACAGTGAGATTTTGTTTCATTTGTTCTGCTGTATCTCAAGGCATCAGGACACATTAGAATCTGGTTTGGTTTATTTTAAATGGAAACTTTCCTACGCGAGTCTCTGACGTAGAAAAAAGTATCATGTTATTTCTCCAGTTGAACAATAATTTAGTCATAACTTTTGTAACTGTAAAAAAAAATGCTACTAATACTAATTTATAAAAGGCAAGGATTGAAATCTGAAGCTCTAGCACTTTTGTCAAAATTTAATAATATTATGTTCCACAATTTTGGTTCTCCTTTGTAATGTTTTTTTTTTTCTTAGGCTACCAAGTAACTTTGGGGTTGGGCTAACTATGATTGAGATGCATAAAACAGATCAGTCTTTCACTTCACCAGTAGGAAACAATAAAGCTCATCTCACTTCTTTTTCAAAGCAAAAGCAAATCCAGATTTGCTCCAAATTTGGAGCTAACCTGGGAATGTAATGGAAGCACCTTTCAAAAAGACCAAATATTTTGAGACAGAGGTTGGAAGGAGCTTGTGCTTCTGAACAAGGAAATCATCTTCTAATTCTTTGATCTCTTCTCAGTGAAACTCCCTATGGACATCCCTTGAGATTATTTTACTCTTATTACGAAGTACTTCCATGAACCAGAACTTGTGCAAAACCCTATTTTTTTTGCTACCTTTTCAAGTAAATGGAGTAATATCATTTCAAATCTGAGTATTAGCTCTTCCTCTCAATGGCTCAAATTATAATACTTAAGTTCCTTCAATATGCCCTCTATTTTTAGAAAATAATGGAATCAGAATAAAAAGATGAAACTTTCCACAAATGGAGACCCAGATACAACACAGATTAAGTCAATCAAAATCCTTCAAGATTTTTAAAACATTTTTTTTTTAAATCAGTTTAAATTCCTAAGTGAAAAGTCACTTGGATTAAAAATGTAACTTTTAATTTATAAAATACCCAAAGAAATATTTGCATAGTTTCAAAGCTTTTCTTCTGTATTTTTTAAACAAATACTCTGTAAAAATAATCCTTTCTAAAAGAACCTCCAAAACCAACTTTGATTTCCTACTTTCATTTTCTGAGGAAAAAAATGTTGAATTAATATTGACTGTCTCTACCAACAAATAATGGGTCCTTTAAACCTGTGATAGTTACTGTACAGGAAGATAATCCTCTCTCCTCAGGCTCTGATTTTGAGCAATTGTGCAAATTAAGGGGGATCTACTCATCATTTTCCTTATGATAAGTAAGTTTCAAGAGATGATAATGCTCTGATGTTACATGTGATATGGCTGAGTGAATGAATGTGAAGTAGGAGGCTAAGAAACTGTTTTATCTAGTTTTTTCTTCCCTTCTGTTGTCTGTTTATGCTGTGACATTTTCTTGTTTTAGCTCTCTTCTGCTTCTTTGGAAATTAAATGAGATGCAGTATCTCAGAGACTACTGGCACTTGCGGATTAGTGAGACTAACGTAAAAGCAATTACAAAAAAAAAACAAACATCCAAACCCCAAACCAACTAATTGCCTGAATTTTATTTTTAAAGAACTGATAAAAAAAAAATCCTACAACTATTTGCAGCAAAAGTGAGGTTTGATAGAGAAAGACAAGTTTGGGAAACTGAAGACAAGAGAAGGTGCAGGCAAAGCATCTCTCTTGAATTTCAAGGATGAGAAGAATGGATGAAGGAATAGTGGGGCTGTAACAACACTGAAAGAATGGCAGCCTCATGTGTTCAGCCTCACCAGCAATCTGCCAGCTGGCACCAACATTTTTCTAAACATATCCAGGATACTCAGAACAAGATGTTAAAAGCAAAGTATTGTACTTGGTTTATACCAGGGAACCACAGACATATTCCACCTGGATGCCAGAACAGTTAAGTCTCGTGTGTTGTACATGGGAGGACTATATTTGGAAACTCATTCTGACAAATACATTTCTTTTGAGTTGTTGACTGCCTAAACTCAACTTCTATCAGTTTGAACAAGAATGAATCTATCTAAACTTCATAAAAAGGAAAAGGGTGTTTGTACTGTGAAATCCCTTTGCCACCATCTATTCATGTTTATCACATAGGTATATAGACTGTGAAATTTGAGATCCTATGAGAGAAAAACCACTAAAAGTGTAGGTACCTACTTTCCCATGCAAGTCATCAAAATAATCTGTATCTCTACCTTGTGACCTACTTCCTAAAGACCTCTATTTAAATCTGTGATATACTATTGATTTTGATTAAATAATTTAGGTTTTCATCTAACATGTACATAGAATGCACAACTCCGTGCTATACTCTGCTTTCTTGAAGTTTAAAAGGTCATTTTATAGTTTTATCTGACAGGATACAAATAAACGACTTCTAAACGTACACCAGGACAAAACCACAAAAACCTTCTCCCTTTTTCATAGATTTAGAGATCCAAAACCAAAGTCATCACTAAGACATATAAAACTCCGTAAGCTGAACACTGCTAAGGAAAACACACTGTGTAGCAAATTATAGGCAAAACTTGGCCCCATTGTATCCTGTAAGAAGGTAAGCAAAACAGTATCTACTATCTGAGCTGTACTTTTGCTGACTGCATGCCTGGGAAAGACAGAGGTGCCGGGTCAGCAGACTTCACAAGCCTCAACAGTGTCGTTCCCTGGCAGAGCTAATGAAAGACAACATAGTGCATTTGTGTGTGAGTATCCATGCAGTAGATCTTCTAGGCAGTCTTGCCCAGAGGCTTGGGAAACATTAGATTCTTATCATTCAGGTTTTCAGGCTAGTATACAAAATAACAGACGGGGGAAGGCTACCAAGATGATACAGACTGTCTAATTTTAAGCATCTGACTTAAATGCCATAAATTGTACTCTGAGGGCATCTTCAACTGAATATGCAGAGAATTTGCCTGTCTGGGCTCAAATCTAGAATGTAAGTGGTGCATTCATGTTCCCTACAGTACCTCTAAAGAAAGACAAGGTCCCACTTACAACTGTTAGTCGCTTGCATAGGCAAAGTCACAACATCTCTTCTTCCTTGAGACTCAGCCAGGACAATGGGTCTCAGGCAGCACTGCCATGCCCAAGCAGGCAGGGTACAGGGGCCACATAGCATGGAGGAAAGGGATTAGCACTCCTTCCTCCTCCTTAAATGTACCAGGTCTCTGGGTCCTTCATATAAAAACTGTTAATTGTCCAGATTTCCCTCTACCCAAATACTTCACAAACACATAGACAGTCAGACTGCCCAGGTCAAACTTGGGCTAGCCTAATGTGCCTCTAGCTGTAAGTGCTCTGAAATACATACACAGTGAATGCCTGCAGCAGATGGCATTGATATTGTAACCTGTAATGATTTTTTCACCTGTCAGAAAAGTGCGAAACCTGCAATAAGCATAACTTCACCAACCCTGGCACATTGGTTTACAGGGGAGGTTGTTCAGGCACAGAGTTCCTCATTGTTCCAGCTTTCTGCATGCCATAGCTGGGCAGAGGGCATAGAGCCTGTTCTGCATTTCCTTCTAACTTTGTGAACAAATAGCTCTCTCAAGATCACCATTCCTGCCTTCAGCTATCACTGAATGTACTGCCATTTGCAAAAGGTCAAACTAGATTCACTCACCTGTGATTAATTCAATGAGTAGTTTGATTTTTACATTTACTGCTACACTTCAAAGCAAGAACTAAGAACACACTGTAAACATAACTCTTACCATCAAACTAATTCCGTAACTTATGGTTACAGAAAAAATTAAAGTTCCTTGTTTGAAGCCAGATGCATTTTCAAGAGCTCTTCTACCTGGTTTTGTGCCCACACACTTCAGAGGTATCTGCGTGTTACATGCTGAGAATAGCTTACATGTTCCAGTCATGGGGAAAGAGTTTCTTAGCTCCAAACTAACAGCCACTGAGCAAAACTTGACTTTTCAGCTATGAAGGATATACATTTTTCTGAGATAGGAAACTGTTTGACTGTAAAAGCAACATGAAGCAAAATGTTGATTCATTAGTAATCTAAATTTACATAAGATGCCTAACCATGTCTACGCTTAGAAATTTTTGAGGAATATATACATTTTGATTTAAAGTGGCCCATTTGATAGGACAGATTGTTTTGATCAACCTTTTTAAGCTTAAGATAAAAGCCTCCAGAAGGACTGCTAAGCCAGAAAGAGTAGACACTTGAACAAGTAAGGAACTTTCCCTGACCAACTAAAAGCAAATCAGGGAAGCAAGTGCTCAGTCAAGATTGACATGAGAAAAGCTTAATTGAAAACTTTTATTAACTGTATCTTCTACTATGCTGTGACAACTTTCTTCTCTGAACCAAAGTGCTTTCCTTGCAAGCAGTAGTATCAGGCAGACTTCTGAGCTGGGGTCTCACCTGTCAATGTGGCACATGGAGTCTTCCACCCTAGCAATGCTTGTGTGGCTAAGAGACTTTTGTTCTTTACCTGGGAAACCCCCGGTTCTATAGTACTTCTAAGTGTGATTCACAAACCCCTTACACTGTGGGATGTTGGAAGAATGAGAAGAATGGCAATACAAGACAGCAATGAGGGGGTTTTTTCAGTAAAGTAAGATCCAGGTCTAATATTTTAATACTGAAAGTTCTTAGACCTCTTGAAGAAGTTTTGTTGTCCGATGGTTGACACAGAAAACAACTGGAACAACTTTGTGTGCAGATGCAAAATGTATCAAAAATGGCCCCTTAGCCAGACATGGCATTAAGCACTGTTCCAAAGTGAGATCTATATCCTTGCATTTCAATAACTAAAATCCTACCTACTAACTAAATCCAACATGACAGAAGTGATTAAGTTCCTCAGGAGTCTTGAGCATTCCCCAAGTAGATGCTGCAAGGGTTTTTTCAGTAATTGTTTTTTGCAGTGTTATCAGTGGAACTTCACAGACACAAGACACAACCAACCTATGTAACATATTAATTAAAACAAGTTGCAACATGTTCAAGTGTAATCTACACAGAAAAGACAAAAGCCTACATCAAAACATTTCATTATTGTTCCCTCAAGTGACAATATAATTCAGTATGTCCCAGAGCATGTTTGCAACAATGCATCCACCCAGAGACTTTAGCTAATGCTCAGTCTTAAACATTTCTTCACACACCCTGCATAAAAGCTTTAAGCCTTAATTCATAGAGCTTGCTCTCTTGCCTGCTGGGAATATTGAACCAAAATTTGGGACCAGGGCTCCTTGGTGTTCCACATCATGGAAGGTGAATGCAAAAAGTAGCCTGACTTGAATCCTGAGCAGGAATTTCTGCTCCTATTTGCTCATTTGAAAATCAGTTCTAAAAGCAAAACCCAGCTCCCATTCTCTTTCCCTAACTGACCCAAACTTCAGCCTTTCATTTGAGATGTTCACCAGAGTCTGGAGGATTGCCTCCCTCTTTACATCCACTGACAGTTACTTTTTCTTCATCCGCTTATTTCAAGTTGTGCAGCATGTCTAGCCAGACATCCATTTACTGCAAGACAGGTAAAAGATACCAGAATTGCAGACTGACACATAGTGGGTTATAATTGAAAGAGTCAATGGAGAATCTCACAATTAAATAAGAGAAATACCTAGGAAGAAGCAGAGTTTGACAATAGTCATTTTTGTCAAAGCATCATATTTGAAGCAGTGGAAAAGACAGGGAGCGTCCTTGGGGCTGGGAAATTCTGTCCTTTCTGCCAAGAGGGATTTGTAACTTTCCTATCCTACAGCTGAAATTCTGCAGTTACCTCCACAGACCCATGCTGCTGTCAGGGCCTAGACAATTTTCAGAATCATTCATGGGCACAGGATCAGTTCCAGCACAATGATTTCATTACCAGAATAGCAACAGAGACAGCTGCCTGCAAAAATTGGGCTAGGTTCTATGGCCAAAAGCACACTGCTGGAATTTACCTCAAATCTACCTAGAAGTGCCAGGGCTAAGTAACTAACCTTTAGGATGGAGAATAGAGGGTACTTCATCCTGGAAAGCCACAAGACATCTCTCCTGTGACTGCTCAAGCCACTGTGCTACCTTGGTACATCCTGTTATCTAGAGGCAGGGGCTGCAGGAGAAGCCCTGAGGAACAAGGGGCTGCTGTGGGTACATACAACCCATCCTTTCATAACAGGGTATCATCAAGCCCCTGGAAAGATATTTTGCAGTTATGCAGTTGCTTCCCCTGTCCACCAGCATTGACTTTCTCCCTGTTCATGGAGTAAAAAAAAAAAAAGCAGTATGACACAGATCCTTTGAAAGGGCCTCAGTCCTGCAGAGAAGTAAGAGGAAATGCACATCTATGGTATCTCCTAAAGTGGATTTCTTCCAGTTGTCCCATATATAAGAATAGCCAGAACTACAAATTTCCCTTTATATGATTTTGATTACATAGCCAAGAGATAGCTGATGATGCTTTCTGAACATATAATATGAGCAAGAAATAGCTTCAGATACATATGCACACATAGACCATAATGAGCCTTTGCCCTCCCCGTGTTCTGCGAAGAGATAGGAGTATTTGATCATATAGGCCAAATGAAAGTGCCTGACTATAAACAAAGCCAACACCTAGCTTGAGGCTGGAACAAGGTGTCAAGTTTCAGTCAGAAGGCTCTGGTCTCTCAGGACTTACATTAAATATTTTTAAAGCATATTTGCTCCTAGCAGTCAGGCATGTACACATACAGGAACACCAGAACAGATAGGATGCTCACAAATTAATAACAGGTTTAAAACCCCACAGTTTTTCCTGATGGAAGCTTAGCATTCTCTAATGGATTAAACTGCTGTTAGAGAAAAATATCTACTGTTTTATAGTAATGTGAGTTACACTGAAGGGTATTTTTCACTTCAGTCTCTTTTTAAAAGTCGCTATAAAAAGTGCCACAGCTTGTCTTAAACCTGGATTTCCAGGTATGAGGAAAATGTAATATTCTCTGTTATAGATCAAAAAATAATAATAATGCTTGTGCTAGGATATTTTTTTATTTTTCATATATTTAAATCTATATATTGCCTAGTATTGTTTCTCCATTGTCTTATTATCAAGATTAACATTAAATCAAACAATGAATTATTTATGAGGTGTGAAAAAATGGAATTAGCCTTTCTAACGTTCACTCTGTAAATCGCATCTTCTGGATAAATGCTTTTTTTCTTTCTTTCTGTCTTTTTTTTTTTTTTATGTCTGAACACTAGAAATAATGACCTGGCTTGCAGCCTTGCTAGATTAGCTCTTGTTAGGGTGATATTTTTAGATGAACATAGGTCTCATCAACCAAGACATGTCAGGTCTGCTATCATTCCTGTCAGCTTCCTAACTTGCAACAGTTTCCTTCACCATCCCTAAACTCTATCTTCACCCCTAGTAGCTGGGGTACCTGGAGCTCAGATGATTTGTTGAGCTTGACTCATTATCTACTGTGTTGTAACAGCAGTTAGAAACTGAATGACATTCAATTAAAATGATATTAGCAGCTCAGGAGTGATTTTGTTTAATTTACTCCTACTCAGATGTAAAAACATTAGTGACTTTTTTAATTGGACCTCATAATGTCTAACTCCTACTCAAATGCAATGAAATTAAAGACTTTGGTGGCTAAATACCGCTTAATTTACTCCTACCCATCTATAATGACATTAAAGATGCTTTAGGGTAGATATTGTTTCCAATCATTTATATTCAAAAGAAATCTGAGCTTATAGGTACTATTATTGAGCATATAATAAAATCATACAAGAAATGTATCTATACGGTAGGGGATCGTTGGTTACAAGTAATATTAAAAAGTAATCATTCATTTTTAATGCAAGGATATTAAAAAGTAATGCTAAACACATGAATTTGTGAAGTTTTCTGTTCTCCACAGCTTCTCCAAGGACCCAATCCTTTTTTAATTCAGTGTGTAGTTTTACATGAAACATTTTTATTAAATTGCACATGGTTTTAAATTTTTTCTTAAGCAGTGTTTATGTAAATCCAAGGCTGCCTTGTGTCATTACAGAGACAGACAGTAAAGCATACTTCTCAGGAATAGGGTTCACTTTGCTCTCTAACTGTAATACAGCTTAATGGATTCTTCTAAAGTTCAAGCATTTTAAAGGAGTATATGCTTCTCTGTCACATTTACACCACTACATCACCTGCCTTTTAAATATGACTTGTCCTATAATTAGTTTATGCTGTTTGATTCTAATTGAAGTACCTGCCCCATGTTCTGTAACAGTGATAAGGCTGGATCATCAGATCCTTCATGGCCCTTTTACTCACAAAAACTCCATTGATTTGGCCTTTGGTAAATTCCTCTCTTCCTCTTCCCAGGTTTAAAAGGCAAAATTATTATTAAAAATGCCTTCTTTCACTTACATAAGCTACTAATTATTAAAATGAAAAGCATTTACAAAATTTGACTTATGCTTGTATTATGAAGACAAGATGCGCAGATGAGAGATTTGCTTTTGAGATGGCAAAACTAGATTTCTCCTTTTATCTTGTGCTCTTGTGTAACATGTGGCTATGTTCTATGTTCAAATGGAAGGGCCTGTTCCAGGTAACTAACATGAACCATTGCCAAGGGAGAGAGGAGATATTTCTCTTCTTCCCTTTTGGCGACACAGAGTCCTACATCTGACTGGTGGGTGGTTCAATGACTGTGTTTTGTCCTGCTTTTCAAGTGATGGTGCCTTACACCAGCTTCTTCCCATTCCAAATGGAATGTGGTCCCTTAAACTTTTGAACAGCGAAGTCTGTTGGAAATTATGACCCTGATTCATTTTCTGATTCTGAAGCACAAGCCAATGCATTACTCCTGGATTTCTTGTGTTGCAAAGTAATTTAAAGTAATTTGTTTATAATAGTTACTCTACAATAAGTCTAAGGTTTCGTTGTAAAAAACAAAAAACAACATTTTAGTCTTGGAAAATGTTTACAAGTAATTTTGTAATTTATTCCACTTAAATCTGGAATTTGGACATGGGAGAATTTAGAATAATTTTCCCTAGGTATGGGCTTGCAAGAGGTGAAGGAGTGTGGGCATGAAACACCAAGGAGCTTCAACACTGTTTTGGAGTATTCATAGCAACATTACTAACTATATAACACTTAAATTAAAGCACCAGCTAATGCAGATCCTTCATGTGCCTTTTGCTCTGACCTGCAGCAGGTCATTTGTCAGGTCACATAGTAAAAGGGACCACTAGGGACCATCCTGCTCAGCTGGATCTGGAAATTATATTCCCTCATGCAGTTCCTTTGGATACTGCGCCCAGCTGATCAGTACTCTGGCCTCAGCCATAGTATCATGGCTGCTCTACAGCCTGAGCTGCAATATGGGACTGCTATAGGAATTTATGAACTACAGACCTTCAGATGACAAGTTTGAGATATGAGTTCATTGTCACCTCTTGGTCTCAGAGCATTAGATCCAGCGAGTCTGGCATAGGTATTTTGGCAGAGCAAAGCCAGACCCTTCAATACTTTACACTTCACATGTTAATGGCACATGCATAAGTATTGTGTCATGACTAAATATTTCACCAAGAACTGAAGAAACTCTTCAGGATCCTTCTGGTGTCCCTCCTCATCTCCCAGCTGAGAAACTGTCAAGCCCACAAATAAACACTGAATTTGTGCCTTGGCCTGGCACAGATGTATTTGGGGCTGGACAGGGTCCATCACAGCCCAGGGAGCAATGATTACAGGTTGTGTGTACTACCATGTCCCATATTACAGCTGCGTATCTGTGTGCATCTGCACATTTATTTCAGGGACATAGCTACTCCTATTTTACCTTTGCTGACAGAATTATTCAAAACCTGTCTGGGTTGACATGTTAGATGCATATTTTTAGTGTTGTAGAGGAAAAGTAGGTACCCCAGACACAATAGAAGCTCTAAAAGTAACAACGTTACTGCTATGAGTCTGGACATGGCTCAGCTATCAACAACCAAGCATTATAATTTTATAAAGTTACCTTACTACTGGTATTTAGCATATTTACTGGAGATATAATTTATTTAATTGTCTCCACTTAAAGTGGTCAACAGGGACCACTGAGCATTTGAATTTTTGTTGTCACTACAGCTTTCTCTCACTCCCTAAAGCAGTCTCTGAATAACCTATTGGCAATGAGTATAATGCAAGGGAGAGGAAGCACAGTTACAACATGGTGAGAAAACTGAACATCAATGGATAGTGTCTGCAATAGGGAACACTGATTAAATTGTGATATTCCAGGATCACTGAAGTCTGTAACATATGCAAAAATATATACAATGACTTCTAATTGGCTTCCATTTCTCCAATATTAAAGGAATCATTAACAGAATAGAGTTCTAAATACCTTGCACATATAGTGAAATGACTCAATATAATCAATTCAGGTGTGAAATTACAAACTTCAAGATACATAGCCTAGTACATACTTGTCTGCACAGGAGGCCTCTCAGGGTGCAGCACAGTAAAGCACAAAGACACAGATTTAATTGTAGCTTTTTGTGGACTCACCCTGAAGCCAGAAACATTTCTGAAGTCAAGGACACTATGACCGGGATGAAGTTTTTAATGGACTGAGACTTAAATGGCTACACTTTGCAGAGATGTTTTATATTAACAAGACATTTTTTATTAACAAAAAGCAAGAGAGAACATACATCTTCAGCAGGAAGAAAAAAGAAATCTGTATAATTGCCCTTTTCTTCAATTAACCTTCATCTAGTTCCCTGCTCCAGTAACATGGGATACAAGCTTCCCATGGGGTGCAGTCCTCACCAACCACAGGAAAGGACACTCCAGAATGGGCTAAAGAACACCAACTCCCTGTCATCATACTGCTGATCAGGTAATCCTATTTAATCTTGATAAAGTGACTGCAACACATTTACAAGGCACCTTCATTCTCATTATGGGTTCTTCCCCTATTATATAGAGCACTCAAATAGCCTATATCCTCTCATCTCTAGTAGCCCCATTTTATAAAGCCATTATTTAATACATGTAATAACAAACCTCATGATCATATGTTTTCTAGTTTTCTTTGTTTTCTATCTCTAACATCTCAACCAAATGAAATGTTCCTGTTGCAAGTAGTTCAGAATTTCTTCAGGAAAGAGGAAGATATTCTGTGATTTCCATGGTGGAAATTTTAATAAACAGCACCCTCAAGAGGTTTAGAACTCACTTCCTTCACTGTTTAAAAAAAAATTAAAAAAAAAAAAAAAACAGTTGCTAGGCTACCACTTTTGAATAAAGCCAGAATAATTTCCAAGGGTTATTTAAGGTGTTTAACTACAGAACAGAAAACATGTGGGAATCAGCGTGTGCACTAATACCCCCAGTCACAAGTGCTACTGTAGTGGCCCTGAGGCACATGCATGGTTTAGTGTGAAACTGAGGCTTGCCAAGATCAAACAGGCAATCAGTCTCCATTATGAGATGATCCCTTAAGGAGTCAATTTTGGAAAGGGATGAGGAGACAAGCTGCTTTGGGGCTCCCTGTTGCTCTGCACATTTGGGAAAGTCCTTGTAAGAAAAGCTAATGCAAAGAGAGGTCTCAAATTTTGTTCTGAGGCTAAGTCCCATAACCATCCTGGCTTGTGGGCTCAAGGCATGAGCACACACCTGGACTGCTTCCTTACACAACATCAGGATGAGATCCAAAGACATACTGTGGACATTTGGGAAGGAAACATAGCAGCTATAACCCATGCTGGGTAATGGAAGAACTGCCTGGAACTAAGGGCACACTACCAGTGTCCTTCTGCCCCAGGATGGACAGGAGGTCATTAGCTGGGGGCAGCTGCTGGGAAGATCACAGCCTCTGCCCCTGTAAATCTCAGCCTGAGTCAAGTCACCTTCAGAGTCTTGAAGGAGAGCAACTCGTGTGATATATCTGGATTTAGCAGTGAGAAGATCTCAAAATTAGGTCTCAGGCTGAGGAAGAACCACAATTTGCACAACATCACAAAAGTCACTCTAGTGCTTCATTCTACCATATGATGAAGTGTATGTATTTTCTTTGCAGAAGTAACACCCTCCAGATGTCTCTTTCGCTCATTCTTTCGCTCATTCTTTCGCTCATTCTTTCGCTCATTCTTTCGCTCATTCTTTCGCTCATTCTTTCGCTCATTCTTTCGCTCATTCTTTCGCTCATTCTTTCGCTCATTCTTTCGCTCATTCTTTCCAACTGAATGCATATCATATCAACACTACTAAAACTAATTTGCTGACTTCTTCGTGATAACTTCACTGACAAGGAAGATTTCCAAGAACACTAGAACACTCAAATGTTAAATACAGCCGTAATTTACCAAGCGAATAAATTAGATTCCCATTTGGATGTTTCTTTCCAGTGTGTTGACAATGCTTATTAGGCTTAAAAAGAATCTTTCAAAAATAAAACAAAACCTTGAGAATGGAAACTCAAATACTTCAGAGTAATTATTTTACACTTCATTTAGTAAACTGATTTTCAAAAGGTATACACTGGATTATTGCTCTGCTGCAAAATTGCACTCTGAGTTTCTTGTATTGGGCAGGTGCTGTTATTTTTACCTTTTGTTTTAATTATGAGCACTTTCCCTGTGTTATCAATTTTTAGAAGAACATCTGTGTATTAAAGATATCCCTACCATTTAAAAAGTCCCTGTGATCTAAGAAAGCCTAAGCAAGGATAGCCTTCTGAAGAGGCCTAATGTTGTTTCAGGAGAGAGTGAATTCCCAGAGATGGAGTGTCAGACACAGATGCGACTGGGACTGTCAGAGAGCATTTAATCCATCTGCCAAAAGGAAGCTGTTTTGTCAAATCAGACCTGACAATTCAGAACTGTTTTTGCAGTTACACTTTGATATGAAGAACTATTTTTAAATTACTTTTAAAAAGCATTTTTATCACTTTAAAAAAAAAATCTAGATGCATTTACTAAAGCTAGAAACGAGGCAACACATATATGCTGAAGAAAACTTGGGCAGAAATAACTTATATCTGATCATTATTTCCTGGAACTACAATAAACAGCTGCTTATCTGTGATCGTGCTACTTGGCTGTAGCATTAACTTAGATACCAAAACTTTAAAGAGTCACATTAATGTAAGCTCCACAAATTATCTGCTATACATGCATGAATGGCTCTGGTCCCAGTATTCTGAGATAATCCATTTCCTCCCCTTCTCCCAAGATTTTTTACTGCCCTTTCTTAGCCAATTCTGGCCAATTTTCTGACATGAAAGCCTTTCTAAAATGTACTGATTGCTTACTTTACTTGCAATGTACAGCAATTTTTGTTAATTATTTTAAAATCCATATATATACATCTCTCTATACATAGGCTCCATATGAATAAAAGAGGCTAATACATAGCAGTTACCTCCACCTTCTAATTGCTTTACTAATTTTGTTTGAGATAAAAATAGGCAGGAAATTTTTGCATAAGTATTAATTAAGATTTCTTTTCCACCCTTCCAGAGTATAATATACTGGGGTAGAAATACAGCTTAAACTACATTTCACACTCAGCCATATTCCTTTCTATACTGTAGTTAACAAAGGTGTTCATGAATCAGCTGAAAATCTCAATTCATAGTTGGATGACACTTTTCTTCAACTAACAACAATCCTCAGTTACAAATGCCAAACAGGAAGAGCACATCTGTGAAAAACAAGCCTCTCAAATTGAACGAATGAATAACAATGATGTGTGGGTTGTGCTTTCTGTGCAGCAAACTCTGGGAAGACCTCTCTGTGAACAGCTATCTGATAACAATTGAAGACGCTCTGGTGTTCCTACTTGCCTCCCACAGCCCTTTGTATCAGCAGCTCAGCAGAGAGAGTCTGACAGCAAGATTCCTTTGTCATTTGAAATTTCAGGTACTGTAACTCTGCTCAGTGCTGCACAAAGGGACCTCTAGTGAGAGACTGTGTGTTTGTACAGAAGAGACAGAAATTTCTCAATGGCCATTTCTCGGTGCATGGCACAAATTGTTATTTACAAGTTATCCTAAGTAAGTCACACTCTGCTAAGTAACTTTTCATCACCTTGGTCTTCCTGATTTACACACGGCAGCACTTTCATTTCCAGATAAACAAACTAAAGCCTTACAGCACCTATCTAAAAGCCCTACCTGTGCTGTACACAACCACCTATGCTGCATGCAGCTCCTCTCTCAAACCACCTGCGCTTAAAGTTCTTATTAAGTTCTGCAATACCATGCTGAAAGCCATAATGTACAAGTCTGTAAAAATTGAAGGGAATAGAACAGAATAACATTCATCTTCACATCCAAAGCTTAGTGTAAGGACATTTCCCCATCATTCTTATAAGCCCACCAGAGAGACAGTGGAGCTGAATGTAAAAATGTAGAAGTAAGACCATAAGCAAATCATTCTCAGCTTGCAAGTTGCAGTCTGCCATATACAATCTCCCCCTCCCTTTTTTGCATCCACAATATTAAGGAATAACGAAAAGCATTTGCAACACTTCATTCATCATATCAGAGACTGCTGCAGAGAAAAAGGACAAAAACATCATCACTGGCAAATTCACATCGCTCTTTTTCCTCAAGCTCCATATCGATATTTACATAATCCAGCAACAAGGAACTTACAGAGTTCATCCCTGAAAGAAATCCCCTTTGGCTGCTAAAAGGCAGCCCTCCCTTGCCCAGAGGAGCAGACTGAAGCCATGCAAATCTTCTCACATCAAGAGAAGGGCCACACATTTTAGATAGATGTAAGAAACACTTTTAATTTTGCACGACAGTTCCCTTCTATCTCAGCAGAAGGCAAGTTCTCAAACACTTCAATGGCATGAGAAACACGCTCTGATCTGCTCGCTTTCCTTCTTGCCAAAACAGGCTACAATTTTCCAAATACATGAGACCATTTTTTCCCAACCACTTAAAATCCCAGTCTCTGGAATCAGTCTGACAACAGTGAATTTATTTGGACTCTTCTACTTCATTGACATGCTAGAGCTCCAGGCTGTAGCATAATCCCAGTATTTTTCTCTCCTGAAAAACAGATGCTACTAGTAGGAAATAACTTCAGGTTCTCTGCAGCAATTGCCACATTCCCAAAGAAAACTTCTCATTTCTTCCATCAAAGAAAATGTCCGAAACAGAACCTTTCTGTAGACTCTTAGTAGTTCCTATCCATGGCTTTCCATGCCTACAATTTTCACCATTTGTCCAGCTATAATTAAAGATTAAAAGATGAAACCCTGTTTAGAGTCACCAAATTTCTGATAGGTTTTCTCCTATCGCAAATCTATGAATGTGAAGGAGAAGATCTTACTTCACACAAAAGATTGGAAATGCCTGTTAGATGCAATGTGCTATTATAGTGATGAATTGCATTGTCTAAAAGTCAAAGCACAGGTCCCTGGGGTACAACCTGCTGTTCTGTTCCTGCTATCTGTACAAGGGACACTTGTATTCTGTGCTTCTGATTTCCCCACCTGTAAAAATGTGAATAAATAACTGCTTAACACTGATGTGTAAACATCCATTGCCTTAGCATTTGCAAGCCTTTGTATGTCCTAGGATAGAAAGAATCTGGAAAGTCTGAAAGTAATATTAGTTTAGATCATATTTGCTGCATTTTTGTCCTCTCGTTCTTAATTTTGAAGGACAACTGCAATTGCAGTTCATCTATTTAGGTTTATCCTAAAGTCATTATTTGTTATGATGCTGTTCCTGCCTTCAGCTACAAAGAAAATGACTATCCCTACCCCCTCACAGGCAGGATTAACAGCCACAGAAAATGAGTTATGGCTAGTCTAACTGACAGGAACTCCAAAGCAAATTCATTTTCAGAAGTCTACCTAAGCCCAGAAAAGAATTGTGCATGTTGTGTCTTCTCAACTCTTCTTCATGGCTGCGTAAAGAAAGTCCACAATATGTATTTCTTCATCACCAGTCTGCATGCTGAAGACATATGCTGAGACCTATTGATGCTAAAGGTAGGATGTGAACTAAGTGGTGTGAAATAAGTGGTGCAACACTATACAGAGCTTGTGCACTCACAATCTTTCTTTTTTTTTAATGTAAAAATGTAATAAAAATATTGTTGGCATGGGTGGATCATTTTATTTATAGGTGGAATAATAATTATTTTACTTATGACTCTGCCAGTCTCCAAGTAAGCAAGCCAGCAGAAAAAAAAGGCTAGTGTTCAGTGAGATTATTTACAAATACATTTGCACCAAATCGGCAGTAACCAGCCTCATAATTTTTTCTTCAATCCGTAATTTATCCTTTCTTAATAGAATAGGTGCTGGATAGAGCTCCATGGGCTGAATTTTTTGCCTGTATTTAATTTAGAAATTCATAGATCCTGGTCTGACTGGTATTAATGCCCTTTATCAGTAGATTGATGGGTATGCTCATCCACCTTGCTCAGTTATCCAAGTAGCTTATGACGGCTATCAGCTTTTACCCACTAGGCACTACTGAAGAAATCATCCTTGAATCACCTGAAGACAAGACATTGAGTAATAAAAATATAAACTGGATGCTGATAATCTGTACATACACTGTGCAGTGTAACAGTACACAACAATGATCTCCAAGCAGCCTTCCAAAGTCTAAAGGTCACTGTACAGCTTCCAATACAAATCACAAACCATGTTAAAAACCACGTGGCAGCTCTATTCTGAAAATATTTGGAAGACATCTGGGTTTTTAAGTAGTTGTAGTGTAAATATGTATTTACATCCCTGAAGCTGCAGCAGAAAACTGGTAGTGTTTTCTGTGATTCACAGTAATCAATAAATGAATACTAAAGAAATTCTCACCAAAAAAGCTGCAGCTTTTCAACATGGAACTCTAGAACACACTGTAAGTGAACTTCATGTCATATACAATGAGTGATGCACACTGCAAGTCATTTGGAACACTCAGCGTGTTACAAATGAAGCACATGCGTTCTGATGTGGTTTGGACCCAACTCTGAGTGCGAGAACACAACAGGCTGAAGATCCGCTTGTGCACTCCTGCCACCACAACCAGCTCCACTGAGATCTGTCACACAATAAAGAATTTCCTACACAGATAGAGGCTGTAGGATCAGTGCCTTACTTGCTTTCTTACCATAAGTACCAGGAAAACAATGACATATCTCTCAAAGTTTTCCTGGAGAACATGTCCTTATCTTGCTTCATGAGCTTAAGCATTTAAATTTGGTTGCCTTTTTTTTAATCTGGAAAGTCTTTATATGTTTAACAAAATACTATGAGTATGAATTTAGGTCTTACTGTCTTTAATACCTCCTTTATCAAACTGGAGTAGATGCTTTGCTAGATTAGGTCATATTTTACCTTTGCATACTAAAAAAGTAGATGAAACATTGACTTACATTTATTTTAATACAATTGTGTAATTGGAGGGTTATAGAGCCATGCATAAAGCATTTGTTATTCCACCTATAACAAACTGATCCATTAACTCTGACAATATTTTTAGTACATATTTTGTTACAAAAGCATTAAGACATGTTATGAATCATTGTGGCATTATGAGAGTTAATAGAATACTATATATTTTTCAGGATTATTAATATTTAGTGTCGTTCAGTAAATTAAAAAATCAAGTTTAACTAAGGTTAAAAATATCTGATGGTACAGTACACAGATGATTGTAAATGTATATTAATGAAGCTTTACACAATTGACTGGATATCTTTTCGTTAATCACTCACAAAACCATGCCAAACATCTATCAAAGACTTCAGCTCCTTTTTCATCCAATCTTCCGACATTTCATTATTATGGTTACCTGATTAATGGATGCAATAATATATGTGGCATGATATGATATGTTCACATTAAATTTTAATCAAATATTACTAAATTCAGAAAACATTAAGTAAATCATGACTGATGAGGCAATATTGCTGTACTGTCATATTGATGGTTAGAGAAACTCACTATGGAGAGTTACAGATTAAGGAAGAGAAGTAAATCTTACGAGGAAATAGAAGGATCTCAAGTTTAACTAGTTGGTTCTTTTGAAATTGCCTTCCAGACAAAGGCTGAATATTAGATCCATCAAAAGTATTCCAGTGTCTGTAATTGATATGAATGTTTTGTTTTCTTCTACTGCAAGTTGTCTTATTCTTTCAAAAGCATGGATTAACATATACACTGCACAAAGGTCTTTCCCAAAAGTTGATGGCATGTGTGGTGAAAAAAAACCCATTAGGCCTCACTGCAGTTAGGAAAATTAGACCAATACATTTAAAACCTTGCTATGATCTAAGAAGCAGGGTGCCAGGCATGTGGAATGCACTTGATCTGTTCATTTTTACCCAAATTATGCTAATGGCATTTCACAGAAGATGGACAGGAGATAGATGGGGTTTGCCTAGATCTGCAAATGTAAGGTGGTTTCACTCTGGAAAACCAGAGAAAATGCCTCTACTGCTGCAGATAGGAGATTTCTTTTCAGCTTTAAATCTGTAATGAACCTGTTCATCTGAAAATTTGGAACTCATATTTGGCAATAATTCTATATTGTATTTTTATCTGGCAGCAAGGAAATAAAACAATGAACTGGCTTTTTACTGCTATGTTTCAATTTCAAATTGAAATAGAGCTAATTTGATTTATCTACTTACACTACCTGCTTCAGTGTGAAGTCAGAAAGGATCTGCTTACATTGTCCTACATCTGTCTTGGACATCCATCTCCCCCTCCTCCTGCCCCTGTAACAGATTTTGAGGCATTATTTTTTCTAAGAAGGACCAAGTTATTTGCCTAGAGAATGAACTTCATCTTAGGAGAGTTAGATGACCCTTTGGATGAACTCTACCAATACTGGAGGGAGTACGAGCTAAAAGACTGCAACAAAACAATTCAAGCAATAACTTCTACTAAAAGAAGTTCCAACTTATTCCAAAGAACACAGAGCTCCTAGAAATAGAATTTTTCAGGGTTTAATTTTAAACTTTCAATGTTATAATCCATGACTATGTTTGCACAGGATTTCAGTCCTACGGCACAGTTTAAACACTTCTCTTCTTTCATTTGTTTGTACCTTAAAACCAGAAATCAAAACAGTCTTGTCATATGACCTTCTTTTTGGTAGACTCTGATGCCAAGATACCAAACACCACTGGATAGTATTTTGAGTATATGAAGTAGTATGCAAGTGCTGCTTAACTACTTCATTAATTGTATTTAAAAATGTTATGCATTGCATAGTACATGCCATGAAAACTTTGTCTGACTCTTCATGCCCTGGTTTCACTTTCAATCTGTTTTCTTGTCTTGAAAGATTGATTGTAAGGGGTGTCACACTGTCTTGTATGTGGACATGCTTACCAGCAAGGGACATCTCAGCACTAGTGCACTCCAAATAAATACTAAGAGCAAAAACTATTTAACATCTTCATATGGAATTTGTTCTGATTGTTGGGTTTGGGGGTTTTTTTTGACAATTTGCTTTTGCTAGAACTCATTCCATATAAAGTATTTTAAGGAAAAGCATAGACATAATAAAGGGGGAGAGAAAAGGAAATTAAAATGCTCAAATGGATACAATGAGATTAATGACCATCAAGAATCAGCTAGGAAGAAGCACTGAGTATTGATGCATCTTGGAAGCTTAGTAGAGCTACTGGTTTCATACTGGTTAGATCTATGGCACAAGGATTTTAGTTAAGCACCTTCTTGGGTTTGGAACTTTTGAAGTGTGACTACCTCAAATAACATAATGTGAATGAACAGTTATGAGAATAATTAAAGCAAATCTCTAAGCTATCTTCCTCCATACCCAGATAAGTTTTGTACAGTTACAAGATTAAAAAGCACAAAATTCCTGTGAGTGTAAAACCTCATAAAAATGGAAGAATACATCCAAACCCACAGCTCTTACCTCAGGCAAACTCCCACTGGTGTTGGCACCTCATGCAATGCAGAGAAGAGTGCAGACACTTCAAACAAAATTGCCTGGAAAGGTTTGATTCACTCTCACTTGATTAATTGAATGAGTATATTAGAAGTCAGTCTTGCAGCTCTTGTTTTTCTCAGGAATGGAAACATACCAGAAAAAAAGAGGTAACTCAAGGTCCTCAGTAAACTTTAGATCACAGAATGTGGTGTTATGGTTCAGGCCTTCAAGAAACTGCTGGCTTTAACTAGAAACTTCTGATAAAATCAAGGTCCAGCTTTTAACGACCCAACATAGCCTGTAGCCTACAGGGTTGTGTTAAATACTAGACCTCTTGCATAATGTCAGTATGAAATGAGTCTATTTCTTTGCATTTCAGTCTGAGAGAGGAAACCCAAAACAAACCAGAATATTTCTGACTGAGCACTCAGAACAGGTGATGCATATCGGATTTCAAAAAAGAGGCAATTTGCATGGGTGAAGAGGAGAATAATTTTCTGTCCAGACAAAAAAAAAAAAAAATACAGCTATGGCATTAGGATAAGGGAGCTGGTTTAGAAAAAGAGAAAGGAATTACCACTAGTGATGCAAGAACGGAACCTTCATATCCTTTAGCAAAGGAAAGCTGCTAAACAAACCTAATTTTGTCCAAGCTTTTTAAATCTCCAGAAACCAAAGCTGAAGGGCCTTTTATTTTTGTGGATAGGGCCAGCTGAGAGAAGCATTATTCAGCTGCCCATGGCAGCATTTAGGAAGGCAGCAGCAGAAGCAATGACGTAGCACTGGCCCTTGCAAAGACAAGCATGAGTGGAGCAGCAGACCTGAGTTGGGGAAACAGGGGCAGGCCTGTGCGTTATAGATGAAAGGGAATTTGTGGCATGAGTGGGAAAGTGATGAAAGGGAGGGTGGTGGATTTACAGTGGAGCTGTAGGAGAGAATATGTATTAAGGAATACTAGGAAGAAATGGGGCAATGGAGCATGAGTGAAAAACATGGACATCCTCACATACTCAAGTTTGATTCCTCATCTCCAGTTCAAAGGGCCAGCTCTTTCTGATGTCAGAAATATGCCTGTCCTAGTCAATATACAGGAAAAAGTCAGTATGTCAACTGTACACCATCATGATCTCAAACAATACTGCGACTTAGGAAAGTTTCTGCTCAGTTTAATACTGAGAGTTGATGAATACAAAGACAGTTTTCCTGGTATCTTGCACCTGGACAAAGTAACGCAGAGGAATACTACTTAGCCTTTCACCATTCCCACCAACTCCTTTACCTAAATGAGTTGTACTGAGTAAAGAAATCACACTATAAATATAATTAGTTACTTGGAACCTGATCTAAAGCCTAATGAAATCAGCAGAAAGCTTACAGAGAGAATGAGCTATAAAGAAAATATTAGTTTGATTGCTGTGGGCAAAACTACTTTCAGATCTAAGCAGAGGATTTAGCTATTTTATTCTGCAAGCAATGAGAAAATATCTTCTTGATTCTAAAACTAAAATAAGAGACCTAATTAATTCTGGAGCACCACAGTCATATACATTACTTCTTAGTATGCAGGAATCCAATAGCTTCTTTTTAAACAGTAATATTTAAAACCACATTTAATTTAAATGGTTGTGGTTCCTCTTTTCAGTAAACACATGTGAAGGCATACATTGTGTTTAAATATAATAAATACAGCTAAAATCATGCATCTGGGTCAATCCTCTGCATGTAATCAGGATTATGAAAATTTAGTTTTTCTTATCTTTCTCAATAAATGGTCTGTGTACAGATGACTGGAAATTTATTTAGACATGGACTTGGTTGTGTTCTTGTTTTTTAACCCACCAGTTCTTTCTTCCCTGCAAATCTGACTATTTTCTAATTCTCTCAGTCTCTGTGCTAGCTAAGGAAAGTGCTAAACTGTGGTTGCCGATTTCCAAGCTGCGCTGAAGTACTTTCAGAAGCAAAATTCTCATGCCAAGGCATTCTAATTGCAAGTTTTCTGTCCATTTGAATGACTCACTTTTTGGATTTTGGCTCTGATTGCTGACCACACGTAATTATAAGGGAAAAGGTCACAGAGGACTTTGAGAAGCCAAAATTCAAAGAGACACAAAGAAGAGAAAGACAACAAGGGAAATGTTTTCATTTAGTTCAAACCTTCTCCAGGATTTTACTGCCCTGAATTTCCCAGCTTTCTGAATAAGGTTCCTTTAGCCCCCATTTTCAAAGCCCTCCTTCATCCACTGCCTTGCCCACAGCTCCTCTCAAACATTCCCTAGAGGCAACTCAAAGAGACACAGCGCATCTAGCAGAAGAGCCTGAAATCTGGTTATTCTGAAAAATCTGAGAAATGGAAGGAGGCTCATCAGTCCAATGGCTCTGTACATGTGTGGTGGGGAATGAATTGTCAGAGGCATAGGGGAATCCCTTTTGTTTCAAAACTGTTTCTTCAAAGAAACAGACATCCCCATCTCTCTTTGAGGAAGGCACTGTGTGGGAGGCTCTGTGGGCCCTCCTACAATGCCATGACTGAGAAGCCTGTCTTTAACTGGAGCTTAACTGAAAATGCACAGTCCAGATAAAACGCAAAGGCACAAAGAGTAAATAAAGAAGTAGTCAATGCTAAGCAAAGTGTGGGCTGAGGAATTCTGCCTCCTAAGGAGGTGACAGTCAAATGAAGCTGGCTCATCATGTGTGTCAAAAGCAGCATCAGACAGGTAAATAGCAATTCTACACTTTCCTCCTACTCTAAAATTCCACTCTTAAAACACAGGGTATTTTAGGAAGCTTCCTGCTGACAGGCACATCCTGCCCAGAATTACATTTTAATAGTTCTTCTTTTAGACATTTAATTTATACTTATACAGTCAACATGGTATTCCCATGCAGTCCCTAGGGAGGAGCAAAACATGCAAAACACAAAAAGGGTGGTAATAAAAAGAAATAATCATCCTGTTTTCATTGATGAGTTTGTAGATAATGTAGTAAACTGTTTAATATGGTTCTGTTTTCTTGGGAAGGCAAATTTAAATCTCTTAGAACAGCTATGTAGACCCTGGTAGAAAATGGTAGCCATTTTCAATGCAGTGCAATGGAGGTTAGTATACTATCTGGAATGAATATGTGACATCCAGCACTCTGTGATCTTGGAATTTTGGAAAAAAAAAAATCTACAAAGGGTCCCGAGACTATGCCATCAGTAAAGGAGAACTTCCATATAAACTTAAATTGTTATCTAGCAATAACATCACTATATCACATTTCAACTAATGTTACACAGATAACATTACAGGTTTTACTCACTTTCCACAGCCCCTTCAGGAATTGGCAACGTGATGCTTCTTGAAGGACCAGGGCAAAATGATACTTTAATTTTGTTAAAGCAAAAAAGTACTACCTATCCTACAGAACAAACAAACAAAAAAATCACACTAGAAATTAAATGAGTGCACTGTTGCAACTAACAACACTGATGTTTCCAAAGCAAATCCTGCATATCACTTCTCATCAGGTTTCTTTTTATTTGCCTTGAGTTTTTGACACACAAGTCAAAGAATATGCCCAATTTAAGCATCTGCTAACAGTCCCTTTATAAGAAGCAGGGGGCTTGCTGGAGGAACAGCAATGACCACTGCTGGTTACACGAACAACAGGCATGCTGTAACACACTAGTTTGACTCAGCAACACAGCTCTTAAAACCTTTATTCTGTTGATAGAATATTTCTCACTCCTTTAAGCTCCCATTCCACAAGTGGTAAATTGGCCCAGCATTTTGTTTTTTCCACTAATGTGTCTTGAAATGAACACTGATTGTCTCTTAAAAGCCAGCAAATTAAATTGTCTTTCTTGAGCCAGCAGCAGGAGTTATGGAAAATACTCAGAAATAACTTTTTTTTATTTCTAAGAAAGAGTTTAACCTAATGATCTCTTTTAGCAAATTGGTTATGGAAGACTGACAAGCATATCATAAAAACCAGCTATGCAGCTACCTGTCAAACATTTTAGGCAAAATTAAAAATTATACACAGATTAGCAATATAGTTAAAATAAACAAACAAATAAACACAAATCTGCAATTCAGTCACCAAAGATCAAAATAAAAGTGGCTGGAAGTAACTTCTAGTGTGTGTATCTAAAATCTCATCCTACATAGTGTTTAGCAAGATCATTAAAATTTGCCTCTGGATTAATACAGAAAGGAACAAGATAATCAACCAGCTAAGTGTGTATGATCACACATACAGATGCAAGAGAATCAGTAAATTGTGACACATTAACTCAGTATAACCTAATTAACAACTGAACAACCAAGTTTTGTGCTCAAATGGAAAGATCTTTGACAGATATTTCCTGTTGTAGCACTTCAGGCAAGGGAGGGAAGAAGGCCAGGCAGCACAGACCTGAGGGTTAGAGAAGGGCTTGTCATAATGAAGAGGAACAGTGACCAATTGGGATGGTCAAGACAGGAGCTACACTCCTACAAATGACAAATGTTACCTCTTCATGACTGCGCACATGATCTAAGAGGAGGGAAAACAAAACGGTTTGGTACAACAAAATAATTGTTATCACCTCTTAAGTCCAAGTGTAAGTATCAGCAGTGAAGCACCAAGTAGCCCTTTTTCTCCACCCTGGCTGACCCATCTCTTCAAGGACTGATAGAGGACAGCTTTACCTATCTATTATTCCATCAGTAGGCTCTAGATCAAAACCACTCTGGATTACATACAATCTGACTTGGTGATATATAATTAAACCAAGTGATAGATAAACTCTTGCAAATGAAAACAGGAACTAGTAAAGTATCTTTTGGTGGCTCCTTGCCTGAAGAGACTATCTTGTCTAACCACGTCTTGGAAGAAAACTCCCCTCAGCACTCCTTTGTTGCAAAGCTAGTCACCATAGCACAGAGATAGCTGAGAGCTGTGGCATGTCTGTCCATGCAGGCTCCCTCCGAGACCCACAGATACCACTCATGTCTGAGGATCATGTCTACAAAGGCTACAAAGGAAATCTCAAAACTTCTTTACTTGCTGCTAATTAGCTTTTCTACTTCTTGATTTCTAGGTGTCTCATCTTCAACCTTACCTTCTAGCCTCTTCTCGCTCTCCTTTGTTTCTTGTCCTCTTTCCACTTTCAGTATATTACTGCCATGCTCCTTTGAACTCACGCCATACTTAGTGCCACCTAAGAAGGTTATATGCAATCTTTTTATATCAATTTCCTCTCTACAGTCTTCATAAAACACAATGTTGTATGGATAAAGGTGATCACGATGCTCAGTAAGTTAGCTGGTCAGTTTATTTGGTGTTTAGTGCCATGCTTAGCTGATCTTTCTCAAGAAAAAAAAGGGGGGGGAATGGGAGGAAAAGGAGGGAGGAGGGGGAAGGGTAAAACCCACACAGTTCTGTGCTTTCCCAGGTGAGTGGTCCTGCCCCGCTGCCGGCGCCACCCCTCCTCTTTCAGAGGCCGGTCAGCCGGTGTTTCGGACGGGCCGAGCTCATCCCGCCCTTTTCCCCTCAACCCGCAGGCACGAGCCTCTCCCGCCTTTTTCCCCTCAGCCCGCGGGCACGAGCGCAGCCTCCGGAGGGGCAGGGCCAGGAGTGGCGCCCGTTGCCTCGGCGACGCCCGCCCAAGTCTCGCGCTAGCTGAGAACTCTCGCGAGACTTCGCCAGCTGCGGGCCGGCCGGAAGCGGCTACCCGTGTTTACAACCCGCCGGGGCGGGGACGCGGCAGGAGCAGCGGCGCTGGCAACCGGACAGGGCGGTGGGGGCTTGGCGGCACCGGGAGCGGCGAGCGGGCCGCCTCCGCGCCCATGTGCCCGCAGCCCCCGCCGTCCANGGGAGAGGAGGGTCGGGTCCCGTCCTGTCCCGTCAGCAGGTCCTGTCGCTGTGCTCGGCCCTCAGGCAGCAGAGAGCGGATGGCACCCCTCCTCTCGTACTGGCGGGTAACCGGACGGAGAAGCGCGACTTGAACTGTAAATAGAGCCTTCTCCACCATCCCCCCCTCTAACCCCCGGCACCTGTTCAGGGCTTGTGCCAGGCCCTGCCGCGGCGGCCCCGCGCCATGGCCTTCCTAGAGGGGAGTGAGGTCGAGCGGCTTTCCTGGACTTGAGGAGGCTTCTGGAGCGGGAAGAGGAGCGGCTGCGCTCGCCACAGTCTGGTCCCGTGGCTGAGAGCTGGGGAAAGCTATGGCCAGACTGCGCAGCGGTGCTCAGTTGCTGTATGGAAGCTCCAGCAAGGCCCGGGGCTGGGCTGGCTCACGGCAGAGCAGGGCTGATCCGAGCCCGGGAGCACCGCGGGGCTGCCTGTACCGGCAGGTTTAGACTGGGCTGTTAAGGGGGAGGGTGTTAAGTCTGGCCCAGGTTGCAAACATAAGGGACAAGGGTAGTTCTGGAAGGAAACATTTAGATGACACAGACCATATCTATGCGAGTTTAAGAAGTTTTAGAGACTTGTTGGGGCCCTCTACTGACTAGATGATTCTTTTAATTGCAGACGGTGAAGTACTTTAAAATCATAAATTAGTAATTACTCTGCTTAAAATAAATCACTAAGGAACTTTAACTGAAACACAAAAATCTAATCAGATTTTAAACAGCCTAAATTGGTAGGTTTCTGTCATATAGGCAAGACCTAGGGTCAAGACAGTTAATTCTCTGCTGCTTTGTGGGTTTTATTAAAGCCATATCTTGACAATGCCTTGGATGCAGTGATACACAGAGCATTGCCTTACAACACTATCTTGAAGTTACGTGTGCATTTTCCTACTTCCTCTTAAAGAGCATCCTGAAATACAAAAACTTTTCTTGATACTGCTGCACAATATAGTCATGGTGCTGCAGTCCAGTTAACCTGGAGCAGCACACCATAAATACAGCTGTAGTGCTTCCAGGAGTGAGTTTGATCTAAAAATTGTTTAGACATTGTTATTCAAACATCAGAGACTTGTGTCAGTTTAGTTTTCAGTAAAAGCTTATTTGCTCCAGCATGGTGTCAGTCCTGACAAACCCTTGCTTACTCCATTCACAGTCAGGTATTTTCTGGATTGCTCTCTAGTTTCAGAAAGGCTTGTAAAACTGGCACTGCAGACCATCCATGGAATTAGGGCTGACAGTGTGGCAGGAAGATGGTCTATGTAGATCTGAACTGATGTTTCAGAACCACTCTGTGTATGTCTGCATCATGCTGTCTCAGATTTTTACTTTGTATACTAGAAACCTGATTGAATTAAGGAACAGCAGGAAGCAGAAAGCAGTAGTAACTTGTTGATGTGATGGGTTTAGAGTCAGGCAAACTTGCAGCATGGGAATGCAGGAGGGATAAACTACCACTGTTTTGTTATTTCAGAGACACTGCAAAGAGCTTTATCAAAGTATATCTAGTGCATGAGCTTCTAGTAGACCATAACTGAATATTCATTACTAAATGGCTGAACATAGCAACTTTGTAGCAGTGCAGGTATCTATTGTTACTGTTCCTTTCTGAGACCACTTACTAAGGATTGTAGGAGTAACAAGACTAAGGCCTGCTTGATGACCCTCTGACCACAATAAGAGTGTGCAGTTACCACATCTGTCTAGCACCAGACTAACAATAAGATCAAGACACTTCTGCATAATGGATGTTACAGGAAAAAAATTGCTTTATATAGTTTTGTACAGAAAACTATGAAGTTTCCCATGCATTTTCCTACTCCCTCTTAAAAAGTATCCTGAAATACAAAGACTTTTCTCGATACTGCTGCACAGTATAGTCACAGATCATCTTACATAGAAAAATGACCTGTCTTTTCAGGTTGTGTCAAGCACCATGAAAACTCTTAATGCCAAGAACTTGAATGGGTCTGTGCCATGGTTAGAATGTTTTTACAAGGACATAAACAGGAGTAATGAGTTTTGCAAAGCTTTCCTGTTCACAGTCCTTCTCCCCAGCTGATTTTCAGAGTTGCAACAACTTTCAGATGCCAACCTCCAATGAGAATGTTCATTTAAGTTTTTGATACTATGCAGCGTCATGTATTTCATTTGCTTCTCCTATAAATCTCTTCTCTTGCCCAAGTCTAGTTCCTGTGGATTGGAAAAGCAAAACTTTTTCCAGAGATGCCAAACCATCATAGAGGAGGGGAAAAACAACCCAAACAAACAAAACCCCTAAATTACAAGTGGTTTTGGATACACTAATCTGCTATCAATGACTTCAGTACAAGATACTTTCTTCCTTACAGTATATCATGGCTTGCTAATTTTATGAAATGGATCTTTTAGTTAAGGCTTTTCTTTGAAATTTGCTATACTTCTTGGATGTTGCTTTGTCCTGTAAAACCTGTTCATTAGTTCTGTATTTGAGCATCTAGTCTTACTTACTGGAAAGCATGGATACTGTCCTGATTTTCCTAGAGAGCTGATCTGGCAAAAAAACCCAACCCTTAGTGATTTTGTAGTATCCTAATGTCTTCTATGTCTCTGTCAAGATGTAGCACACTGACTCCACTTAATGAGTTATGTTGGTGACTTTCAGTTATTTATATATTTGACTATTTGCTTAGCCTTCCTAATTACCAGTGGCATGCATGCTGACTTTAATTACATTATTTTTCTAGCTTCTGAAAGCTATGTTCCCCTCAAAATAGTATTATATCTTTATGCATCAGGGTCTTAATTATTGCCTTAAACTATCTCTTTTTCATAAGTTTATTTTTGTTTCTCTAATTCACTGATTTACTTCTGTAGATGGCACTAGACAAATACAGATTTGCTTTCCAGATCTGTTTTAAATAATAAAAACCTGTATCTAGCAGTGGTTTTTGTTTAATGGAAGTTTTAATTGTTGACCTTCAGGTCTAATGACTTCAATGAGAAATGGACCTTTCTCTTTAGCATTTGAACTTTAGTCCTTCAGATTTTTTTCTTTTAAAGTTATCTTTCTGTATACATTCTGTGCCATTGTTGCATGCTTAACAAATACTCATGCAGAGTCTAACCCTATCTTTCCTTCTTTTAACCTCTCTAGGGCTTGTGCTACAGTATTAACTGCTGATTTGATTTTTCCACTGAGCTGTCCTCAAGGTATTCATTGTATCCAGTGACACTTTATTTAAGGAATAAATTAAACCAACTTTTCCACGATCTGTTGCCATTGTCTGAATTGTTAGAGCCACAGGAGAGTGTTTTGAGACACTTCTGAAACTTGAGCATTCATTTTGTATCTTCCTATTGCCCTTTTCCCTTCTTCCCTGTACCATATACTTTGCAGATGAGAAATATCATCTAATCTTGAAAGAATGGGTTAAAAACCCTGATCCTAATGCTTTTGATAAGGAAGCCTGTTCTTCAGCTGTATAAATAAAATATTTAAGTAATAACTGTGGAAATTTACAACTAATATGCACTAAATGCAGTCTCTGCACCTGCTGCCAACCCTATAGCAGATATCTAATCCAGCTGAACACTTGTTTTGCACATAATCCAGTGCCATAAACTAAGACATCTCAACATTTCTTTAAAAGATTAAAACTTCTACTGCAAAAGCATGAAGTCTCATGAGACAAGACACTAAATAAAGTCTCTACCTTGTATTATTCCTACAAGGTAATAGAACTTTAGCTGGTTTATTATAAAATACAATCCAAAAATCTGGTGACTGTCTATTGCCTATAAGTTTCTTGAGCTGTTGTTTTATGAAAAACAGAAAGCACAGACCAGAGGCTGGAGTGAGAATAACACAACATAATGTATATTGCAAGAATCTCATATAACAGGAGCTTTTCATATTAGTGCTGTAAGCCACTGGTATTAGCCATTCCAGTGCAAGCCAGGGACATCTGGGCTTTAAGAAATAGTTTAGAAGTGGGGTGAATACTACATCCACACAAGGGCAAAATAACAAGCAGAATAAATATGCAATATGGAAGAGAAAATAGAAAGCATCTATGAAAATTTGCTAGAGACCAAAGGAACTGCATGGGCCAATGTGTTTGAGATGTAATGGCAGCCTGCACCTCTGCTACTTTGTCAGGAAAACCAGGAATATCATGTTAGTCTACAGAAACATCCACTGAATTCAGTTTGTTTACTTTGATCTTTTTTAGTAGACATTAACCTGAAAGTTCCTATACTTGCTCTTGCAATCTAAAGTGAAAAAAAGAGAGGAAGATGCATTCAATTATGAACTTAAACTAGAGAAAACAAGCTTGTAGGTAATAAAAGGAGAAGTATCATGCCTAACACAATGTCTGTTTTTACCACAGCAGTGAAAGCCTTGTCTTAGTTTCCCAGTAACATGATCTATTTGGAGCCATTGATTTCAGCTAAGGGAAGAGTAAGGTGTGAACCCACAGTGGCAGCAGCATATCCATGTAAAGTGACTGGAGATGCTGAGGTGATTCATCAAATACTCAGTTGAACAGCTAGATCAGTATTAGCCTCCTTGGAAAAGGTCAACAATGTTGTATTCAGGCATATAGGTACTGTTAAAGCAGAACACAAAATTCTTCCGTGTTGCACATATAACAACTTGCAGTAGCTCCCAGTCAAGGACATAATTAGCTAAGCTATGGTGACAGAAGCATTATTTCCTTACTGGTGTGTGTGCTGTTTGTGTACCTACCAGCAGTGAGTGCCCTTCTGCTGTGTCATGCTGGCATCACGCAGTTCCGCTCTGAGTAAGCATGCCTAACAGCTCAAAGACCACATGAAGCCCTCTCATGGAGAGGTCAGGGGAGGCACCAGACTGAAGTCATGACTAAAGCCTTTCTGACCCACTCATTTGAAATTGTTGTTCCTGGAATAGTTTGTTTACTCAATCATTTGTGGTGATGATGCAGTTATCCCTACTAAAGGGTAGCTCTGTTGCTGTAACAGCTCAAGCCACGTGGTTTAGGACTACATACAGGAGCCCAGATTGTTATAGTTTATTATCAGGGCAGAATAACTCTTCTTATTTAGTGTATAACCTCCAGTTAGCAAGGCTTGAGTAGTGCTGGCTGCAGCACTGTATATGGGGATAAGAAAAGCATTACCAAAGGAGCTGAGAACTGTAGGTATACAGAATGGCTCTGACAAGCAGGTTGAAGCATTTAGTGCTTTTATCATACTAAAATGATGAAAAGGGAGAGAATGAGATTGATTTGACTATGCAATAGGTAAAAGGTTACCACAACTTAATGAAGTTGCAGGTGATCAGGGAAAGAGCTGCAGCTACACCTGTATGGGGTTTTGAAGACTCCACCTAACCTGAGTAATGTGAATGTAAGTTGATTCCATTCCAGATCTTTTAATTGCATTTACATGAGGAGGAACTCAGACTAACCATTTTATCTTAAATTTGGAAATGGCTAGGAATACACACATTGTCAATTAGAGCTGTTCAGGGAATTGATGTTGGCTGGCTAAACACCTAGTTGCTTGTCTGCCCTAGTATTTAAAATTCTTAATACAATTGCTTACAAGCAAGTGGAACTTAAACATCTTTACAGTTCAAGAATGAGTGAGGAGTCTGGTAATATTGAGAATACATTCTCATGAGAGTTTCACATGGCTCTTTTGCTCTAGTCACAGTAACCTGTAATTTACAGTTGAGTCATTGTTCTGTCAACTTTGCTAAGTACAGGCATTCAAAGACAGAAAATTGAGCTCACATGTGGCTAGTGGTCTTTGGTTGTGCAGACACAATGGGATCTAGTTCCTTCCTTACAGAATACCAGGAGTAGTTTTTAAGGGGGGGTTCTTCTGTTGATAAAGCTAGACATTACCATTTCTTCAGGCATAGTGGCAAATATATTCCCACTATTTAGCATAAGTTACAGTAAATCTCTTTGCTTTTGGTGTAATTGCCTATAAATACAAGCATTTTCCATAGTCCCCCTGAGTTTTAGTCATCATGACTGTATTTTATTTTAAATAAAGAAAATAGTTGGCCATAGTTAATTCTTGGACCTCTCAGGTTAAGTTTTCCACCTGTACTCTCACTTCATTCCATTTTCAATACATATGCAAACATACACATTCAAACCTCTAAGAAGTCCACTATTTCCTGATAAGAATTGGTTTGAAAGAGACTTCTGCAGTACAGCACTGAGAGTATTTGCTGGGTGGAGGGAACAACAGTGCACCACCTCATCCCACCCTTTGTGGCCTGCTGCTGTAAAAATCCACATGGAAGATACTTAGCACTCTTTTGTGCAATATGGAAGCCAGTTTGCACTTTCTGGCTCTTCCTTTCTCCAAAATACATTCTTGGAACAACAGCCCTGTATTCTTAAGGAAACAAATCCCCAAACAGATTCCACATCTCTCAAAAAAATAGCTTCATCTTTGCTTTCAGCAGTAAGAAAGCATAGGTATTGATCCTTTCTGGCAAAGATAACTGGTATTCACAGTCCACAGCATAAAACAGATGATCTTAGCAGCAAGCAGTGTTTTCACTTAAACCATTTACAGACTTCTTACATCAGACAGAACTACTTTGCAGTTCACTTTTCTCAGGCCCCATCATTTTAGCAGCTAAGTTTTCCTGCCTTCATTTGTAGCTTTACTAGTAAGTAAGGCACTTCATAATCTTATTAGAATATATTATTTTCTACAGAGCCACTTACAATAAACGAGCAGGCTGTAAGCTTAACATCTTGAGCAAGGCTTTGTCCAATGAAGAGCTGTTTCCAGGAAAGACACAAAACCAAAACACAACTATCTCTCTCAGCTACAGGAGAACTGTTGCAAATCATTGTTCTTAGGAGAGGGTGGCCTTACCCTGTTTGAAAATGAGTACAACTACAACTGCCTTTTAAACATATCATAGGATTAAGTTGGTTTGCTCCTATTATTCTCCTTTCTGTAATAGGTAGCCATCAACTGGAACCATATGGGAAAAGCAGCAGTTTTGGTTGGTTTTGTTTTTCCCCTTAAACTAAGCTAGTATCATGTGGTAATCAAGTTGTAATGGCACACTATCTCCAGAAAGAAAACTAGCATTATTTTTATATTTTAGTTTGAGGGATGGAGTGGTAAGAGATCTGGCAAGTGGGCCTCATGGCTTCATTTCCCATGGCCCAGCAGTCACCTCATTGGCTAGCTTATATTGGAAAAAAAAAGAGTGTTATTTTGGGGGCCACTAAAGAAGGCTGTAGGCAAAGAGGAGACCTGCATTGCTGGTTTAGAGAGTTGTTGGATTATTTTTCTGTTCTGTTGCTCAGAGATTACCTAGGCAATGATTTGGGCTAGTTGGGTGGTAAATCAAATAGTAACATTTCTCTGGAATAGCATTACAACTTACAAATGCAGGTATCATCCATTAACATCTCAGCTACAGTTGGAAAATTAGAGGAAAACCATCTAGCTTACCTGCTTCTGTAGTTGATCTAGAGCAGTTCAAAGGGCACAAAAAGGTATTCACCAGTCCTTAAAAACCAAATACAGTGGAGCAAGGTAAGGAAGCTTTTTAAGCATTCTTCACACACACCTGCTTCCTCTTACAAAAGCCAAGTTGTTACACCTGTCTCCATTTGCCTACTGGGAATTCTTGCTCGTCTGGATTGGGAGGGAGGGACATCTGGAAGTAGTTGCTGACTTGCTTCCTCCTTCAATACCATAGCTGGTTAATAAATTATCATTATTCTTACACCTCATCCTACATTTATTTCCAACTGAAAGAGGAAAGAGAAATCAGATATATATATCAGATATATAAACCCACTGCTGTTTATGCAATCATCACAGCAGCAGGACCAAACTGCTTGAATCTGTTGGAAACCAGCATAGCAGCTCCAGAATTGTTGGTGTAAACACCTTCCTCAAGCATGACATCAGACCAGGGATAAACTTGAGAGTCATCTTTTTCACTTTATGATACAGGACCAGTTCTTACACTGCCAGTTTTATAATGGGATACAGGCCACTCTGAGTTCAAAATAGATCTGCTAACAATGGTTGGATGCTGCATGTAACTGAGTGTAACTGAGCACTAAGAATAAACCAGCAGACTAGACAAGATGTAGAAGCTTAACCCTGATACATGGCTATTAAGCATCCAAGTATTTCTGTTGCATCTTCATCACTTGCTGCTAGGAAACAGCACTGCTAATTTCTTCAAACTGCTGGTGATGAATAATCTACTGTGAAAATCAGGAGAAATACCTTGGTCCTTCTACAGTCAACTAATGGAACAAACACTTGCAGAGTGGAATAAATGAGCAAATATTTCCTTGTCAAGCTAAAAACATACAAAATGAGGAATGCCTCCCCTATGACTGACTGCATACACCTACCTTTCTCACACAAGGCTGTGCTAAAACTTGATTTTTGTTTCTGCTGCTGTTTCTGTTGTTTCCACTGGGCAAGTCTGTTGCTCTGCATCAGAGATAGATGGCCTGACATGTATTTTGATGTAACAGCAAGAAAGGCATTTGGCCTTGTAATCAGAGGATCCTACCTTTTCTTTTTGCTAGCATCTCTGGCCTGTTTTCCTAATTTTATTCATAGTCTAGCTCAACTTCATCAGACTCCTTTCAGCTTCGCTGGGAGTTAATTGAGGGTCGAAATGATTTAACTGCACAATCAGATAACAACTGGCTGTCCTCAAAGGTTCTGCATGTGCTGGAGTGATTTGGGTAAGATCATGCTCCAATAGTTTAAAACATATGAAAATAACCTTTGAAAACAGACTCAAATTCTTATAAGTAGGAACTAATAAATGGAACCAGGTTTCTGGCCTGTTGACTTGCTTTCTTAACTCTTCTGTCTCTAGCTACCCTGTTTGCTCTCCCTGTTTTTCTAGACCTGACCATGCAGTTTGCAGAAGCAGCTGTATCAAGACTAATATATTGAAAAATTGTTTTACAAGGAGCTAGCTTAGGTGTTCTTATGTCTGTGACATAGCTAATTTGTAACTGGATGAGCTGCCATGAATAACCAAAGACATAGTTTGATATGATCTGATACTCTTTGTTCATTCCTATGGGAAGTAAGTTTATCTTCCTGGCATATGTAATTTGTAGGAGTTCATAGGAAAAGACCATAAAATAGGTGATTTTCCAATAGAAAACCACTTCTGAGAGTATTTAACTTCAGGGCAGAAGAAACAAGGAATTCTGACTCTGATCCGAGGATTGAGAGAAGATAAGGAAGAAGAATATCACTGAAGTATTTGTTGTGAAGAACCAAGGAGCTGTGTCTTTCTCTAAGAACACTCCATTTTACCATATTAAATCAATTCTAGAGAAGCCAGTCATCTAAAGCAGTGATAGACCTGTTAGAGATAGCTTTAAAACAGCTGATGCCCAAGGGTATTTCCAGTAAAAGCCTTTCTCTTCTGTAGTAGTGTCAGAGCTGCTAAAATTCTGGCAGAAAATTGAAATTTGACAATGACAAAGAAATTGATCTGCCTTTTGGAACTTATTTTTTAAGTGGATGTTAGGATAAGTATCATGTTAGTCCTGATAGAATCCTGTTACTCTCCTTTTTTGAATTATCTGACTTGGATGCTTCTCCCAAGACAGAGAAAAGTGTAATTCCATAAGTCCTGTAGGGAACCAGCTGTTCTAACATCTTGGGATATGGACAAATTCACTCTTCTTTATGTTCATCCTGGAACTTACATTCACCAAACATCTGAAGTCTGATATGTTTCATGCCTTTATTTGGGTGTATGGAGGGAATAGATGTATGGGTCAGAGACAGAATTAGAGAGGCAGATTTCTGGCTTTCAGCTCTGTTTCTCCTACAGGTTCAGACAGTATGGATTTGGTAAAGGCTTGCTTGAGAAACAGTAATCTTAAACAAATAAACAGGCAAACACTTTCATCAGGTTTCTAAGTAACTGTCTTGTGTTGTTTCACAGAGTCACTGCCTGGTACTTGATGTCTCTTTACTTCAAACTCAGCATGCAGTAAAGCAGTCATGAATAGTCTGTGTTACTGACAGTCTTGCCACTTAGTGATTGTAGCCTTTCATATTACACAGCTTGTCTTGGAGGAAGGTCTGTAAAATTCATGTCTTGTAGTGATGACAAGAAGACTTGCTTTCATGAATGTTGCAGTGCTGGTTATGCAATGCTCTTTCTCACTGAGCATATGCAAATACTTGCATCAATTTCTTGCTTTCAGCACCATCTTTAGTCTGCCTTAGTGGTTTACATTAGTGGCTTACAAATCTTAGTGTAGACTTCACTGTTGTACAGCAACAATGTGACTCTGATATCTTTAACTATGGCTGTGCTGCTTCCATTAATGAGCGTAAGCTGCAGACAAAAAAACCAAAAGATCTTTAGCAATTTATTCACCCAAGAGGCAAAGCCTCCTGGCCATGGGGCAGCAGAAAATGTCAAACCAGCTGTAAGCTGTAACATAATTCGATATCTTGCATTCTGCCAGGTAAAGTGGTCCTAAATACTTACAGCTTATAACTTCATATGGCCTCTTGGTCTTTTTACATGACTAAATACCTGTGCTTGTAAAGGAGAGCATGTACTTTGTGAGAAACAGCTTCAAAAGGATTTTGTTGTGTGCACACCACCTTTGCTGCATTAACAAACTTCAGTTCTTACCTGTACAGTACAGGTTCTTGTAGAGTTGTATTAAAGAAGAAATCAAATTATCAAAGCCTGAGAATTGGAATCATTACAGGTTTCTTAGATGTACTGATTACTTTTAAAACAGGTATAACTATTTGTTGGTTAACCCTCTTCTTCTTTTCAGGCTCACCAGCAGAGCAGAAAAGCAGACCGTTTGCTGGCAGCAGGGAAATATGAAGAAGCAATTTCTTGTCACAAAAAAGCTGCTGGTGAGTAGATATTTCCAACATTCCAGCTCTTAAAATCAGTTTCTAGATTTGCATGCTTCGTGTAAATAGAATGTCTAGTTACCCTGCAAAAATTTTATTCTTAAAAATGTGAATTTGTTTTTCAGCCCAGATGAAGCACCCTCTTGGAAACTTTTTTTCTAAGATGAGCAGCTAAAGGCAGATGTTTCCAAAGTTGTTTTGATTGGGGGTGGTTATCAGTATGAAAAACTTAGCAACATGCTTCTATACAAAAGTTTACTTACTTCTCTTTCCTAATGTCTGAATCAAGGCAGCTAGGAGCAGATGATGAGCTGAGCTTTCCCAGAACTCAAGCAAAACAGCAGATTGCATCACAGGCCTTGGTGCTGTGGTTGTTGACAATCTCTCCTAAGGGACACTCTTACCTGTGCATTTCAGTAGTCACAATTGTTTGTGTTGGAGTCCATCAGCTCTCTGACAGGGTGGCAACTGCTTGGCAGTAAAGAAAGAGGAGCTCTTAACTGGTGCAACAAACAAGTAGGACATTTCCAGTGATAGGGCTTGTGTGGAGACAAAGTCTGAACATTTTAACCTAGATACCAGGCATTCTCACTTTCCATTCATAAATAGTAGAAAACCCCATAAAATGATAGTTTCTTTGGTATTTATGAATACTCAGAGCCACAAGGGATAGCACTTCCATTCTAAAATGCAGAGTTTTCTTTTTGGTTTCCTTCATTTCATATACGAAGACAAAACCCAGAAATACATTGAATGCTTCTTGCATTTCTTCATCTAATGATTCTATGCCATTATCTTACACCTACATGTGGTTAAGAATTTCTAACACTGTCATTTTCAGCACTAGCAAGATATGCTCAAAGTCCAAAGTGCTGCTCTGACTCTAAGCTAGCACATTTTCTGGTTTGGAGGGGAAGTTGATGAAAAAATGGGAACTACAGACTATACCTCTTCATCAAGTACATAATTGAAAAGCATGACTTCATCATACTGATGTGCCACAGGCATGAGGGTTTTACTTGCCACCTTTTGTCTTAAGTGCTTCTTTGTTAAAAGTCTGGTCCTAGCTGTGTTTCTTCCCTTCATGGGAAAGTTGTTCTCTGGGACTTTCTTGAAATGTCTGCTGTCCTCCTCTGAAAAACAAACTAGAACAACCTGAGCCAACAGGATGCTATGGGAAGGGTGTAGCATGGATTACATGATCACACAGCAATTTTTTTCAGACTTTTTTAAAACAGCAGGTGTTTCCAGCCACTGTAACTTGGTGAATACTTTGCCTCTGGACTGCTGCTTTCATGTGAGGATTCAGAATACGGAGTGGCTGAAGCTTTTCTTAGCTTTTATGGAAAAGTTCTGGTTTTGTAATCCTGTCCTAAGTGTTTGTCAATTCTCTCTTCTGCAGCATACCTTACAGATGCGATGAAGCTGACCCAGTCAGAGCAGGTGAGACCAAAGAGCAGCAGAGGCCAGAACCAGCCATAGCTCTGTTGCATGCCTGTGTGTCATATTGTACCCTGACTGATCTACCCCCTTGGGTGTTAGCCTTGGCATAGTTTTCTGAACCCATGGCAACTGTACCAGGAGTTTTAGAAGTGCAGTGACACTAGTCTTCCTTGAGAGTTTTTCCAAATTTAAGTGGAGCAGGGACAAGAAAACTAATAACCTATCCAAGGGTTCACTAGCAATGGTTTCTAGTCTGCAAGGCATCTTCAAGTAGGTGATAAAACTAGTTTCATATTTAAGTTTTGCTGTGAGGCACCTAGGCTGTTCTGCTGAGACATAAAAGCTGAGCATCTCACCTACAGTCTGTAATTTTGGGTTTAATCATCCTGACAGGGGGATCTGCAGAATAACAGCCTTACACCTTCCCTTATTCATTGTACAAATCTCTCTGTGAATGTAGTGGTGTAGACTGCTCAGCACTTTCATAGCAGCAGGCTTTGAATTTAGCCAATATTATCAAAGCAAATCACCTGTAGAGACTGGACATGTGTCTTTCCTCCAAAGGGTCATTCTTATGGAAAAATGGTAGCCTTCTACCCAGGTGGCTCCTGTGAATTATTAACCATCATGACATCCCCTTCGTTAAACTTGGCTGAAACATTTGGGACCATTTCTGGCCTTGGACCACTTTTTTGCATAGTGTTGGGTATTACAGATATGATATCTACACAGATACCATCCCAGAAGCATCCAAATAGTTTGTATTACTTAGCTGAAGTGTGGCTGTGGTGCCAAGTGAATCTCTTCCATTTTGGTGTCGGTCATAGGTCAGTTAAACTCCTTGTGTCTGTACTCAGAGGTATTGTAGCCTGGCCAGTGACTTAAAACCAAAAAACAAACAAAAAGACCAAATGTTAGCTCATTCGTTCACAATACCAGTAGTTCTGCTAAATTTGGGTGACATATCTGAATCTGTTGCATTGTACAAGCAGAGAGCACTTCTTGTTGGATTTTGTATCTGAATAACAGAAGCTTCTCCCTTGGGCATGCTGTGATGCTGTTTATGTAAATATTTACATGCATGTAACTTTCCAGGCCTGAATATTCAGGTAGGATTAAGGATCACCAACTGAATTGTTTAATCTTGTTCTTACTCAGGCTCAGCTATCACTGGAATTACAAAGGGATAGTCACATGAAACAGTTACTGCTCATCCAGGAGAGATGGAAAAGAGCAAAGAGGGAGGAAAAGCTGAAAGCTCAGCAGAATGCTGACAAAGAAATAGCTGCACATCTTCAGACTTCTTATAAGCCATCTGCTGAAGACTCTGATGATCAAAACGTACTGGTTCCTGTCACTCAGAAATACAGCCCTTCCACAGAGAAACATCCACAGGATATGCAGGGTGTCTTTGACAGGGAACCGGATACACTGTTATTTCTGCTTCAGAAAAAAAAGGAGCCACTGGAAGCATGTATTGGAAGTAAAGCTCCAAAAGATGACAAAACAATAATAGAAGAGCAAGCAACCAAAATTGCAGATTTGAAACGGCACATAGAATTTCTTGTAGCTGAAAATGAGAGATTGAGGAGAGAGAATAAGCAGTTAAAAGCAGAAAGAGCTAGACTCCAAAAATCTCCAGTAGACAAGGAGTTGGATGTAGATGCTGACTTTGTGGAGAAGTCAGAGTTGTGGGGTCTGCAGCAACACTCAGAAACTGCATCTTCAGCTGCAACTTGGCAGAAGTTTGCAACAACTGCTGGGAAGGCGAAGGACATTCCAATACCCAACCTTCCTCCCCTGGACATCCCATCCCCTGAACTCCCTATGCTGGAACTCTCTGAAGACATACTGAAAGGACTGATGAATAGTTAAAACCCAGGAAAAGTGCTTAAGTGTAGTTACCCAACTTTAAGAAAAGGGAAAGCCACCAGGACAATGGTGATCTGAAGACAGAACATCTAACACAATCCTGCTGTTGGAGAAAAGGCATTAAAGCAACTTTGTTACTGTGAAATACACATCATATCTGATCTACTTCAGAAAAGTTAAAGGTACCATAATTGCTGTCAGATGGCAACCTCTTTAGTCTTTCTCCCAGTGTCTCAAACCAAATGACTGCCTGGAGAATGTTTCAAGTAACACAATCCTTCAGGGTTTTAAAGTATGCTATATGTAATAGTGATCTATAATGCCATAAATGATGGTGCAGAACCTAACTGTTGTGGTTGCCAGTTGGCTGCCACTTCATATTGAAAAATGCTTTCTAGCATGAGTTTAAACTGTGCATTTCATTATGCATAACTTTGTTAATTCAGATACAGTGCAATTTATACACCTCCTAGATGGATTTATGTGCCACGCTCTGTGCTCCTGACCACATTAACCTCAAGTCAGGAGAGATTTTAATTTCTGTTCTATGAAGGAACCAACTTATTAGTTCTGTTGACGAGGGTTTTTTTGGGTTATCTGTTTACATAACTAATCAGGGTGCATCGAATCTAGCTTTGGTTTCTGTATAAAGTGACATTGTTTAAAAAAAGAAAACTCTGTACTTAAGGAAAAAATACCCTTTTTGTTTTCAGTGATGCATGAATGGAAGTAATTCTGGCTGGCAGTATTTGATCGAAAAAGAAATTGTTTACAGCTTAACCTGATTCAAAAAGGATATGAAAATAAAAACAAAAGGTGTCTCAACACTAAACATTTGTTAAATCTCTATAAATGTTGCATAATATAAAAAACAAGATCTATCCTAACAGCATCAGTATACACATACAGCTGAACTTCTGTGTTCATCACCCAGCAGACAGGGGAAAGCTGGGCTGGATTCAGAAGGCCTTGCCTCTACTTGATGTGTCTAATAGGTGGCTCCTGACACCTCCAGAGCACTGAAGTGTCAGAGGAGACAGCACTATGGTTCTGCTCATGGAAAGACTCGTCATCATTGTGGCTAGGCTTCACGAACGAAGATCCACGGAGGGCTCCACCCACGCTCCTCATCAGCGCCTTTTCCAAGCACGCTGATCAAAAGAGGATAGCAGATAGCACCCTTGAGCCTGCACAAGGGAGTTTTTTTTAGGTGAGACACAGCATGCACAGAGCTGCACCCACCCTTTAGTCCTAAGGTTCATCTGCCAGGGCCTAGCAAGCTTGGACGCTGGCAGCGAAGTCCTTAGGACAGAGGTTTAACCTCTTAGATGGAAGGCCTCACAGGGCTAAACGAGCTCCATCTGCCTGGGTTTGGAATCAGAGTTGTCCTTCTCCTAGGATGACTGCCAGAAGGCTAATGAGCTCATCCTACCCATACAAAGATTATAGGAACATGGGTATCACTCCCCACACTTTCCCGTGGGCAATGAGTTTAATGCTCCCTCTGCTGTTGGCACAGTTATCGCACCAGGGGCCACAGGAGACCCCAAGTGATTTTCAGACTGTGCCAGTCATGGAAAGACTACTCAGAGCTGAACAACCCATGCTTCAGAGCCATGCATGTCCTTTCAGGGTCTTGGTTTCTGAGGAGGGTGGTGCAGCCCTCCACATACTCAGCCCCTTTCAGCATTGGCCAGCCCTACCCCTGCCCTAGAGTGCTACCTGAAGCCAGGCTTTCCCGAGGGAGGAGGTGTTGCAATGTGTAGTGAAAGCATTAGTTAACTTTAGCTGTTACTGATTGATGAAAAGTGTTAAGTGTTGCCAACTATCTCATTTTAAGTTATTCTTGTGCTGTTACAAGGTAAACTTGTTCTCTAAGGATACATTTTTCTTCCAGAATAGACTTAGAAGTGCAGCAAGAACACCTTACTGCAAATTTTCCCCTTACCTCTGTATACTTGGTGTCTCTTCTGCTTGCTTGAAGGAGAGTAGGGACTGGAGGCTAGAAAAAGCCTGTGGAATCAAAGGTAAGACAAGTTTGTAAGAGGATGTCCCTTGTGCTGAATTGTAGTAGGAAACTTACCTTGCTGGGAGAAAAATAAATTTTAAAAAAAGACATTTTTCTTCTGGAGCAGTTTAGCATGTGGCCCCACAGAATGGCTGTATGAGGTAACCTGTTCCAGGTCAGCCCCAGCTCAGTGCTCCCACAAAAAGGCAAAAAAATGTTCCATTCTCCACTGCCCCCTGCCTGGCTGGCTGTTACTTGTAACAAGGCAGTGGAGCACAGTGTTTCTGTTCATGTAAGTAAAGAAAATGGTATGTGCTCACAAGAGGGAAATAAAATTATTTAAGCACCTATCTCGTATCACTGCCAGGGATAATTGTCTACAGACATTTCAACTGCCTCTGCAAACAGCAGCTATAGGAGCATGAAGCAATTTTTTTAGCCTGGCTACCTCTGCTGAGGAGTTAGGATTCTTCAGAAGGGGAGTAGAGAAATTGCAAGCTCTGCCTTCTGTTTTTAAGACTAAACTGTCCTTTCCCATATAGCTGCATAAACAAAACACCATATCCAAAGGAAGCTGCTGCTCTGTAGGAGAGCCACGTAGGGGCAAAACTTCATGCTTCTGTTTTTGAAAGTATTGTTAAAACTTTTCTCTCTCCTGCAACACAAATGTTTGTTTGTTCTTGCAGCCTACTCAACACACAACTGCTGCTGAAACCAAGCTCCAGGCAGCATGGCTTAGCACGAGGCTTTTCTGCTACCATGAGTGATGCAGCGAGGAGGATGAGTACAACATTCCTGTAGCAGGATAGGAGCATGGAGCTGTAGTAGAAGCACTGCTAACATTACTGCTGGCATTACAGAAGCCCCATGGAAAGTGATGTGGCAAGCTGAGTGTTTCTGTGTAACACAGAGACTGTCCTACAGCTAGAGTGGCTGATACCAGTAGAGGCCTGGTGGAACCACAGAGGTGCTCCTGCTGAAAGTTGAGCCCTAGCACTGCCAGCCTCTTCTTTGCCCCCTCCCAGGCAGCAGCACCGTCAGCCAGCAGAAAGACAGGCATGGAGAAGCAGGTAGGATCTCTCCTTTCAGCTGTGGCAGGAGATGTTTAGAAAACATTCCACAGCTGAGAATCCATCCAACAATGACATTTTCTTATAAAATTCTTTACATTCCAGGAAAAAAAGTTAAGTGTGTGATATAAGATGAAGTATTTTAATATTTCCCAGGGAAGACTTCTCCAGTTTGAATTTAGAGCTAAGGAGTTCCACCACCCACTGAAAGAATGAAAGATTGTAGAAAGAATACTCACCACTAGAGGACAAATTTTCTAGGTAATGATAAATCTAAGGAAATTCTTCTCCCATGTCTGTCAGTAACTGGTTTATGCCCCAACGATTTAAAACTGCTTTAAGTGGTTATTACCTTTCAGCTTGTTTTGAGTTCTAGCACCATGAAACGATAAAAAGAAACACTCGATTTGCTTTCCGTGCACCTCAGCCTTAGCTGGCAATATCATTTACGCACCTTTTCCTCGCTCCTTTCCTCCCAGCGACAGCAGGTTTTTTTCCTTTCCTCCACCTACCTGACCGAGCCGCCGGTGCCGGTGCCTCGCTGCCCGGTGGCTGCTGCGCTCTGGAGCCTTTGGCTGCCGCCGATCGCCATCTGCTGGAACGCGGCGCCTTGCTCGGCTCGTGCAGAGCACCTCCTGCCTCTGCCAGTGCCACCCTCTTGCCGTCAGTGCTACCCTGCTTGTGTCCGGAGCCTTTCAGGAATAAGGAAGAGATGCAGTGTGTGGAAAGGAAGGTGCTTAGCATGAACTATAGCAGCACCGACCAAGCGGTAAGTGATCAGTGGTCTCAGTGTGCAGCCAAAGCCTGGCATGGTACATGGAGAGATTCCCATGGGTGGGAAAGTCTGATCTGTATTGGGTTACACTGGAAAGAACGAAAAACTTCTGTGGTCCATTATTTCAAAGTGTCTCACCAAGAACCAATTTTAAACATGTGTCCAGACACTGACTTCTATTCATAGCCTTCACTTTCCCACAGAAACCACTTTTGTTTTGGAACACAGAAATATTATCCCCCTTGAATATAGCCAACATATGCTTTGCAAAATAAAATAGTAATTACCCCATCTCTGGCTGTGTCTCCAGAGGAGAAACTGAAGAAAGGCAACTGGGAAGCAACAGAGTCTCTTGAGAATAAAATCTGCAGACTACAGCACCAGTTGCTACTTAAAATGACATCTAAAACCAAAATACAGACATGTTGGGGTTTACGTTTTGGTTTTATATAAAAGGGAAAAAGGATCTTGTAACCTCACCCACCGAGAGCATTTCCATTTTCAGGAATGCTAGCCTTGAACTCCTTCCTACTCTCCTGTCAGCAGCAGCTCCTTAGCCATCTGCAATTCCCATTGACCTGCTTTCAGTGGTTGGGACAATACCCCATCTCGGCCTTCTTTTCACACAAAAGGTTGGACCAGGTAATCTTTTGAGGTCCTTTCCACCCAGGCTATTCTATGGTTCTATGAAAGCAGGCTCATGAGCAAAATAGAGAAAAGCAAGCACAGCCATGACAGCTGATAAAATCCCTTACTGAATTGGAGTTAAAATACAGAAAGAAAAAAAAAAAAATCAGTGAAAGCAATCAGAGTTGTGGTGTGGCTGCCACAAATGAGGTATAGTATATGAGTATTTGCCAGACCTTTCTGCCTGTGTGGCCCATGGAGTTCAACTGTATAAAAAGAAATTCATTGCTCCCCAAAGGCTCAGAGCTATGGCCATCTTTTCCTCCACCTTCTTTCTCTCCCATATGTTTCACCAGAAGTAACCTAAACTTACCCAAGCTTTTTCTCTTGTAATCATTTGAAGTGTTCCCTCAGGCCCATTTGCTGCAGGAGTTAAGACATTATTGAGATCAAACAATATGAAATCCTTAGAGCTGTGAAAAGACTGGATTTCCTGCCTCAGAGCTACTAAACCCTACTCTTTCATTCCACTAAGGAAGCACTGAGCTATGATCAAACCACACACCCAGGGACTGGAAAAAGAAACAGGCATCTGTGTCAAGGCTATATTGTGCTGGTATGGTTGGAAGGTACCAGAAATGTTCACTCTGAATGATAATAGTAAAAATTCCTCAGTCTACCACTTAGCTTTAGAAATGGTCACATTTAAAATGCAACTGTTTGCATGCAACACATCAGGTAAAATGTCTTGAATTTGCTGTGAGGCAAGATTTTCCTACCAGCTATATATAGACTGTAACTTCCTTTTCAAAACCTCTGAGAACAAATGAAAGAAGTGCAGAGGTTAGTTTGTGTGTGCTGCTAACACTACACATCACTTGCTCCTCGCTCAGAGTTTCCTAGGCCGCCCTGCTGAGATGGAAAGAAAGGGACGTGGCAGTGAACACCGCATCAGAGGAGCCCCCATGCCACCAAGTGCTCCCCTGCCCTCCTAGGGCACACGTGTCATGGGAACACAAAGGCAGTGGAAGAAAAGTGGCACTTCTGCCAACAATGCCCAAGTCAAAAGGTGCAAAGCAAGGAGCACAGCGGAGACCTGACATTGTTTGAGGCAGAGCCAGGGGTTAGGAGGGGAAAGTGCAGCTAAGCCTTAGCCCGGGAGGCTCAACAGGGAGAGGCAGCTCCTCTGGCACGGATGTGGGGGAGAGCACAAACATCCTGCTCAGGAAAGCAGCAGAACAGGGTGATGGTGGCTGTAGAAGGAGGAAGGGAGGGAAATTCCCAGTTAGGGGCGCAGGGCAGGGAAGGCTGTCAGCTGGGAGAGCAAGAGAGGGCTTGACAGGATGTCACGGGAGAGGCTATGAACAAAATTACCACCTACCAAAAAGGTCAGAGAGCATGAGAACATAGTGCTGATCAGATGGGGGTTAGGTTTGTACACAGATCTAAGCAACTTCCATCAAGCTGGAAGAGTAGAATAAATAGATTTAAAAATCAGATTGTTCTAACTACCTACATCTGGCCTGCATAACTGGGACCATGGTTTCACTGCAGCAATTCCAGCAATGCAGTGACTTCTGTTGCAGCTAAACCATATACAGAGTCATCCTTCCATGCTGAAATACTTCAGGTCACAGCCAGCCCCTCTTTGTTCTTTGTTAATTACCCTGATGAACATGGAAATGGTCAAGAGGAAAAAACTAACCTGAAAACAGAACACCTCCCCATAAGCCCCTCTTTAGTTTCTGCTCAGCTATGAAAATCTCAAGTTGTGTTGACAGAAAGCACAACTCCAGCATGATTTCCTGCTCCCATTTCCTGTAGGAGAGTGGGAGCTCCACTTCATTATGACAAAGCCAGAAACTTGAAGATACTGAGTAAGCTGAATTTTGTACACCAAGTACTTAAAACTCCAGTATTTTTGGCCTATTTTAGGGGTACTTGGAGTAGCTGTTACCTTCAACAACTTGCAGTTTGTACATGCAGCACAACTTACAAAGTCTTTTTAAGTTGAAGGCAATGAACACTCCAGCACTCCCTGTGGCACTTGGCTTGTGCCATGTTTTCCTTGTTCACTCTTAGCTTCACAGTATCACAGTATGTCAGGGGTTGGAAGGGACCTAGAAAGATCATCTAGTCCAACCCCCCTGCCAGAGCAGGATCACCTAGACGAGGTCACACATGTCTCCAGAGAAGGAGACTCCACAGCCCTCCTGGGCAGCCTCTTCCAGTGCTCCGTCACCCTTACTGTAAAGAAGTTCCTCTCCCCCTCCCACCAGTTACTGGGAAACACCATTATGGCTGCAGGCAGGTTATGAGGCTGTCCCATCCACTAGTGCAGCAATTCCCAAAGCCATGTGCAAAGTGCAGCAGGTTCTGGTTTTAAGCACTGCAAATCCATCCAATATCCCCATTAACCACAAAGCAGTAAAACTATGCATCTGGTGTAACTATCTTCTCCATTTACTAGAGACACACTCTACCAAACCAACCCAGTAGTCAGTTAAACTCCACGGTGACTACAGTGAAATCCTATTTACACAGTTCAAACTAATGTAGCAGTTCATCTTTGCCATGAAAGCTGTGAGGATCTACTTACTACAGCAACTGTGCAGCTCACACTGCAGCCTGGGCCCATCCGTTTTGCCTCTCCAAAATGAGACTTTCTGTCTTAAGATCCTGTCCATCACTCAGGTTTTTCTTCGTGAGTATTCTTTCTGCTTCACCATCCATTTCACCCACACTTTTTTTCTGCAGGTTAACAAGTCTGTCATACACTTAAGGCGACAACAGCAAAAGTGGCAAGAAAAAGGCCACAAAGGAGTAACTGTGATATTCACTTTTGGAAATACAAATTGGCCTCTGGTGCAGGGGATTCCTTCAGTTCCCACATTCAGAGGCCAGGGCAACTTCAATCCCACAAACCCTCCCCCTGGGTCTGTAAGTGCCATGGAGTGATGGGACAGCCCTCAGTACCCTGTGGGGGCCCAAAGAATGGTATTAAAGTTCAGAGCAAGCAGCAATAGGTGCTAGAGCAGGAAGCCAGGACACACACAGAAACACAATACTTCCCAAAATCAACCTATTTCCTCCAACTATAAATACAACCCAGCAAAAGGAGAGAGCTGTGATGACAGCCATTGCCCAGCCACGAACAACTGCTCTTTGTCTAGAAGAAAAACAAGGAGGGGGGAGGGCATGACCATCTGCAGCAGGAATGCAAATTTCAGCAGCCTCAAGAAATTTCACCACAGTACCTCACCAAAACCCAATTTGGGGGAAAAAATACCAGACTTAAAAGATTCACTCATTTACATGTCCTGAACTTTAAAGAAGTATGTGCAACTACAGTCCACTTGTCACTGAGCAAACACACACTAGCAGGCTTTGCATCTTCAGCTCTGTGCTTACACACATTCAGAGGAAGATGCTGCATGGAACAAAGTGCAAAGTTGAGAATCAACTGCCAGGCACAGCAACCTTAACCCCAAAATATTTGTGACTTGAAATAAACCCCAAGTTTTCAAACCAACTACAGGAACAACTTTACTTTTGGAACCAGAAACCACTTTTGTGTTTCACGGTTTCTTAACATAATTTATGAGAGTCATTTTGTTGGGTTTTGGGGGTTTTCTTGGAGACCCAACCCCCATTATTCAGGCTTTGTCAGACTAGGAGCAGTAACTCAGTTAGTTACTTACTATCCCCTTTTGGACAGCTGCACCCAACAATTGGTATCAAATCTAAACTTCTGAACAGTTTTAATAGTCCATGTACACTTGAACCTTTCAAACTAACTCCAAGAGCTGGAATTCTGTTCAGCTAACATTTATCATGCAACTTTTTATTTAAAGACAACCCCCAAACCATCCATTATTTGGCAATACTACTTGACCTGTGAAAAGCCAAGATGCTATAAAAAGTCATTCGATAGAAACTCCTTTCCTTCTCCACCCAAAGTACGTGTTGGATGATTAAAGCCAGACCGTAAGCGCTGTTTGAACTGGTTTATTCTCAAGGGGAGGCTTGCTGGCTCAGCCATTTGCGCTGTGCTCCAGCACTTTCCCTTGCAGTTCTGTCTCAGACCCGGAGAGGGCAGAGCCACAACAGCCACAAGAGCCACAGCAGAACACTGCAGCATTACAGTCAGGGACACATTTACAAGTCACTACCAAGGAACTAACTACCGACTCAGGCTGTCAGAAGCAGGCCACAAGCATGAAAAACCAACACGACCAGACAACATTTGATAAAGTCATTTTAATGGAAAATGTAAAACCCCTTTCAACTTCAATGTACAAAGCATGTGTAACACTTGCACTTTTAACAAATTAAAGCAAGCCAATGTTTTAAAAAAATACATCATTGAATGTATATATGTATATATTTACATAGCATATTAAGTTTAATATTTAGCTTTAAAAGTTCACATAAATTTTACCAAAATGAGACAATTTTTAAATAAATTACACCTTTTGAAAACGTTTAATTGTACACTGAATAGCTTCAATAAAATACTGAAGTGTCTGTATTTAATATCTACTTTATATACTTTATATTTTACAAAGTTTACAATTATTTGGCAGTAATTTTCAGATTATGACATGACTGCTGTGCGGACTCAGCAAGATCCCAAATGCAGGCAGTAGCTGGTGTTTGTGTCCTACTCTCACAGTAACTGTCTCAATGTAGTGAAAAATATCTGAATTATTTTAGCAAACTGTACAAGTCACATTTACATTTGATCAACAATATAGCATAGAATTTTGTGGGTTTTTCTTCCAAAAATAAATACATCATCTTAAATCTTTTGACATTTCACAAACTTCATGTACATTATAATACAGGACAGCAGAATGCTGCTTAATTGTTTGCAAGTCTAACATGTAATCACAGTGGCTGTGATACGAAGCTCTACCGTTGCAGTGTCATTAACAAGTAAATACGATGACTATGTTTCTCTTGGCACTGATGGTTTGTGAAGCTTAAATTAGTGTGCATTACTGTTCACGTATTAGAACAAATAACCTCCATCTGATGTTCACACAAAAAAGCAGAGCATGCTCAGTTCTCGTCCATGTCTTCCATTTCACCTTCATGAATCTTCAAAGCTCTCACCATTTCTTTAACTGCATGATACAAGATATTTTTAACCTGCAAGAACATCAGACATGATTAGTAAGGCCTAAGACTAAGAAAACTCTGCAAAGCATCTGCATTTAGGACTGAGCCCCAAGCCTAGTGGTTGGAAAAAAAACCACTTTTTTTAATTTTTTTTTTTTTTTTTTACACATTTTAAAACATAATGTGAAATAAATAAAACCAGCAACTCAAGGGAGAGTCATTTACACCCCTGGCATTGCTGCTGCTCATTGTTATTCTGTGTGAACGGCAGCAAGGAAGTAGCTCCACTCACTGCTCAGCATTTCAATGAGCCCGAGCATGCCCTGCCTTCCCCACAGCTTCAGAGCAGAATTCATTCCTTACCTGCAGTTTATCATCATAATTGATTTCTTCCTTTGACAGCCTCAGCTCCTGCGTTAAGTGAAATGACTGCACAAGATGTTCTGGAGACACAAAGTCTTCAGTTACTTGAACGCAGCTGTGAAAATTTTGCACCTATCCAAAATAACAAGAGAATGATAATTAGTATTTTGAGGTTATTCTTTAGCAGAGATAACTGAGAAGAGTGGGCCTTGAGATCTCTTAAACCACAGGCTTATCAAGACTAAAGTGCATCTTTATACCTTTTATGTAGAGAGATCTAAGTTAGCTTCTGGCAAAAGATACACATTGAACAAGGCACATCTGCCTGTGCTCTGCTGCTGCTTCCTGCAGTCAGCTCTGCCATTAATTCAACACACTCTGCTGTGTTATCCCCCTTTTATGTGCTGCACAGGCACTGCTGCTGTGTGCTGCTGCTGCACTGCCATTTCCTGAGCACAGCGCAGGCGCCGAAGCCACACACCAATGCTGCAGCAGCCTTGCCCTGCAGGACCCAGCTCCTCAGGCCTCCCAGACGCACTGGAAGCACACTGCCAGGCACAAGCTGCCATATTTGCTGAGAAATAGTTGCCAGTGGAAATATTTAAAAGGGAAAAAAACCCAACAAAACAGAAGAACCCCAAACCCCATCCCATGAACAAAGGGTCAGGCACTTTCTTTTTTGCCTAAACACTTCTTACTGACAAGAGTTAAGTACTTCAAGAAATGGACACCATCTGCCACACAGGTTGTACCTGGAGGACAGGGGAAAGGAAAAACACTTCCTCATTGTCATCTAACTACCAGCTTCCATTTGTCATCTCCTGAAAAATACAGCATGAGGTTTTCACCTCTAAACCCTTACAAATCACTCTGTTTCTTCAGTATGTCAAAAACTGCTCATGAAGTTGTGCAATGTCAATTCTGCAAACTTAAAAAGCCTGGGTGTGAGGAGGGAGCGCCTTTGTCATCCTAGCAAACAAACAGTCCCACCTTGCCAATACTGATGAAGATCTACATACTTTAAGGTCAAGCCTAGCAAAATCTAGAGTATTTTAATGCATACTCAGAAGTTTCTATTGTGATATCTGCCATTCAAAAAACCTTTGAGGACTAAACAGTTGAGGACACAGCACTTCAATATTTTCTCCTTCAAAACCCCTGCCCAAGTCTGATTTAATAAGGTAGGTTGCCCCTTTACAGGGCAAATCCCAGAGAGTAAACCCCTAGCTCAACACTAGTGTTGTACAGAGGGTTTCTGCAGCCTTAGAAGCATCCAGGACAAAGCAGATCCATTTCCTCCTGCTAATTAATCAAACCAGAACTAATTCCCCAGACGAAGACTGCTTGTTGATGCCACACAGTTTGCAAACAGCAAAAAGCCAGGAGCAAGGAAAACAGCTGCAGAAGTGTCACTGCAAGGCTCCCACCAGCACTAGGGGAATTTCCTAGAGCTTCAGCTGAAACATCTCTGCAGCATGTAGCCAGGCTGCCAGCTCCAGCCTCCTCTTCTCCCTTGCAGGCTTCTCGATTCAAGTCTCTACCTGCCCTTGTTTTCCTTCTCACCCCATGCAAACTCCACACCACTCTTTCACTTTCTCCTCTCCGAGACAAGGTTTCAGTGATTCCCTCTCCCTCTGCTGCAGAACAAGCAATATTTGCTGTCCTCAGATCTTTCATTCTGCTGTGCCTTAAACCTCCCTCCCTTCCAGGGCCTGTCTTATCGGTGTGCAGGTCTTTGCAGGGAGGACAGATTTTACCTGGCTGGTCTGGTACATAACATGGGAATGCCCTGCTGACAGCCCTTCAGCAGTTCTAGTTACAGTATTTATAATACAAGCTGATACAATGACACACACACACACACACAAATAAATCTCTTTAGCAAGGATTCTCCTGAGGTTTGCAGGGCGAGGACTACAGCACTCCCACGACTGTACCAGTTCCAGCGGAACAGAGAGAACAGCTTTGCCTCTAGCCCACGCAGAGCAGAGGCTGGAAAAGCCTCAGCTGGAAAAGCCTCAGCTCTGGGCTGGGACAGGGAAAAGCATGTGGGCAGGGAGGAAAGGGCCTTTCATCCTCACCACACAGCCATTTCCCTCCTGTCCTTATGCTGAGGATCAGCCCCTTCTCCTACACAGCTTAGCTCTGGGGCCAGTGCTCAGCCCAGCAGCTCCGCATACACAGCTCCCAGACCCTTTATCCTACATCCTTATCGAAACATCACCAGGATGTCACATTACCTCCAGCATGTTATTTTACAATCTGTAATCCTGCTGTTAAATCAAGATAATACGGCTATAAAAAACAACATTGTAATAACATGTTCTACTACAAACAAGTTTTTCATGGAGCCTGAATGACACATTTCAATCACCAACTCAAGCATTTATAGCTTTTGTCACTAATGTAAGTTACAAATTTGGAGTCACCAAATTAAAACGAGGGAGGGCATCCCTGGAGGACAACTGTGATACAGGATGACCCAGAGCAGGGCAGCAGAAAGAGTGAATCATTCAAGAGAGCAGTAACTCCCCCTACCCTGGTTTTAGCTGAGGAAATTTCCAAGGAGAGACCAATGCCCAGACATTAGCAAAGCAGAGGACACTTCTGAGCTCCCCTATTCATACAGCCAAGAAGAAAGGAGATAGAATCCTCATTGTACATTCAGAGAAGCGTCTGCAGGAGACCAGTCCAATGCTCTATCTATTTCTGGCTCTCCCCCAAGAGAGCAATTCCCTCCACAAGAGGTACTGGCAAGACTACTGCGACCGTCACAGCTCAAAGGAGAGGCTCTCCCTCCCACCCTGCCACTGGAACACTTTGACTTTGCATACTGAAATGATCACAAAGGGTAATGTGACTGCTGTCTGCAAGTACACAGGGAGGAGGGGGAAACCTGGCAAAGCAGGTATGTTTTATGCTAGCATCAAATATTAAGAACAAGTTACTTTAGAAGCTAGACATGAATCCATAGAAGCTGGGTAGAAAAAAAAAATACACAACCTCCTTAGTGTCAAAGCAGCAAAACTCTAAACCAGCACCTCAGAAGCAGCAGTGTGACAACAATTAACTGGCTCCAGGATGGAAGCCTCTGAGCTACACTATGCAGTGACCACAGGTAGCTTGGCTTCCTAACCCCATCCCTCAGCCTGATTTCCTCTGCTCCACAACATGACCAGTTATCAAATAAAAATGTTAATTTACCACCAAATTTAGTATCAGCTCTCATCCAAGTTTTAATTATTAAAGATTTGTGATGTACATGTAAATCTGAAAGAGTTAAGATGTAAACTTAACCTGGTATGTACTCTTGTTCAGGCTTATTTTTAAGTGTTTAAATGTGCTTTGTATATATGAAGTGTTGCTGGTGCTGATCCCTAAGGTCAGTATTTATGCATCTCTATATAGAGTACTCTACATGTACATGAAAGAACATGACGCTTTCATTTCCTCCTACGTGGCAGATTCACAGGAACTTCTTACTGAAGATGAAAAGGTTCTTAGCTTCACCCACTAAGGTTTAAAAACACCATGTTATTAACTCCTTGGTGCCAGAAGCTAGAAGATTACCACTTCAAAAGCAATCTGGAGTTTAAAGCCAAGGAGATAAGAGTGGTCTATTTTTTTGTCTTTAAACCTATGAACTGCAGGGAAGCCTGGAACATTCCCACTATGTTTCATATTCTGAATGCTCTCTTTTGCTGCCACATGCTACATAAAATAAATTTCCTAGGATGTTTGTTATTTTTTGTGGGTTCCATTTTCACTCTTGTATCTGAGCTATCTCCCTTGTTTTGAGAGACCAGAGTAAGGTTACTGGAGGGCACGATACAAATCTTATCAATTTTGGTAATCCTGACTGCTTCAGCCGAACAGGCACTAAGAATAACATCAATACCAGACATTCCTTCACCTTTGTGAAGTAACATCAAGCCCTAGAGACACGGTACAGGGAAAGGTAACTTACAACAACTCAAGATCTGGTCACCTGGGTTTGTGGGGTTTTTTTTTTTCTTTTGCTAGAAAACCAATCCACACAGATCATCCAGAGTTAACATACCACCATGTGAAACCCACCAAAAGACCCACTGGAATGACAAGTCTAGCCTGGGTAAGGTACCTGTTGCTTTCAACACCTCGGCAACTGACACAGCCAAACAGATTAGGGATATAACACCTGTCATCACTACAATCCACTCTTTTTTTTTCCACAGAGAAAACCCTAGTGCCCTGGTCATGGTAAGCCACTGCTTCCTCTCTGTCCTGAAGAGGTGGTGCTTGGAAGCTGATCTGCACATCAGAAACCAAATAGCACCTTCCTCAGAAATGCCAGGCCTCGCTTGAACCCGGGTGGAGATAAATCTTGAACAGCAAGATGGTTTACAAGTCCTACTGCAGGGTGGGGATGCTCCTCATTCCTTGATAGTCAGCTACCTAATTAGTGGTGCTTGACAGCTGGCAAGATAGCAAGAAAGCAGGCTCCATTTCCTGTTGGAACAGGAAAAGGGTCATGGAGTGAAGAAATCAATCAATCTAGAACTGTCCAAAACCATGTCTAAACAGCTGTTTTCTTCCCCTTTTCAGCAAGGAGAAGCAGTTTGCAGACTGTAAGGAAAAAAAACACCCACTAAACAAAATGAAGTAACAAAACCCACGTGCTAAGAAAGGACAGAAGCCTGCCACACAAAATGATTCTGTTTCTCCAGAACTGCCCCTACTGGCAGTATTTTTCTTACAAAACTATAGGAATTAAATCAGCCCAGCTGCTGCAAAGGTAATACCACTCTTTCTAATGATAAAAAGTTGCTGAAGGGACAGTGACAATTCCTGGTGATTGATGTACCTTCTGTGTAAAAAAGAACTTCATGTAAAGCAGGAAAAGAACCTCCAAATCCTGTTACAGAAACAACTTGCTATAAGCAAATTGTTTCTACAATTCTCCTATGGCTAAAGCCAAAAAACAATGACACCTGATAACCAGCTACTTTTATCTGCTTGGGTTGCTCTCTTCTGGTTTAGAAGGAAAAAAACCCTAAACTGACTTTGTCGTAGTCAACACCATTTTATTTAGAAATTTGTTAATGAAATGTAAAGTGGAAAAAAAGTCATTAAGTCTACTCATTTTTCACTTTAAAGGGGAAAAGAAAAGAACAGTATTATCTCAAGCATTCAGGTTGCTGTATGTTGGTACTGGCTAGTCATCCATACAATCACATGTACCTTACTATACATTCCTATATAACAGCTACCAGTAAGAAAAGAGAATCTGATTTGGCTACAGATGCACTTCTGGCCTTGAAAAAAGAAAAATTATTACTGTATTTATCTAATTCAGTGTGTCTCAAACAGATGTACATTACCTGATGAAGTGCTCCTGCTGGTAGAATAATAGCATCACCAAGAAATTGGATAATGGTACAGGTTTTCACTCCATATTCATCAAGAAGCCTTTGGCGAAGTTTTTTGTTCACATACCAACTCTGATCACGAATTGGATCATGCTCTGGTAAAACTTCTAAGCCTTGCTCTTTTGCTATCTGCAAGTACAGAAAAGAGCCCACATCACTTTCAAAAGAAGCTGAACCTTTTGCTAGTAAGTTGTAAGTAAAGCTAATAAATGAAGTAGCAAAACATGCTACTGTGTTTTCAATACCCAAAGGAGAATTTTGGTTAAGGATTCAAAAGAACCTCAAAGAAAGTGGGAAGTCCCACTGGACTGAAGACATCCAAAGAACTCCCACTCCAAAATGTAGAGCTTTATAGAACATGGCACAAAAATTAATAAGCGTCATGCTCTCTGTGTTACTTCTTTCATTAAGGAAATAAAATCTGACCTCAAGAGTTCCTATGCTGACAATTTCCCAAGCTTACAACCTTCAGTTTTGACACAGACACAACCACCACAACCTCAGCTCAGGAAGAAAAGCAGATTAAACTAAGGGTCATACAGTCCTGGGCAACCTGCTCTAGATGACTCTGCTTGAGCATGGGGCTGGACAAAAGGACCCCAAGGGGTCCCCTTCCAATCTGAACCAGTCTACAATAAGAAGCTTTTTCCTACCATCCCATCAAGTAATTCAGAAATAATGGAGTCCTGGCAGCTGTCTCAACTGCAACAACCATTGCTCATCAAGTTAATGACAGGGGAACAAATATTACCCGTAATCTATTGCTACTCTAACAACCATTGTGACTAAAGAAAAAAGTGACTGATAAACACATATTCATTCCATCTGTCATAACTCAGGAGATTCTCATTAAAAACAGATTTTTATATATATTGATATTAAATACACTTAGTTATGTGATGCAGAACTTTAAACTCTTGTGTGCTATCATCATCCTCCTGTACAAACAAGATACTGAGGATTTCTCTCTTATCAGCAGGCAAAGTAGTCCCAAGGTCTAGCCATCCATTAATCTCCAGTTCAGTATTTCAAAAACATCACCACACCAAGAACACAAGGGGGTAATACAATTCATTTTGGATACCATGGCAAGCTGGGGCAGCAAATGACAACCTTTATTATATAGTGACTTAAGTGCTTCTGTTTTAAACCTGCTGCTCCAAGAGTTTCACTATATCCCTTAATTGCTCTGAAAGAAGAAATGCTGAATAATAGTCATTGTGAGCCTATTCCCTTGCATTTATTTTGTTCACATCTCTCTTTTGCACACTGAAGAGCCATGATCTACTTTATGAATGAACAGAAAAGCCTCACTGTGTAATTGAAAATCTCCTGGAATTAGCTGTGTTTCATTCACTAGTGCTCATTTTTCCCCACAGTTCAGCTTGCCAAAGAGCAAAACTGTTTTAGAGACACCAGGGGACAACTGCCCTGACACTGAAACACTGCTTTATTGTCCAAGAGAATCTTTACTGCTAAATTTCTTAGGCTCTTCCTGCTTGCAGTAGAGACCTTGGCCTCCAGCCCATTTATGGACCTCTTTGGTTTAACCAGCTAGAACTCATCTGATTTCTCTTTTCCATACAGTAGAAGAGAGTAGAGACTTCTTTTGCCTGAGCAACCACTTCAGTGAGATCTTGGTATTTCAATATCATCCATTAAGACTGCCCTCTAGACCACAAAAACATGCTAAAGACAGGGCACAGAAAGCTGCTTCAAAGACAGTATCTCCAAATTTAATGCCACTGATGACCATCAATGGCCCAGTGGTGAGTATTCATCCTATGTGGTAAGTAATAACCTGAAAGACTCTGAAGTGGCTCTACTTGTTTATCACACGCTGCAGAAGGAAGATCTGCACTAGAGAATGTTGAAGAAGTTTCCTGCCCTGGGGTACATTATCCCTCACTGCTTTCATCTTCATTAAGAGCCAAGGCATGTTCATAATGACAGAGTCCTTTATGAAGATCAGTGGCTGCCAGGTTGCAAAGTCAGGGTTTTTCTGCATGTGACAACTCAGAAGAAAAAATCAGCATCTGATAATGCAAGAACAGATCAGTGACAAAGACATTATTCTACAAATCATCCTTTGTATTAGAGAAGGACAAAAATAGATCTTCACGCCCTCCTGAACCTTCAGATTTTGCAGGCTACTTGTAACTCTTTAAGAGGTGAGGATGTATTATGTTACATACTTTATTTGTTGCTGCAGCATTTCAATTACAATTTCCTATAAAGAAAATTTTCTTTCTTCCCTAAGCACAAGGATAAGATTTGTGGTTTTCACCAGCCCTCCTTGATTTAGTAGTTACTTAGATTACATTTATGAAATGTGTATTACAAATCTAACCTTTTGCAGAAACTCCCTTATCTTATCAGCATCTTTGCCAGCATAAATGTGCCATAAAGCACCAGGTAATTCACTTGAGTCTTTCAACCGCTTCCTTAAGAGGTCATCCAAATCCTCCTCTTCAAACTTCTTCAAAACTCCTAAGATTCAACAAAACCATTTTTTAAAAAGTGAAACAGAGAACAACTGAACCTTCTTTTCTAATTTCTTATCTGAGACTAAGCAGATTGCAACATATCTTTTTGCTCAGTATTTGTAATTAGTTACTAGAATATGAATGCCATAAATATCTTAAAAACAAAGTGTAACCTTTAAACTTTTTTACATGTCTTGGAATTTGACACAACACATTCTCCTACTTGAAATAAACCAGCAGGGCTGGCACCAAAAAAAAAAATTAGAAGATGGAAAAAGGTGTTTTCCTGCAGTCAGCAAATGCAGTGTTTTGCAAGCTGTTCTGCAGCAGCTAGTCAAGAAGCTAGAGTTCTCCCAATATACTCACATTCTGCTGTTATTAACACAGTGCATACACAAGTGAAAATAAAGCAAATAAAAAGACACCAAACCTTACTGCAGCTCTATTAGTCACACCCAAAATCTATATTTGCTGATTATGGAATAAGAGAAGAAAAGAATAAGGGAGGAGAAACAAAACTATTTCGGGGATTTAAAGACTGCTTCACATAAGCAATAAACCTCATACAGACTACTAACATACACCAATTTAAGTTCTCTGGTGCTGAAAAATTACATTACAGTCCAAATTCAATAGAGCAAACAGTGCATCCAGAGGGAGCAGAATAAAGAGAAGGTTTGTCAAATACATCATCCCAGCATAATTGTTAGAACTATCACAGCTTCCAGAGAAAACCCTTCACTCTGCACTTTCATTACCTCTGCCAGCCCCAGCACAGGAATGGTACATCAATTATAGGGAATGGTAATGAAAAGAGTTTGAAATATCATTTCATAATTCATGAAACAAGATCTCCCTCAAGTTTAAGCAAGTACTTATAGAGCTCTTCCAACTGCTTCGCAAAAAGTGTAAATTTTAAAAGCAGTTTATCATTCAGTCAGTCCATCTACACCAGCAAGCTCCCCTTTACCTGATTTGGAAAGTACTCCATTTCCTTTTGCTATGCCAACATAAACAAGGATGTTCACAACATCAGAAACTTCAATATGGAGATTTGTGGTTCCTGTATCATGATCTTTAGTAGCAGCCACACCTATGTTACAAGATAAAATTAAGATTAGTTGTATTGCATATTCACCTCCAAACAGAAATGTGCAAGAGCTAACTGAGAAGAAATTTCTCGAAGTACACCAAGAATCAGAAGAAAGCTGTGCTTTATGTGAGTACAGGCTTTAGTGTGAAAATACTAAGATACACAAACTACAAACATGCTTTTGTTTCACTTGCTAAGCAAGAAAATATTACTTTTTAACAGAGACCTTGAGATCTCTCTTAGCCCAGGTAACTGTCCCTACATAGCAGCTGTGTGAGAACAAAGCATTTCAGAAGACATTTCCTGACCACTACCCTTCCATCCCAACCTTTCAGGTTATTCAGGGCAGAATGTAAGTACAATGAACAACTGAAGGTTTCACTTCTATGCCTGGCTGCAAGCCAAGTTCTTAACCAAAAGAAATCCCCAAGCAAAGAGGAAAACCAACTTCATCTCTAAGAGGTGAAAACATAGAAGCTTAAGTCAAAAAGACATTTCAGAACACTTAAGTCCTGCAGCAGTATTACATGAAAGGATCATTAATAACTTCAGTTCTTCAGACCCATGCCTTGATCACTATGGTTAACATGTTTATTTCAAAGGACACCTGCAGAATTTTTTTAATCAAAGCCATCATCCCACAAATTAAAACTCAATTCTTGTCCTACTGCAAAAATTTGTAAAACGGAACTGAACAGATCTGTTTGCAAATGAAGGAGCAGCTGGAAAAGGTCTGAGGGAAAGAACCTTTTCTAAGCAGGTTTTTGAGTTTGCAGCATACAATACTAATACAAATGATGAGAAATACGATGAGATTTATTATGACCAGAACTATAAACACAACAATATTTCATGAAGTATTCTGACATACAGCATTATTAAAGACAAAATCTGTCTTTGTGTAAAAGCAGCTAACCATTTACATGTTTCAGAAGACTATAAAACACAAGACAAGAAAGAAAGAAATGCAGAAGCAAACTCTCATGTCTGAGGTGCATGTTCTGTTAATATGTAAGTCAGGTTATTTCTTCTACATGCAGTGAGCATTTAATTATCCTCCAAGCAAAGCTCAGCTTTCCATTAAACATTGTAACATGATATTCTACACTTCTAAGGAAAGAGGCAACTGCTACACTTCTAGGGCACACTCACCATATGCACTGCATAGTCTGGGTCCCAAATCTGGACGGACAAAAAATCCTGGCAGATGAGAAGCCAAGTTTAGTTTTCCTTCTGGACTACAATATTCAGGCAAAGGTAAACTTTTTAATAAGTCCTCATATCTGGAGGATAGAAGAAAAAGAAAGCAGAGTGTAACTGAATTTGTGTCATTACAAAGAGAGTTAAAAAAAAAAATCACAACATGAAAATTGACTTAAGACTATCTAGTATTAAACTCAAGTACCTTGCTGGCATCATAGCCTTAAAATCTTCACCAGAAGGCCAATCCTTCAGTTTCAGTAGAGCTGTTTCCCCATTTTTTACTTTCTGACGTTCTGCAAGTAACACAGAAATTACTAAAAACTAACACACTGTAGGCATTTTACTTAACTAAAATATGTAACTGAATTCTTAACCTGTCTATTAAGATCTCATCCATAAAACAGGAGATAATTAAATTTGAAACTAAAGAATAACAAAACAAACTCAACTAGGTGAGGAACAATGACATTTGTTTGGTTTCTGTATATTGATGCATATTTAATTCTGCAAAGGTACGAAAAATGCAAGTTTCCATCACATTCTCTGGAAAGAGATCACCTAGAGCTTTCTTTGTAAAGTTTCTTCAAAGCCTCAAGATCCATCAAGAATATTTTTAACTGCAGTTTTTTCTAACACTGCCCATGGTCATAATCAACGGAATAATACATTTAAATTAACATACTTGAAACATCTTCAAAACCATCCCAGAACTCCTTGACACTGGTATTGGAAATAATACTGTCTTTGCAGTTCAAAATATCAGCTTGCTGGTTTCCAAAATCTAGACTAATCGATTCAGCTTTCCAGAGGCTGAAGTTCATTTTCTTATGCATACCAGACACTAAAACAGGCTGTAAAAAATAAAGTAGAAGAAAAAAATCAATACTATCCTTTCACAAGCAAACATCTCCTTTAATTAAACTGGAATACAAATGCATCTGAAACACATACTGAAGACCTTGGTCCTACTGAGCTCTTAACACTTTCTCCAACTGCAACCATACCCAAGGTATCATATATACATGTTTGGAATTCGAATCTCTGTGACAGTAATTTCTTATTATTAGCAGTTAACTATATGTTAAATTAAACAAGGTGCATGTGGGCTACACCTGACAAAGCTTTTGTCCACTGCTAACAGTACATTTTTCAAATGTGGACTTAGGCAAATTTGTCCTTGAACAAAACTCCTCATATTGAGGTCACTTTCTAGAACCAAACAACTCAATACCTACCCTTCCTTGTTTCCAGCACTCTTTGAAGAGCTTCCAGTTGTTGCTGTTTTTATGGTCTCTGAGCCACAAAACATGCTTATCACAGATCCACGAATACTGAATATCACTGTACCGTTTACTGCAGTCATCCTGAATACATTTTTTATCATCCTTTGGCTCATCTTTTATCTCAGATTTAACATTTATCTTTGGTGCTCTATTTGGTGGAATCTTGTTTTCTACTACTGAAGCAATTATGTCATCAAGAATGTTTGGCATAGTCCTTCCACTCTTGCCACTCTGTTAGAAAACAAACAAATGTATGCTTAAACAGTGTTAAAGCAAATAAAGTGAATGTAACTCCTTTTACAGCAGAATAACATTTTATAACCAATTAGAAACTTGCCATTATCTACTTCCTTTGTAGAAAACCGCATGCATTCTTACATGGAAGAAGGTGGAAATATACAGTTATTACAAAACCCAATATATTGGAGGTTTGTCAGGTTAAGGCTTTATCTAACTTCATGGACATTTTCTTCACACTATATATCAATTATCTCTACACAACAAAAATGTGTGTGTGTATACACAGTTTTAATTATGAGTACTTAAAGCAATACAGCTATCAGACTGCTATAACTACAATATACCAGAATTATCATCACCATTATTATTTGAAATCCTGATATAGAAAACTGTGCACCTTGTTATCACTTACTGCTGTTCCTGTAGAGTAAACTGGAGCAAAAGCAATACCAGCATCCGTAGAACCTAGACGCAGTTTGCCTGCTGTTGTAGTTAACAAATCTCGTAAGGTTGAGCCCTGCTCATTGTTCTGGGATGCAGGAGGGGAGTTCTTACAGTTGGGGGACTCCAAATTATCCTGGTCTTTCTCTTCCTTTGAATGTTTTCCAGAAGGACATTCTTTGTTTTCTACAACAAGAACAATCACCCAAAGTTTACACTGTTGTATCAGGAAGCAGACATAGGAACAGCACCAGTACCCTGCATTTTATAGTGGTGGTAATATACTGTAGCACTAGCACTTTATTCACCTGAAAATACACCAGAGGATGAACTAGATCCTTCAAAATGCAGTCAAACAGTGTGACCATGAAAAGGTCTTCCTCAGCACCTCAGACATGCAGCTGAGTGAGTACCTGTCACAAATGAGAGATGCTGTAGCCGGAAATACTGCCATATCACACATGCATTCCACTAGTGGCTCCTCTGATGCCAGATGCTGATGCCACCAGGAGAAGGCATTGCAGTTTCAAGACTCAAATTGCAGGAGGAAAGAACATCATCCTTCCTCTTTTTTTTTTTTTTTTTTCTGAACAGAGAACTGTGTGAGTTTTTCCTTATTAATTCAATTACATATCTCTGGTGTCCCCAAAGTCATGGACATAAGACAATTTCAAACACATACCTTTCTTCTCTTCTCTGGCCTTCTGCTCTGCAAGATCAGCTAACCAATGCAGCGGTGACTGGGATTCAGGTGGTGTTAACTTGCTGTCTGTGCTTACATCACTCCTTGGACTTGTATTACCATTTGTCTCAGACTTTTGAGGAGTACTCTGCTGCGGAGACTCAGGCATGCACAGAGAAATTTTATTACTGTGGTTAAGGACATTCTGCAAAACCTATAAAAAACAAATGTATTTTTAAGTATATAACTTTGCTTTAATGTACTTCAAAGACAAGGCTAGCATTTAACCATCATATATGAACATTAAAATGCATCTGGTACTATTCAAATACAAAAATCCACAAGAATCAGAACACCTCAACAAACTGCACCATATACACACACTTAAGACTTACCTGAGACACCCCATTCATTGCAGGGAGCTTGCCAGCTTGTGTGCTCTGTTTGCTGGTACACTGACAATGGGATTTAATCTCAAATTTTTCTCTAATATTGTGCATAGCATCTAAAAGATCTGTCAAAACTGGAAGACAATTAAAAACATCAGCAATCATTTTGTGATTCTCTTTACAATATACACACTGTGGTGCCAAAATATTATCTCCAAACCTTTTTAAAATTTGAACTATCCAAAATGCTCAATTTAACACTCAAATACTGTCAGAAGACTGTCCACTTTACCTTAAGCTTGTGCAGAAAGAGACAAGATCTTTAATTAAATAACTGCACACTACTCTTCTGAAAAATCTAACCTTCACTCTGCATTCATGTTGCATGGCACACACCAAGCAAGCCAATCATTATTTACTCATTGTTCAATGGGTGCATCATTGCTTCATTGAATAAACCCATCAAACCACAGACTGAAGTGAGCCACATCCTGACCAAAAAATGAGTAGGTGATCACATAATTTGAGGCTGTTTGGTAATGGGTGGGCACAGAAGAACAAAAGTGAGGTTATGTAGGTAGTCTTTACTGTGCTGTTTCCAGATGAGTGGTTCACTTCATAATTTAAAATTAAGACCACTTTCAGTCTGGAACACACTCTGGGAAATGTCACAATTTGAATTCATTATAGAATCTAACCAGTCTTTATTTTTACCTGAACTAACATGCAACAACCCATAAAATAAAGACTGGGTCTGTATTTGCAGCATAAAATAACGTGGGAATTTACTTAAGAAGTTTTGAGGGCACATCTAAGTTATACCTAACTCCACTTCTTACTTGGTTGTATAAAAAAAATCCTGAATTTAGCTGGGTTTAGGATTACTGCTTTGTTTTTCATTTATCACAAGCTCCTTTGCTGTGTTTTAAGATGATCTATCAGGTCTCTAACACAAATCTTTTCTTTTTTGAGTGAGAGGGACAGAAAACAGTGAAAAACAGATCCCCAAAAATGTTACCACATAATGCTCCTCACTAGAACTACTCTAAGATTTTCTTTTAGCATCTAAGGTCAGATTTATTAAGTACATTCTGACCTGTTTTATTCTGCTCTGAAGAAATACACAACAGTCACAACAAACACCCTGAATTTCTTCACTGTCTGTCCCCAAAATCCCTTCAGACATTTGCCAGCATACTCCTTTCTCTTGTCATCACCTGTGTCCCTTGCTGTTAGCTGCACAGAATCACTTGCCTTCCTGCAAGGATTTGACACAATTTGCAGGATTTTAAATGGAAAAAACAACTTTCAAGAGCCTCTCTTCACGCAAGAGCCTGGGAAAAACCACATCCTGCTTGTTCGCAGGCGGCCTTACCAGAGCCTGGAATAATCTGTGTTGGCATCAAGTGTTTATGATCATGAGGTTGTCCCTTCACACACTTCATCCAGGCATACAACTCCTTATCTGCAAAAGAGCATTGTCAACTGTTTTACTTCACTTACATTGGTAAGCAGACAGAGCTAACTAACATATTACAGATTTGTTTTAGCTAGAAATTGTTTTCTACACACAATGTAAGTCTTCTGTCCTGGTATCCCATGGGACAGAGATTTGCATAAACCAGCTACTTTTCACAGTAAGGAAAAGAGTAAAGGGTCCTTACAACACTAAAATCTGAAACAGCCACATCTGTAACACAGACCCTTGCCAGGAACTTCAAAGTTTCAAAGCAGATTCCCTTTATTACAATTAGCAAGTTGCCAATTTAGCATAAGCCAAAATCATTTACCATTGCTTCTGAGGTAGTGAGACTCCCTTGATGAATTCTAACATGGAGATGAGACAATTAGGCTGCAATTGTATGAGTAATGTCAACGGACACAAACTACACTCCAACGGAGAGTGGCTGCCTTCCACCAGAGAGGGCCAAACATGCCAAAATGATCAACTTTTAACCAAATCAATTCTCTGATTTGGCCTACCATGCTGCTGCACCAATGTCACTGGTGGCACAAAGGAGAGGGAGGCTCCATCATGGATTATGTCAGATTAAAGCAGCCATGAAACTACAAGCCTGTATGTACTAGCTAAAAATCACTTGTGACAGCAAAGAGCCCAAATGGTAGGAGAGAGACACTTTCTATAAGGTTTCAGAAAGACATTCCCTGTCAAAAAAATATGCAGTGTAAAAGCAAGACAGAGGAAGAACAAGCGCAAAAGATGTCCAGCCAAGCAACTGTCACCAACCTGCTATGTGATTTTGGGGGCAGGAACAGGAACGCAATTTTTCTCCCAACCCCCAGTCTTGTATTCTATCCACTGAACTACTAGTTTTAAGAGACTCTTCAAATCTTTTTACTAGCTTGTTCAGCTCTAGCAATGTAAACTTAAGAACACTACAGAAGCATTTAGCACATTTAAAGCACTATTTTGTTACCCAGTAATAGACACACAATGTACCAAATGCTCCTTTCAGGTTACGTATTAGATTTGTTATAACTTTTGTAACTCTTAAAACATTGAAATATGTTTTAGGTCATAAACAAATCAGTCAAAAAATCAAAACCACATATATCTACTTAACATTTTATCACTGAAATGTCATAACATGGCATTCCACTTGATGGTGCCATGTACTCTCTGAAGGTGACAATGGATGCACATATTCATTCATTCATGTATCAATGAGAGAAGTCATTGATAAGTACCTGAAGATGGAATATTTAAACCCCTAACATTCCTGCTGAAGCTGGGGGGAAGAGTGTATTCTCCATTACATTTAGCAACTGTGAAAACAACTACTGGTTCCAGGAAAAATGGTGTAACAAAGTGCTATTCTATAGAGATGGGTGGGTGGTTCAGAACTTTGGAAGAGAGTACCGAAGGAGCGATATAGTTCACACAAATTCTACAGCATTATCAGCAATAAAGCCACAGAGAAGGAAGCTAACATACTTCTGCTTTTGCATGCCATTTTGTGATGAACAGTTAGGAGAAAGTCCTCCTTATTAGAAGGCTAAAAGAGAAACCTGCTTCTGTATGCTGCTTTTTTAAGCTTTGAAGTCATTTTACTAAAATTTTCCTGGCTGGCTAACACACACACACACCATAAAAAGCCTCTGACTGCATGTTCCCACTAGGGTAAGTACTGTACAATGTATATCCCAAGCCACGTCAGATGGCTGTGTGCACACAGACTTAAGCCAGTTAAGAGCTGCTGAAGCTGCCTCCAGCATTTAAGCATTAACAACTGTTCCCAGCGTTGGAAAACACCAACACTAGTTCCCTAGAAACTCAAGGCTTTGATGGAAGTCTCTGGGAATATCCTATAACCACAGCGTAGGAGGCCTCTTGTAGGCCAAGGACAAAGTGGATGAGTCTCTCCATTTATTGAGGATTTGCCATCTAACAGTTAAACTTTATTCTGCTAACATTTCACATCTGTGAGTTTATGCTGCTACGGCAAACAAAACAGCATTCTATTTGACTCGGTTCCTGGCACAGTATTTGACCTGAGGGCTGTGCCAGGGCACAATGCCTGCCACCCAGGGGAAGGCAGTCCCTTCCAACAAGCAGCCTGAGCACCAATGTCACAACTGAGGGCTGAATGACCATATCAATCTTCAAGCCATTCCTCCTTTCAATCACAACCAGCCCAGATCACTCAAACCACAGGTTTACAAGTCAGCCCATGTTACACTTCACTACAGACTAAACTAGGTATTTCCATTAAAGGACAGGAATTAAACAGAGTGTATGTGTAGACTGTTGGATTGTGAAAGCTCCATTAACACATTTTAAATACTATGTGAATTTTTTTTCCTCCATCTCTTTGTTGTAATAAAAAAACTAGGCTGTTGAGTCAGTATGACAAACCATGTACTCAAGGGAGGACTCCAGAGAGCATTCAAATCAAGGCAAGTCTTAACAACAGTGAGGTGTAACAGAGTGTCAGTCTCACAGCTGAGGAACAAGATTTAACCTTGAGGGGCAAAGCACAAGAAATCCAAGACAATCCACACAAAAAGACTGAGAAGCGGACAAAGCCCTAAAATAGCTCCCACAGCAGTTGCTTTCTGAATGACTGATTCTACATCTACCAAGAAAAAAGGAGGCAAAAAAGATCTAAGAGAAATCAAAACATACAAGCAGTAATTTAACACTTCAGTGAAAGGCAGTAGCCTAGTGGATCAACGGCTCCACAAGACATGAGAATAAACAGCCTGTACAACACTCTCGTTCATAAAGAACTGACCTCTGGAACTTTTTCTTTCCTTTGCCTTGTAACAGTCTAGGCAGACCACAAATCCACATTTTTGGCAGACCCAATGAATGTTAAATAATGTGGCTTCACATGCATCACACATCTCACGGACTCCTCTCACTGCTCTCTTCCATGCAATTTTGGCTGAAATACAAAATAAACAGAAAAAAAGGACCGAAATTTAAATGCAAAGCACATAGTGAATAGTCTTTATAGATGATGCATTTGTAATTTTCCCCTCAGATGCAACTGGGTGTGGGGAGAAGAAAGTGATCCTCCGTAAACAGACCCATCAACATTTACCCCCTTAAGTTATATTGCACAGCATCCTCATCAATGCTACTATCAATACTATAAAGAATATTCCTGCTCAACAAGAGTGGGTTGCAAGTACAAAGAACACTTACTTTCAGCCCCATGCAGTGAAGAGAGCTGGGTTTTTCACCTGACTGCCTATGGGACATATTTAATCTCAAGGGCAGCCAAACTGATGAGCTGGAGAAGTTGGGAGGAGAGGTGGGAGGTGTCTTTACTGGAGACTGGGCTAGTATTTCTGCTTTCTGCTCCACCTCCTCTTCGTATTGCCTAGAATTAGTGGAGTCACCAGCCCTGTGTCCATCTGCCACAGGCCAGAAGGACAGACCAACTGTGGCTTTGGCTGGGAGGAGGCAATGGTGTTAGCACATGCTCATTGGAGCCCATGCTGTCACACTATTCTTCTTTGTTTTGAGGAGACATGTCAGAAACACAATGTCTGTTGGCAGGAATCAGTACCTGGCTTGCTGTGGGGGCCTTGGCTTAGAGCTGGCTGCTCTGGCAGGAGAGCTGGAGGCCAAGCTGGGAATCAAAGCTGCTCCAATCCCAACAGCAGGCTGGACTTGGCCCCGGGCCTAGCACAGCCACTAGCACAGGGAAGGAGGACAGGTTGGCCTACTGAGGAAGGTCTCTGCCCCTTCCTGACATACTCTTTTATAAAACAGCCTAGGAAAACCCAACACGCCAGTCCAGTGAAGTTTGCTACTCAAAAGGAAGCACTGGCTCACGATGAACGCAAACACTCGAGTACAAGTGCAGAACACTTGAGAGCATTGGAGATTTCCTTACCGTCTTTTTTCACCCAGGACATGGCTGTTTTCTCTGATGTTACTAATTGACAGAATTTGTCACCTATGATATCTAGAATGTACTTAGATGTTTCTAGGTCCAGTTCATCATCCTCATAGTTTTCATGTGTCCATAAACTCAGTGCTTCATCATCATATTGATCAGGAGAGGAGAAACCATCTATCCTAACCACTCCATTCTTACTAAAAGATAACCTAAAAATGAAAACAGGTAGTTTAACTCAATAGATCATTACATTATGTGACTTACAGTTTACCTGCTAATTTGCCTTAATGCTTATGTCTTACAATATGTAAATTTTCTTTACCTTCTTTGGCATCCTGCTGTATTTTTCATTTTAAAAACCAATTCTGCTGCCAATGGTTTTAAAATGAACAGAAAGAAAGCATGAAAAATAGAACTAACTTTTTAGGCACATTTTGTATACAATTTACTCATCAATCTCTACCTATAACATTTATTATGGCTTTAAAATTGCAGACAGAAAAATTACCTTTTCTCTGCTACAGTTTGGTTCACCTTTAATTTTTGGAGTGTCTGTGACAGCAGTCACTCTGTCTGACTCATTTTATAGCTCTATCCTACTGCTCTCAAACTCAGAAAACAGGAATTTGAACACCACATTTAAGCCTTTCTTGACAGAACAAATTGCTAATACAAGGTAACATTTCTGTACCTGCTTATATCTAACCTTTAAAAAAACTAAAGGCTTTCCTGTTATCCCTACCTGATACCATTCCACTAACTCTGGCTATATTTAGCCTTTTTATAAGCAGTAACAACTAATTATTCCATCTTGCATAACACAGGATAATTCATTATACATATGTGATTGTTAAATAGTTAATTAATTTTACAGCAATGCCAGTAAAATAGCTCTAAACTCAGAACTAAGTACCAAAAATACTTAGATATGTATTTCATGAACAAGAAGAAATGATAACTTTTCTGTTCTGACAACTTCCAACAGTAGTGCAAACTTTGTTTACAATTCAAGTTCTACTATCTATAAAGAAGAAACTTTTAAAATATACCACAACATAGTAAAAACATTCAAAATTTTAAATTCCACAACATTTTCAAATGTTGACACTACTTTATCTTATGTTCTCTCCATTATATACAGGAAAAAAACCCAAAACTCTACCACTGCCACATAAGGAAGCAAATATTCTTAACAAAAGGCATTGAGAGCCCAACCTTGAAATGATTCCTGTAGGACTATCAAGTCTTGTAACTAAAGCTTCATTATAAAACATTAAAACAAATCTAGGGAACAATTTCCTGTCCAAGACAAGTTGGATATATATTTGCAACACAGCACACATGCAAATTAAAGCAGTTTCGTTCTGTCTCAACAGCTGTGCTGCCTGCACCATCTACACTATGCTGCATTCTGGGAAAATTTTCTTCTGGACTCTACAGTTTTCCTTGACTGGCCATTAGTTGTAAAAAAGGAGGTCACAATGCCTCTGTCCTTAGAAAACTCTGCAGAAAACCTTAGGCAGCATTCCCACCACACAATGGCAGAAGAACAATTACAAATATGCACAACTCTGTTGTTGTGCAACTTGTCCAGAGTAACTGAAGCTTGTCTTTTGAAAATCCCACTTCAAATGTCAGACACCTGTGTAATGGTGATGTGCTCTATTTTCTGCTTGCCTAAGGAACACTGGGCAGTGCTATAAAGCTTTGAACAGCAATCAAGTTGCTCCACAAAAGAAGTAAAAAATACAAATGTAAATACTGTTAAATTAGACAGTGTCTTTTATCAGGCAGACTGACTGAGCCAGAAAAATAAGACAAGCTTTCAGGCATGCAAGCCCTTTGTCAGTGTTACTTTTGAAAGTTAAAACACATTATCAATAAAACAGCTCTACTTACCGCCGAAAGTAGTAAAATCTACAAAATACTGGTGAGTGTGTTGGTTCTTCTCCTTTCTTACTTCTTATTAATCTACACTCTCTGCATTTTTGCAAATTTGGTCCTATTTCAGAGCAAGAATCATCCTGCAAAAAGGACTCCCCCGTTTGCTTCAGCTTCTTTACTTTGCGCCAATCTTTTAACACTGAGCGAGGTACACCAGCTGCAGAAGCAAGGAGAGTTTGAGATGAGGTCCTGGCAGCCCTTATTTGCAGAACCCAGTCAGAGCTCAACATTTCTAAAAGTACAGTTGTTACCTGTGTAACATTTATCATTATCCCTTCCATTTGTCTGCCTGTAAGCACTGAAGCTGAAAAAGCACAGCTACCAATTACACTTACACTGGCAGGAGCACTGCTGAGCTACCAGGAATACCTAGGACACAGCATTTTCTCTCATATTAGGTTTATCATTCACCAAATATTCCACGAAAATCATCTTCAGAATCTCATTCTTACAAAACAAGCAAAGAAATACAATAACCCAAGGAAAAAAAGCTTGAATTCTGTTTCATGTGAAGATGCATCCAAAAAAGGCAACAATTTAATGAATGAAAAAAATTCTACTTCTTTCAAATTCATTTTTGCCGAGGGCTACAGATACAACTCCTCTGAATTTAATGCAAAATACCTGGCATAAGGAAGAAGAGAATCCATTTACTCTCTCAGGTTTGTTGGCTTTGCAATGCTAAGCAGTACAGTTCTATTTTTGATAGGAAAATAAGCAGATCTGACACTGAGTAACACGAGCAGCAAACCTATTGAGTAAGATGTGCAATTTTCACATATGCATTTTGAAACTGAACCCTGTCGTTACTTAGCCAGGCTTTCATTTCAAGGCCTTTTAAAAATGGCACCAGTTTTATCTGCAAACAGATGTAAGTATCTGTCATTTCATCTGCCACTACTCTTGGAAGTTCATGTCCTGTAAACAGGGATCTGATGTAGGATGATAGAGAGGTCAGGGTGCTAACTTTGGACTTGGTACCTGGGTTCAGTTCCAGATGAATTACGCAAACTGTGAGTGACAGACTGCCCATGCCTCAGTTCATGGCCTACAAAACGCACTCCCAGCTCATCTGAGGCGCACACTGGTAGCTGGATTAAAGCTCAAAGCAGGAAAGGTCAAAGCACATGTTTGCTAGTCCAAAGCAATTGTTTTCTGCCTTGGAACCACAGACCCTGGGTGTCATCTGGGAGCTACCAGACTTCAAGCTTTGTTGGCAGGAACTTGGAAGACTCTCAACACCTGCAGGACTGTAAAAGCCTTGCTTTGCAGGAGGGAGCCTTGGAACTTGGAGCTCTGAGTGCTCTGGCTACCACACAGACTCCTGGTGCTACATGAAACAGCATCAGGACAAAGCAGTTTTCAACCCTGGCAGCATCCAGATACCACCCACGTTGCAACACTGACACCAAGCCCCAGATCCTGGGCACAGTTACCTTCAGCCACCTATGGGTAAGCCCAGGCAGCCGTCCCATGGGGACCTGTTCCCTCCCGAAAGCTCCTCAAGGTCAACTAGGTTTTTGTACAAATCTTTGTGGAAAGTCCTTTTTTGAAGAAAAACTCTTACCAGCTTTCTTTCAGAAATTATAACAAAGCTCCCCCAAGATAAACTGGCAGGAGCATCAGAAACATTCACCTATTTATTGTCATGTAGGAGAAATGAACAGAAAGACTTCAGGTCTATTAAGATTTCAAGAGAGGATGGCCAAGCATTAAGAAACTGTAACCATGGGACAGGCCCAAACTGGTAATACGCAGGACACAGGCTGTGCAACTCACTCCAGAACATAATACCAACGCCTACTCATTTCCCTACTAACTCCCATGGAACAGTTCCACAATATATTATCATATATCATATCACTTTTAGACTCAGGTTCATAAAACAAGTCAGTGCCTTCCCTTAACACAGCTAGGCATTCCTTCTACAGCAAATACACAAAAAATCTTTTTCAACAACAAAAAGGTCTTGAAGACCTAACGCGTTACACATATATTTACAGTTTAAGAAATGAAACCAAGAAAAATTTTATAGGCATGTTCTCCTTGATCTTCCTTTAGCTCGGGGTAGGAGGAAAGAAATAATACTACTATCACTGGACCCAAGCCAGAATACCTCAGACAGACTGCAACACTTCCAGTACAACTTAAGGATCAAGTACTCTCAGATACCACAAGAACGTAATTACAGGGATCACTATTCACTTTCTTACTATCTGTACTTAAAAATTCTTGCAGAAAGTAATTTAATGGTAGACTTTCTCATACTCAACCAGAAGAAAGAAAAAAGCATTCCTTGGAGAAGAATAAATTGGAATAAAAAATAAAGTAAGATCTTCAATAAAATCCCTCATGTTGGCAGACCAGTTTCTCTTTTCAGATAAATCTCATTACAATCTGCTACATGCTACAGTATTACATTTACATTGAAATATGTATTTCCCCTAGTTTCTTTATTCTTGAAACAAGAAGGACATTAACACCAAGCAATAAACATGCTAGTTAGAAGTGTGAAATGACTCTCCCTCAAACCTTTCATTAAATGAACCAAACCATAACAGAGTGGCATCAGGCTCTCAAGGAACTGCCTCTGGCTTCCTGTTCAAAGCACGAATTAAAGTTCAACAATAGAGGAATCTCTCTCCAGCAGCACTCTAAAAATAAATGCATGAGATCTTTTCTAGAAAATTTTCATATCTCTCTATCTCAATAGAAGTGGCACACCTATATGCACCAGTCTGTTGAATTCTGACAGCATAAACCAGTTTGTCTACTGCTTATTTTTAAGCCAAGAACCAGTTTATTAACACATATATATAAAATGCTGTATTTCTTAAACCAGGATATTTCAAATTCCCTCCAGGCAAATAAATCTCGACCTACTCATTTACACAAATATGCTTTTAACTCTTTTCCCAGCTATTGTGCATGATAAACCCTCTAGGATTAACACTGTTAAGATTTTACATTAGTCTCTCTTCTAAACCAGATTTAAGATACTCACTGCTGTTACTGCTGCTCTGTAGCTTCTGCTTGCTTTTTTCTTTGGCACTCCTGCTAAGAACACCATTGGGTTTTACTTCTTCCTCTGTATCACCCTTTTTTTTCTGCAAATCATTTTGTTTCTTTTTGTAAGTTGGCTTGGGCTGCCGTTTAGTCCTTTGCTCTGACTTGCTCTCACTTTCATCAGTGTCTCCACTTTCAGAGCCAGACTCGTAAGTTCGTTTTGCTTTTCTCCTAGGGTGCTTATCTTCCTTTGCAAACTTGTCTGCCAAGATTTTACTATCTATGTTATTTTGCAAATCATTTGATGTAGAAGCTATTAAATTGACAGTACATGGCTTAATAATTTCTGAAACACTGTTCCCTGAATTCTCCTTTTTATTAGTGTTTTTATCTTCCTCTGAATGTCTTGTTAGCCAAGCTTTTTTCAGTTTAGTGTGGTAGTTTGGCTGACTCGTCTGGGAAGTTTGCCCACTGCCTACAGAGTTCACTTTGTTTATTGTATTACAGCCGATAGCACTGTCTAGGGAGAGAGAGGGTGAAAATGTCTGATTTTTCACAGAGTTGGACTCATTCTCACTGGTGTTACTACTTTTAAACTGAGCTGCAGCCAACGCTGCCTTGTGCTTTTTCAAATGGACAAAGTCAGTGGAGGTGGAGAACCCTGCGCTGGGCTGAGGAGCACTGCCTGACTTGCCAGCGGCAGGCGTAACCGGAGCTGGAGTGCTGATCGTGCATTCCTGGCTCTGCCCCACCACTTGACTCGCCACTCTGGAGACACCACACTCCAGCGGTGCACAGGCCAAGACTGTGTTCGATAAGGAGTAAGTCACTTCTGAACTACACCAGCTTGACACACTGGTAGTCGTCGCTGCCGATGCGGTGACATCCGTTTTGGTACTGCAGATCATAGTTGTGGTAGGGGTGACAGCACAAGGAACGCTGCCTTGCGAGACAGCTGGAAATTTCTTCTCATACTGTGTGCGAGCGCTGTCTGAGTTCATATTTGGCAGAATGATCCTTCCAGTCTCCCTGGCTTCCGCTGTTTTCAGGCAATCTGCTTGATTTGTCACAGCTGAAGATCTCTCACTGACTCGATCTTTGGAAGCAGACTGCATTACTGGGACGCTATCGTATTTCGCGCTAGAAGGTGGACGCACAATAACAGATGCTGTAGCGGACTGCGACTTTCCACTCATCCTTTCAACGTGCCAATCCACCTTTTCATTATTTGGGGCATTACTGGACTTCCACATTTCTGATAAATTCTGCTCAGAAGCACCCTTGTAAACAGTCTGAGCTTCCTTAGGCTCAGGTACTAAAGTCGGTGGTTTCTGCAGCTCCTGTATTTTGCCACCACCAGCGTTAACAGGTTGAACGGGGGTTAGAGTCGGAGGTGAAAGGCTGCTATAGCTGCTTTCCTTCTTCTCCAGGTTCTGGTGCACAGGGGGGTGGAACACGGGGGCTCTATGCAAGGCAGGCATACTCCGGAGTGTATTTGAAGATGAGATTGACAACTGAGTAGGGCTCCTGCTGTCACTTCTAAAAGAATTTACAGAGTGAGACTGCACTGACTGTGCAAGCTGCTCGGGTATCTTGCTTGCAGAGCCTTCGCTCTCTGGTTGGTGTTTAATTAAAGGTGGAGGTTTTGAAAGAGAAGAAATATAAGAGGGGAGAGACTGGGGACTAGCTGCTGTTGAAGGACAATTGGTATGCTTGTCAACATATGTACTTGAGGCTTCCTTTGATGGGTACGACCTTGGTGGTTCATTTACAACACTGTTAGACAAGGTGGTGAAATAGTTACTCTGTGGCAAACTCTGTGGAACCGAATGCTTTATTTTATACAGCTCTGACACTGAACGCTCAGCATCTTTGTCATATTTTACCGAATGGCTTTTGGGACTTGAAGATAAGGATGTTACCCTGGAATAGTTCTCTCTCTCTCCCTCCAGTGCCTTGATTTTAGCTGTAAAAGGAGCAACTTCTATACTTTCTTGGAGTATCCGCCTGTGTTCTTCTTTGTATTTGCTCAGCCGCTCCCCAGTCTCCTGTGGTGGCCTTGGCAGCTGGTTCAACATTGGATCTGCAAAATGTCTGTGCATATGGCTCTCCTTTGCTGTCTGCGTCCTGCTTTGCTCTAACTCTGTCTTTACTGGAGCAGTCGTAACAGAACGCAAAGGTTCAATGAACGCTTTCCTCTCCAGTTCTCTGTTTGAAAAAAAGGTTAAGCAGACACAGGTTAGGCTGAATGTAGCACAATGTGCTAAATGCAAGACCTTTCTTCATCTGCTACCAACACAGTTATCTATTAACACAAAATAAACTTTTCTTTACATTAGGTACAATTTTCAAAAGTCTCCAGGTGGCTTAGGAACTCAAGTACCATTCCAAGTCAACAGGGCAGAGTATGTTTTGCAGCACGCTGACATGCTTTTTTCTATCACTGGTACCCACGTTTACAAACAAACTAAAAAGGAAGCTAAAGACAAAGTATCAGCTGCTGAAATGTATACTTTCACACAGAGTTAAACAGCAAACTTACTCTTTGTGATGCTCTACGATACTTTTGGACAACGGAGGGCTGGAATGTGTTGTCAGTTTGAGAGGTCGAAGGGGATCTGCACTGGACGGTCGCACAGGAATGTGACTCAGTAAACCAAGGCTGTCAGCTGAGGTCACTGGGGTGGGCTGGTGTAACCACGGGCTGGGAGTATTCTATTGACACCAACCAAAACAAACAAACAAAAAAATAACATCAGATTTCTAAACAATCATGAGACTATGGAACTACTGTTATCAAGCCCTACCAACATTGAGAGTGAAGTAAGGTATTTCATTCTCAAATCATACATAGTAAATAAAACCCACCACTTTAAGTCACTTTTCATTATATCTGGAACACCTCAATGTACTTCCCCTGGATACATGCAATGCAGAACAGTTTACAACATTTCAGAAGCATTCTTACCCCTGTTTTATTTTCAAGTATTCAGCACGAACAGTTAACTCTAGAACGGCATCTTAAACTCATCAAAACTGCCAAACCAATGGATAGATAGTCTGGCAGCACTGAACTTCAGTTACCAGTAAATGACCATTAGCTCCTCAATAAATTGCAATAACTATTTATTTCATAAGACAAAGTTTAGTATTTCTGGAAAACAATTTCATCTCTCTCCAGCTTTGTAACAAAACCTCAATATAGGGGATAGAAATATCTCTTCCTTGGATGGTTTCTCTCTTCCCCCTGACCAAACCTTTAATTATGATAATCCCAACTGATGCTTCACTTTGCCAGGCAATTTTATTTGGCATAATTTCATCAGCAGCCACTATTAAAAGCATAAACATACATGCCTGCCATACTTTCCAGCATGGCAAATTCACACAGAATTTTGTGCTGTGTACCTAAATGCTCTAAAGGTGAGCAATACCAACCTCCTCACACACACACCATGATAGTCTTAGTTTATGAAACCATATTTTTAATTGACTACTTGGGTAAGTTTCTAGTTTTGTATCGTCTCTTATGTAACAACTCTGCAGAACAGATCAGGAGCAGCTCTCCATCTCCTTCCTCTTTCCCTCTCTCCTCTTGAGACCTACTTATGAGAAACAGGCACAGCGGAGTGGAAAGGCAGAGCCTTTTGAAGTGGTGCTCAAGTGCTAGGGACAAGCCAAGAAGGCACTGGGACAAGAGCAGAGCCCTCTTGTGCACCCCAAAGCCTCCTGGTCCTGCTCAACCCCTAACTCATGGCACTATCCAGAACTTCCTCCTTCCCCTGCCCCTCACCAGTCCATCCCCTGTCCTTCTCCATAGTCTAGATGTCTCCCAGTTGAGAACTGCTGCAGCACAAGAGGAGCCAAGAGCTTTCATGCCACACACGTGCAGCACAGAACAGATTTGCAGACGCTACAGCTTTGAAGTTCTGATTTCTGTATTTTTGAATATTTAGTGCAAACCCAAGCAGTCGCTTTAACAGTTTCAGTGCACACGTTTCCTAGGCCACAAGTTCCCACGCTGCGGTGAGTTCCCACGAATAGTCTGTAAGCTGCATTAAAGTATTATGCAAAACCGGCCTGTCATCTTCTCCCTAGAGAAGCTGAGGAACATCTGCTTGAGCACCAAGCATTGCTCAAACAGCTTTGTGACTCCCATCTGCAACCACCTACAGAGCTGCCACAGTCACCTATGGATGGCAAGAAAAGGCGAGCTTGGGGGCATGCTTCCTTCAGCACACAGACATGTCTCAGCCCTGAGCCAAGGGTGGCAGTGGCTGCTGCTGTTACAGCTGACACACAGATCCCTTTCTGTGATCCTCGTATCCATACAAATCGACTTTGGAAACACCCATTCTGGGCTTCTAAGACCTATTTAAGAAAAGCCTCCAGTGTGAGAGCCACAAGACAAGTCACCACAAGACAATTGCCACATATCAACATAATTAAAAAGCTACGTGCCTCGGTATGCAGAGTTGCATACTTCAGGCAGCCAAAGTGAAAACAGAGTCTATCCTAAGCTCTTTAGAAAGGACTTCACCATTGGGGTGGAGCAGGCAGCAACACGAAAAGATAAATCCACCTATAGTTTTCTCGTAGGCTGCTCTTCTCTGCTGTGTTTGATTTTATCACATTTTAGATCAAACTGACTTCACATAACAAGGCTAACTCAAACTGACTGTTTGGAAAAGACTTAGCCGCAATGGTTTGGCTTTTCTCAAGAATGAAGCTGGGGAAGAATAGCTTCCCCCATGATGAAAAAAAAATAAGTTTATAACCATTCAGGAACTCCAAGCTTTGACGCAAAGGCTTACAATTTTGGCAGAAGGACCACTGTCAGCAGCACGCCTTTTGTGGTCCCTGTGAAAATCTGCCCAAATTAGGCCAAGTCATAAGCCTCCAAAAATCAGCATGCACATGCTCAGTTGAGTTTTGATTGAAACTGGCAGTAAAGATCTCCAAAGTTTCTGTCTACACAACACATGCTACATCTTACACTGTTCCTCTAAGGTGCCTGCAATGAGTATGCCATACCCCAAGACTGCAGAGGCTGAGAAAATGTCTGTAATTGCTATGTTTGCCTGCCAAACACTGCTGGCGCACTGGGCACTAGGCTGAAAACACAAGCCATTTCTTCTGAGACTTCAGTAGTCACACTCAGCATACAGGCAGAGCAATCACCCCGACTTGAATACAGAAGAGTAAAAAGCAGATGGGAAGGCAGGGATGCGTGTCAACAGGAATAGAAGAGGAGAAAAAGATATGCCAAGAGAGGGTACACAGATAGGTGCAAAGACAATACAAATGGGTGTACAGTGCAAGAAAGATTTATAAATGCTAGTGTTTTTCTCTTCAGAACCTCCCACTGGGTTTAGTGCTCCTTCTGTCTTAGCCTTTCTCCATTATTTGGCAAGCACACATGGAATTTCACTATGAAGACAATTGTTCGACCTCTCCTAGTATTTAACTTACACAATGGTTTTCATAGCTTGAGGTATCAAATATTTACTCTGGGGACTTGAAGTCCCAAACCAATTGGTTGACCTTCCTTGGTCATAAACTAAAACCAAACATTTCACCTTTCTTTAAAATACTTAGGAAATTAAGGTGTGGAAGAACTACCTACTCAAGTCCATTGTGATTCAGTGGTTACTACTGTATTTCCACTCCTGGTTCTCTGCCTACTCAAAAAACCCACCACCACCACTCAGTGCAACACAAACTACCAAGCCTGTACCTAGAGAACCACTGTTGGGAGACAGAAGTCCCACCTAAATATGTCATTAAGAAGTGAGCTCAACTTACCCTTCTCAAGGAAGCCTCCGCGTTAACAGGAGTTTCTGGGTGGACCCATTTGGAGGAAGGCAGACCAAGTCCTGAGTAAGCATGTGTTCCATTTGGATACTGCCAAATAATTGGATAAAGCCCTAGCTGATTATAGGAAGCAGAAGGATGAGCTTGTCCGAGAAGATGTGGAGACTGGTGCTGTAACATCTGTTGCTGTTGCTGGTGTGCTAATGCCAAATGGCTTAAGCTGCTAGCATGAGCAGTCTCTAGTCGCGGGTGGCCACCCAGCAAGGAGGCAGCAGGCACTCCAGGTAACACTGCAGGAAGTAGATGAGGGTGATGAACAGAATGGTGAGATGCGGTACTAAGGGGGTGAGTGTTAATAGCGGACAAGGGGGCCTGAGCTGAAGACCCAGCGAGCAGATGGGATGAACCAGTTAATGCAGGATGATGAGCGTTTGGATTTAAACAGGTTCGGTGGGATGAGGAATGCAGAGGATAATTATGCTGATGCAAATAAGGTGAAATGTGATTAGTTCCTGTTTCTTGTCCAATCAGAGTGGGGTCCCTGTAAACCGTGAAATGTTCATTCTTGTCAATGATAAGAGGACTTTTAGTAGCTTCTAGAGCACTAACTCTAGCTGGAACTGGATGAAAACTAGACCTAGGCAAATCATGATCAGTTTTATTGGCTGACCTTGTTAATCCAGTAGCATGGCTGTTTTGGGAACTAACCTTAGACTTCACAGTATCAGAAGACTGGGTGAATTTAGGCTTAACATCAGGTGACTTTGTTTTAGGATGATCAACTGAAGCACTAGGTTTTGACTTCACAGAGTCGGTAACTGGACTTTGCTTATGCAGTTTACTTTCTTCTGCTAAAGAAGCTACATTTAACGAAGACATAAAGGAGCCATACTGCACTTTTTCTTTTTCAGGATTTAAGTGTTCATTTCCCGACAACGTTTTTACAACCCCAGGTTGTATCAAATCCGTTTTGTTAACAACGTTGCTAACCCAGCTTTGATCAGCTTCCTGTTTTCGTGTTTCAAGGAAATTTGCATTTGCAAACTGCTGTTTTGCATCACTGCTGTGAGATTCTATTTTCTGAACCATCTGCAAACCAAAGGTACTTGCAGCAGCATTATCCTGGCTCTCCTTTTCAGAGTTGTTTTCATTAGTAATGTCAACAACACATTTCGGAGTAGGAGGTCTGGGTACAAACTGCTCATTTTTTAATTCCACAATATGATGTTTTTCTGCATTGCACTCTTGAACATGTGGATCCTTGGCATTCTGCTCATAAGGTGTTGGCTGCTCGGCTGCATGTAGCGAAGACTTCTCCTGCTGATCTAAGACAGATGACTTCAGTCTTTCTGTCTCTTCATGTTTTTTATCCTCCTGTATCTCATCCCACGGAGACCGCCTATCTGTTAGTGTCTGTTCTACTCCTTCAATAGCTTGGGACTTTCCTTCTTCTCCATTGATCTTTGAAGTGTTTTTGCTTTTTAACTCATTTTCTGAATTTTGCTCTGAGGATGAATCTGTTAATCTTTTATTTGACATTTCTGAGTCACTGCTCTCAGAGTAATCTGAGATATTGTCTGTCCGCAGCCTCTTCAGATTTAATTTTTTTTCATCCTCTTCAGGTTTTCTTCTTTTATTAAGGAAGTGTTTATTTTTGGTTTTGGGGTTTTCTGTAAAAGATAAAAACATGCCTATCACATTTTCAGTCTAATACGTTTTTAAGCAGCTCTCCCTCCCTTTCCAATGACTGCTTTTACCTCCTCGACCTATATAATCGTATCTTTCCTCTTTCATCTTCTCTTCATCAGGCATGCTGCTATCAGAGCCTTTCCTCTTATTTGGCCGAGTATTCCTCTGTTGCTGGTGAGAATTCTGTTTTGGTGCTGCAGTTTGGGAATTCATTGCTGGTCTGGGACTATTTGCTTGCGCACGCGTATAGTGACCCTAAAACCAATTTTGTGATTAATAGACTTAAACATCATTTTCATTAGCAAATTTTAACATGCATTTTTAATATTCACAATACACAAAAATACTTAGGTAAAAAGATAAATGTAGCTACGTGGACTGTGTTGCTGTTCTGGTTGGAACGAGACCGTCGACGTGAAGTGATGCCAATATTTTCACCTTTCAACAAAGAGTGAACAACATCATCTAGAAAGGTCATCTGAACCATAGAAGGATCAACATTCTGAGGTTCTAACACCTGGTTTATTTAAAAAAGGAGAAAAAATAATAATCAACAGATGTTCAGACAGTGCCCAATCTGTATTTTCTCTATCAGTGTTCATCAGTCTATTTTGTGTGCTGAAGACTAATCAGGTAAAAGCCTCATTAATCCTGACAAGCAGAATTGACACATGACTCTCAAAGGCTGGGAATAGAGTAAAACCAAAGCAAATGTGTCTTGTACATCATTGTAAAAAAACCTTTTATTTAAAAAAACCCCAAACAACAGTATCCCACTGCCACTTCCCTCCCTCCCTTCACTGATGTGTAAATTTGAAATTAAAGGACACTGAGCTCCTAACTGAGCAAGCCTTAAGTAGTCAGTAATTACAATATAGAAACATTTTATAGAATTCATTTAATATACTATAAAATACACTGCAGAAGCACATTACAACACTACTTCCAACAGCAGCAAAACTGCTGAAAGGAACCACAAATCTGAAGAGAACTCAAGGAATGCTAACCAAATCTTTAATCAATGTGTCATAAAGCTAAAAAAAATATTATTTGGGGAAAATTAATTAGGGCAAATTAAGGAAAAGAACATATTTGAGCATCAGAGTAGTCTTAAATTTTTATTGTCACACATGACTTTTGTCAATCATTTCAAGGTAGACAGATCATTCACTATATTAACATTGAGTCATTATTCTAGTCTCCTGAAATAGAATTCATTACTGCCACTAAAAATACCAGCATTAATTCTTTTGGTAACATCAACTTCAGAAATACAAAAAAAACCTACCACAGCAGATGCAAATTAGGGCTGCAGTGAATGCTTAATTCAATATATGGCAGAAAGCGGATATCTCAATTGCTTGGAAGAAGTAACTGCTACTGCAGTGCTAAAAGGTTTCAGCCTTGAGTTAAGGAATTCTCAGAGCTGACAGGGAAGACCAGTTCTTAAAAATAGATCACTTCAAAGACTTCACTAGTCAAACAGCAAGCAGAAGAGAAGCAAAACAGTAGGACTGGTATTAATCAACTCACTGCACAAACATTCAGCTTCAGGATGGTTTTAACTGCTAGTCCAATGCAAAGCCATGCAGCACTTGCAGGCACAATGATAGACTTGCCCTGATGAAACTAAACAACTCTGCGTATTTCAGAGCACTACCAAAAAATTTTAAACCCCCACATACTATTTACTTGATGTTTGTTTTCTGAGTATGACAAATCAAACTCACCTGGTCATTCATAACAACCATAGTGCGGGTGAAGAGATCATGATGGGTGATGATACCAGTGAACCACTGGGTGGCAGAATCCTGTCTGTACACTCTCACCCTGTAACCATTTAAGGAGTACGGACCTTTAGCAGAAGAAATAAAAAAGCCATTCAGGGGGAAAAAAAAAGGCATAAATGGGTTTTCCTGGGTTTTTAAGCTTCACAGCAAATACAGTGTGTATCACATGGATAGCAAACTACAGGCAATCCCAGCACAGCACTGCCTGTAGATTTTACTTATATGCAGGAAGACATTTTGAAATGCAAATAGTACATTTAAGTAAGATATAAGGTCAATTCTGCTAACACTTTCAACATTCAATTTTCTTATCTAACTAAATCTTTCTGCAACCATGACAACAAATGATGGGAAAATTCCTGCCTACAAAGAGCAGGCATAGAAAAGTAATCTGAAAGGCCAGAAAGTGGCAGCAGCAGCAGGTTACACAGAAGCTAGTTAATAGGCTAGTCACATGCCTAGATGCTTTGCTGGCAGAAAGATTTACATCTTGGTGGTTAGGCTCTGCATCTGCCAAGTCTTTCCCATAAGTGACCACAGAGTTTCTCTCCATTACAGCAATCGGAAAGGCAGCTGAGTGATCCTGTCCCTGCTATGGCCACACAGAACACACAAAAAGCCACACAGAACACTCAAAGCAACACATGCTCTCAAGACTTTAGCTTCTCTTTTCAGATATTATCAACTGCAAAAAAACCCTTCACGTTGTCCCTTTGCAAAGATCAGTTCAATCCACCTCCAAAAGTCCATGGGGGTGGGGAGATGGTATGTTCCAGTACTTAATTTTATAGCTGGTTTTAAGACCTGGAAACTGAGATTCAACAATTTCAATCATGGTCAGTGTCTCACTTGATCACCAGAACCCTAGGTTTCATCACACTTAAGTGTTTATATAGCATTTTGTATGTATGACTAAGCAACACTGCCATGTAGTTCAGTTGTAATTGTGTGGATTTTGCCACTTCCGCAACCAAACCCCAGGTCAGGCATAGAGGAACAGAAGCAAAACTAGTCAGTGACAACCTACAAAAAGCCTAACTTAAATGATTTAAGAGTGCTTAGTTGCTCAACTGCACAGGCAAGACCAGAATTCCCATCTTTCCCCTAAAGATCATTTTTTCCAACTCCTTCCCAGGACATTAAGCAAGCTCAAACATCTGCAAGCAAACAGGACAGTGACCTCAGAGGTGACAGCCTTCTCTAGTAAAATACCCATATTCACATGGCTGGGTTTGTTATATCCTCTGCATGAGAAAGTGTGTGATCATAAGGACTTGTTTTAATGTCAACATTTGAGAGATCAGAAAGTGTAAAAGCAGTAATAGAGATCACCAAATGGTCTTGGGTATTAATTTTGGAACCCTAGCAAGGCCTTTTTGAAATACCTTTTGCATGTGTTTATCTAGGTATTAAAACAGCTGGGAAAAGAAACACCATGCAATGACACCCTTCTTTTACCCACATGATTCACAGCACAACTGAAACATCGATACTCACTGAACCCTCTGAGCTACCAACATAACTCATCCCTGGAGCACATTTCCAGCTGCACAGACAAGGGTCAGAAGTGCAGCAGCACAGGCACTGCTGATCAGTGACACATATGGGCAGAAGAGAATCTACAAGCTTATGTCTCACATTCCTGGTGCTGGACCAGACAGGGTTCCCATGGGGACACATTTCCTGATGGCTTCACTCCAACCCTTACTCTGTATGCCCCTAAAAACCGCCTCCAGCTCAGCTCCCACACTTCTGGCTGTCTAACCCAACTGCATTCTCTATGTGCCAAACTTTTAATGGCTGTCCCAAAGCTCTACCTTGTTCAGACAGTCTCAGTTAAATTTTACCTGTGTCTGTGCAAATGTCCCATTCTCCCCCTCTCTTGCATCCTACTGTTAACTGCACAACGATTTTCAGTCTCTTTGTATAACTAGAACCAGCCTCTTGTCTCATTTTAGCATTTACAATTCCAGGCCTCTGGCTTCCAAGTCCTTTCCCCATTTTCTCAGCTTGCAAGGTTCATCCTTCCTTCTCCATCAGCTTCCAGCTTCTCTTACACTCTTCTTCACTGACCCAGTGCCAGTTTCTTTCATCTTATGCTCCTTGTTCTAATCTGTGTCTGCCCTTCATCCCAGCTGTTACTCTATTTTTAGAAGAGGCTTTATCTACCTTTAGAAACAGTGGAGGGTTTTTACTACATGCTGCTGGGGTGTCAGGAAGAAAAAGAAAGATAAACCTACAGTCATAAAACACAGGCCAGCTCAGCTAAAGCCTAGCCCAGCCCAGCCACAAGCAGCCATTACAGGAAAAGCCTGGCTTTGTCTCCAGTCCCTGCCTGAATCACACTCAGCTACACACTGTTGAAACACCCTGTACAGTGCTATCAGGAAATATCTTCAGGGCTGAAGCACACATAGTGTTTCAAGAGGATTATTATATATGTAGCCTCACAGACTGCTGTGATAATGAATCTAATAGGAAGAAAAAAATGCAGATATTTTGTTAAAATTCAAAACCACTTCACCATGTTCCTTGAACTGGCTTTGTTTGTCTAAAAAGCTTTCAACTTGGACAAGTTTGGGAGGAGCTGATTTTTGTGGGTTTTGTTTTGTTTTTAAAAGGAATTAACTACTCTCCTCCCAAACCAACAATCCCTACTGCAAAGCATGCTGCTGTGACTGCTCCCCAAAGAAAAGGCCAAAAGGGCCTGTTTTTTGATTTAGTCTCACTCTTGTAAATAACTGGACCAGTTTTGACTAAAATTCATCCTCCTTACATGTTTCTTTTCAAACAACTGAACCTGATTTTAATGTTTTTCTCCAGCTCTCTTCTTTCTTCAGATAAACTGCATTTTAACTGTGATACTCAAAGTAGCAAATACTAAGATATGAGATAAAGGCTTCAACATCACAAACAACAAGGAAAAAGCTGAATCCTAAAAAATGCTGTAGATGATGAAGTAAGAGAATATGGTAACAACCCTAATAGATGTGTCTAGACAAAGCAGAACTGAAAATGTTGCTTAAATTGTACGGAACAGGAAAATGGTAATAATAGAGAAGGTGAAAAAAATCAGAGAAGGGAGGAGAAACAAAGTGTAATATGATAAGATTACAGCAGCTAGCACTGCCAGGAGGCTGTCTGTATGCCATGGAAAGGTTTGTGCAGAATGCAAAGTGCAAAGTCTCTGAGACCAGCAGCAGACTATGCCCCAGGAAAATGTGACAGCAGTCTCTTCTGGCTGAGCACCAGCCCACAGGGCTGAGGGGATGGCACAGCAAAGGCCCTCGGGGTGGATGGCATGTCCCTGCGTCTCTCCTCAGGCCACACTGCGTCACATCAGGTGAGCAAGTGGATTTGAACTGCAGCTTCTCCCTACATGAGGAAGAGCTAGTCTGCAAGGACATTTGGATGAGATTCATCTCATCATCTAAAACACAAGTAATTTGTGCACTTCTAAGATCCAAACATCTGTTTGAGAAATTATATGAAGTTGCATAGTTTCTATTTTATGTATTATTTATCCAGAGAGAGACACAAAAATACCACTCGTGGAATGGATGATGAGCTGGCAGTTTCATTTACATGACTATTTCAATATTATTGTGGCTTTGCTCAAGCACTGATTCTGTACCAGTGTACACAGAGGATTTATAATTAATTGTCTTGCTGTTACTCTAATGAAATACAATAAGCAAGCTCAACTTTAGTTTCCTTTTCCTATAGACCTAATTTGATTTCACATCACCTCTCAATCCAGTTTTAGCTGCAAATTTCATCAGACTATTAAGTAGTAGTGTATCTGAGGATATTCTACTAATACTGACATACCAACTTCTTATCTACACAATTCCACACATTGCTTTTTCCAGCATCCCTTCTGTGTGGCCCATAAGAATAATCACATATAGTCAAATTAGGAACTCCACAGAAATAAACACAAAAGCTTTTTACTGTAACTTTGATATTATACTTACCATATCCTTTGGTCTTCTAATCTTAAGTTTTATCAAAGAAACAAAACAGTAAACAAATCTCAGCACCTTCCTTAAAATATCAGATTATTTACTTCTCCTCTCCCAATACTAACTTACAAAATGCAACTTAAGCATTTTTATCCTGAAATTCCTTTACTGGGGATTTTAACTCAAGAGCACAGTGGTTAGTTTCTTCCTACCATTGCTAGGAACGCCTCTGAGAAGCTGCCTGTCAGTTCTGCAAAAAGTTAATGAATATAATGAAAGTACATTTTTATTATCAGCAAGATTGAGCCAAAGTGATTTATTCTAATTCATACTAGTTTTCATGTAATTTGTATCTACAATGTGAAAATGACATATGCACTTGGTGCAAACTTTCAGCATTAGAACTCACAGAATTGTAACTGACTTGGAAAGGCACTTTTCAGTCAGGGGGTGAGGGTGGGGGGCCCTGACAGTATTCTTCATCCATGACTGAACTGTGAAGAACTACAAGCATAGACAAGTATCTTGAGAAGTTATCATTAACAGAGCACAGAACAGTATTAAACATGCTAAAAGGTGTGTGTGTGGTTGCCATTCATACACACTTATTTTCACAGCAAACTTTACAGAGTATCTACATTCAGACTAATGATACTCAGCTTTTACTGTAATCAAACAAGTTAAGAACAGTCTGAAAAAGTAATGCACAGCTTCTTACATAGTCTTGTTTTCTTGTATTAACAAATACTGCAAAAAATAACGTCTAAGTTAGAAATATATCACAATATATCCATTATATCACAAATGCTATGGGATGAGTTCCACACAACTAATGGCCTTAAACTAGCTAACACAGAATAAAAATAACACAATTTCTCACATAATTACCTTGCATAAAAATCTCCTGAACCTTTTGTTCCTTTACCCAGGCCTTTACCTCCTCATGTAACTGCGGGTTATCCCTGAGAACTGGGTTTAGACTGTCTACGTCGTCCTAAAGTAGAGATTAAAAAAAGAACCATATGTTATGTTTACTTGTAACATTTCTGTTTATTCTCCTAGATGTAGTTTAGAGTATAATATGAAGTTGTTTGATGCTAATTTTACTGGTTGTCTACAAATGCCTGTGTAATTTTTAGAAAAAAAGAACGTAAAAGCAGAAGATAGTGTTAAAAGTTATTTCATGGGAACATGGTATGTCAGATCCCACATGTGGCCAGACTTGTAAGCTATTAATAGGATCACACTTTCATAAATACTGTCTTACTGCAAGCTAAAATTGCCCTCTAAAGACTCCAGTGTTTACAGGTATGCAGGAAGAACTGTTTCAATAATGCTTAAATGATTTTTAGAAACGCTTGTTTTCTGTTTCTGCAAAATTCAGTATGGACATACTGAGCATAAACATAGATATAGATCCCACAAAGATAACACATAAGTTAGCTGTATTTTAAGAAAAACAATCATTCTAAGAGAAACACCATTACTGATTTTCAAAGTATGTAGGCCTTTATTAATTAAGTAATTTCAAATAAGGCATGCTTTAATTTCTACCATATTCAGTTCTCCTGGAAAAGACTCTTTTTCACTATTTGAGTAGGACATCACCTGGAAAATCAAGACATACTTGGTGGCACTGTCCTCCTAACAAGGAAAAACTAGGCACAAAATCTGGTTCATATCCTTACCAAAAAGCATGGCTTAAATCATCACTAATCTCTAGACTTAGAACACCTATTTTTCTATTTCAGAGAAAACTTGCTGTTTCTGCCTTTGAGGCTGTGGCAGATAAATAAAGCTGCACGGCAGCCTGGTGACTCCTCATGCAGAAGACAGCCCTGGAAACCCGTGAGCTGCAGGAACATTCACTGGTGCCAAGAAAACTTCAGACAGCTAAAATAATCAGAGCGATTCTCCACATACAAAATGTAAAAATGTTTTATCAGTGCCGCAGCTGAGATCAAGTAATTTCTTTCCTTGATCTCCAACAAGTTCCTTGATGTTTCACAATTTATTACGAAGAGCTCCAGCTATAGAATATAAAGATACAAGCAACACTCAGGGAACCATGCACTGCTGCCAGGCCCTCAAGTGACATGAGCAATTTCTCTCTATTCATCTGGATGAGATTATTCCTGCTAACCCACCGATCACAGGATTTCTATTTCCAATTCAAAATTCACTTCCTTACACTTGAAGATTTGCTGTGCTCCATTATGGAGAATGCATCAATGCTTCAGTTATTAGAGAAAATTACTCTCCCTCTTACACTTTTGAAAGGGATATGGCCTTGGTGATCTTCTAATACATATAAAGTGCAACAAAGAAAAAGTGAAGAGGAAGAGCAACAGGACTTCTACTACCAGGTTCAGAACACCAACCAGGTAAATATGTTGTTAGTGTTATTAGAGGCACAAGAGGGTCAATATTAGAATTTATTCTAGGGTGACAGACTAGTAAAACACTTCCTCTCCTAAGTTCCTAAGTCAATATAAAAAGGCTATTAGCTGTTCTACTTTCTTGTGCAAATCCACTTTTGCATTCGTCTACACACAGAAGTTACATCACCACGGAAAGAAGGAATGATTTGCCAGGGAAGCCAACAGACCCTGGAACTGTAGTGGTGTGATGATCACCCATCTGTCCTCCTTCCTATGCACTCCCTTTCACAGCAGATGCAAGAGATTCCTGCACCAAAAATTTCCCCTCTCAGATCCACAGGCACTAGATCTAACCAACAGGCTGAGGTACTGCAATACTGCAAGTCTGGCTGACCTAAAAATGGGAGTCAATATGCAGATCTTGTACATTTTGAAAAATTCCTTCAGTCTCATCTAAGAAAATTTATTATCTTCATCTCAAGACTATACACTGACTAGGAACCGTGAAGTTGGACCTGTTAATATTATTCTATTTCAAGTGAATTCTTTACACAAGGCTTTTGAGTCTCCATGTTGCCTTGAGCCACTTTCAATTTGTTTCTGAAGGAAACACACTGCTTTTCTTTTTTTAGATTTCACATCCTTCCTAAGCATCTTTGCCTTCTTTGAACTTGACACTGAAGATACTGGCGATCCTACAGACAGGACATTTGAACCTTTATTGTTCTATCTCCTACTCTGATGCATTTACCTTTGATCAAGAGTGCTTTGTGTGAACATTTAGAAAAGGAGACTTCAAAGTCCATTTTGTACCACTTTCCTCTCTCTTGGAGAAAGATGAGCTCATCTCAAAGATGAGCTACAAAAGGCACAAGTAAGGTCAAAGATCCATTCCACAAAGTGCTTGCAGGTATGACTACGATTAGGTAGAGGATATCAAAGACAACTCTGGGTTTCTAAATACACATCTCCCTGTCTTAGCACTGAAGACAGACAGAGGACTTTGCAGTACCCAGTTCTTCTCCTTAACTTGTTTTTATATTGATCAGGAAACAACAATGCTGTCTACAGCTCTGAACCTTGCCAATTACGACCTTCAGTTTCCCCCTCCTGCTTGGTTGATTGACAGACTAACCCACAAAAGAATTAAATGCCCTGTAGGCTTTTCCTCCTTTGAAAGTAGTTTTGCTCATGAAATTAAGTATGGTTTCTTCTCCTAGACTAGTTTTTCCACAGGTCTTAGAATATCTCCTTCAGCAGGATGTTAATGGTGGTTTGAAATTCTTATGAAACGCAAATCAGAATGCAAATCAAATAAATGGGACTGCAATTTTCTCCTCCTGTAGGGAACTTTCTAGGTACTTCATATGGCAGCGCCCCTTGCTCCACAAATGACTATATGCAATAATGAGAAGACAAAGGGCATATGGGCTAGAAAGATATAGTTGAGATAATCCTTCCTGCCTTCTGGAAGACAGTCACATGAAACAATGTGACTATCAGAAGCTTGTCTATCTATGCCAAGTTCTTTTGATCTGTTCTGCTATTCTTTTCTCGTTCCAGACCAAAAGAGGAATTCAATTCTGGTGAAGTGGACTTTTATTCAAAGAATACTTGAGTCAGCTACATGTATCTCTCTAGGTGGCAATTCTCAACTCCTAGGATGTCCTGAAAAGCATGTAAGAATGAGGTGATCTTTCAGAGTATATCTGTTCTGGTGCAAAATGATAGCAGGTTGGAAACTACAGATCACAACATCAGGTTAAGATACCACACTGATTGTCTTTGTACAGAGAAGCATTTTCAGAGAGCTTATTCAGACAAACAAGATTTGTCATGAAGTCAGATGCGAACAAGTGCAGATTAAGTCATGATCAAACAGGAATTTCAAAGACAGTACCCACAGAAAAACAAGTCAGAATCCAAATACATGCAGAATTCTTCTACTTAAGCCCCATCCACAAATGCAGCACTATCCGAGATACTGAAAGGCATCCCTGGACAAGTCAAACCCGCACACCGCCCAAAGGCTATACAAAGCATCTTCTTGAAAGGTTCAAATGACCACAAGCTCATGTTTGGGTTTGGGCAGCCAGGCATGTCTGCAGTGGGAATGCCTGTACATTTCCACAGCTCTCCACCTTCCCAACAAGACAAGTATTGAAGAATGATGTTTCTTCAGCATTTTAAAATACTTTTCCAAGTCATTCTTCATAAACTTGAAGGGCAGAAACAAGTTCATTACGCTGAGACGTACAACTCTATGGAGGGGGAAAAAACCCCCCACCAACAAACCAAAAACAAAACAAAAAAACAGAACAACTCAAAGGTAGATTCAAACAGCCACTCCTCCCCCTATCACACAGCCTGCATGCTGCTTATAGAAATGTACAGAAACTCCAGAGGGCTGTCAATTTTCAGTGATGGAGAAGCTCTCCATTTTCATTGAAGGAGAAAAGAAGAACTGACAACATGCATTCCAGGAAAAACAGTCTTGGAAAACCAGCGGTGTTTGACACTGAGTCCTAGAAACCAAGCCTCAACACACGCTGTGCATTAGGAACCTGCAAATATTTGAGAAAGTGTCTTCCTTGGCCACAGTCTCTCTGCATTTGGCTTCAATGCACCAAGGACATCTTTTTAATATCAGTAGGAACTCATTTCAGCTAGTGTTTTACAGAGAAAGACTAAGTAGATTTTGCAGTCCTCACAAAGGTCAACACCACATTAGTCCTCACCATCTGTGGCTTAATTAACTGTAGCTTCCTCTGGCTGCTTAGTGGTTTTCTGATAATTTAGGACACGAATTAAATGAAAACTAGTACATAACCAACTTGAAAGTCCTGTTTGCAACGTTTACACAGTATGTGCTGTACAGGGAAATAAGCATTTTGTTAGTACTTTAATAGTAGAAGGACCACATTTAAATTCAAACAGTGCAAATGAAATTCAGAGATCAAAGGGTCAAAAGTTTGAACCTTCAGTTTTCTTGTTTCATTAGCGAGTATCTTGAAATCAGTTTCTATAAAACAAGCATCCCCACTTTTCTTTCTTTTTGCATCAAATCATTTTTACAGCTCCATGGAACTTCAGCTGCACAGAAATTACATTCTGGAATTGCAGTTTGAAAAATAAAGGAATAAGATAAGTCAACACTTGCCTACTGATTGCCACAACACTCAGAGAGCAGTAGCAGCATAAAGTATTTTAAAAAAATTAAATTAATAATAATAACAAAACCTATCTGCTCACAATTTATACTGAGCCCTTAATACCATCTTGTAGATTATTTTCTCCCATTAAAAAAAAATTAACTTCATCCAGCCTCAAACACATACATGCATATTTTTACCCCTTGTTTGAAAGGTCTGTACAATTCCCTCCTTATTTTCATTCCTTGATAACTAGCCATCCTTTCTTTTTTCCTTATCTTTCACTGACTGTGTCACCTGACATACCTGATTATATCACTGATTTGTAATCTCTTTCAATGATCATAACTTTTAAATACATCTGCAATCTTAATATTGTTCTGTCTGGCATCAGAGCATGCGAAGAAAATAAACACACAAAACAGTGTCATAAAATCTGGACAGGTAGAATATAGAAGATCTTAACAAGAACATCACATATTGATTGATTGCATCCCTCTGCCTTCTACAAGACATTTTACCAGTAGCTAAATATAAGAATCTAGCTAAAACACAGAAAAACTGGCAGCCACTAACACCCCAGAGGATATCACTGGACAGATGCAGGCATTGCTGATGCCACACAAATCACACCAAAACCCTACAGAGAAATCAAATTTAGCAGAGACTAAATACACAGATCTTCTGTTGTTTCATCCATCTTTCTAGAAACACACGCATGCACAAACCACTGGTAAACAATATATTCCTTATTCCTTTCTGACCAGTGAAAAGGCTACTCCAGCTGCCACGCCGCTGTTGCTGGTGGGCAGGAGGTCAGAGGCACTGAAGGCTGCAGGGCTGCAAAGCTGTGCTGCTCAGCACAAGCCAGCAGAGAAACGCCTCTCCAGAGGGAACCGCTCCAGGGTGAACGCATCGATCCAACCCACCGCCCGCCCCTGCAACTAGAGCAACCTCCCTCCCGCTCCAGGCTTTGCATGAAGGGCAAACGCCAGCCAGAAACACTAAGGCTACAGAAGGCTAGAAAGTTTTTTGGGGAGATCGTGACTTCCCAGTTTACCTTAAACGGCTTTGTCTGAGCAGAGAGAAGAGGCTTAGGCTTCCCAGGCAACGCTAGCGCTTTCTATGTAAACCCAACCCACACTTGACCTATTTTCTGCTGTTCCGAGCGCACAGTCACAATTTACCTCATTCAAACCCGGCAGCTGCTGGGCTACATCTGAACCAGTTAAGTCAAGCTTGAAGGCACAACCCTGACCCCTAAACAAGAAACAAAGTCGAGCTGAGGTCAGTCCTGCTCACACGTGCGCGGAGGCATGTTGCACAGGGAAAGGCAAGGACAGCAATGGTGTTCTCCCTATGTGCACATGCCAGGCAAGAAAAGAGAGATAGCTAATCCCTTCCCAACAAGGGACTCTGACTGTATTGTTTCAACAAGGACTAATGTTTATAGATATTTAGGACCACAAACATTTAACATTAGGGGTTATTTTCTGTGTATAACAGCAACAACTATGCCTCTATATAAAGAAGGTTAAAATTATGGGGGGGGGGGGGGGGNTGCCAGTACACTTAACATCCCTCAGGAAAAGCTATCAACAATATTCCTTTGCTCCCCATTCCTCCCCATGTCTAATACATCTCCCCACACACTCCTCGTACCTTCCTCATTTCATCTGTTCAATAATTAAAGAGTTGACACTGATTTTAAAATTTTAATTATCAGGTTTGAGAATTAGGGGAGCAGGGCTGCATAAGCTTCTCCAAGTCATGATCTCAGGCTTGAAGAAGCATCATTGCACCTATTAGTTGAGTTCCTGAAGAGTAATTCACACCTAAGAATACCAGAAAACTTATATTAAAAATACAAAATCTTAGCCTGTGGAAAATGAATGAAATTTAGGAACATAAACAGACAGGAAAAAAAACCTGACTCATTTATATTCTACCTGATTTCTTTCACGGACACAAATATAAAGAGAGATGTTTGGCTTCATGTAAGACTACCAATTTCTGAGGTGAGATGGGCATGCTGGAAAACTTGCTTTTTACATGTCAGTTCATTACTCCTATATCTGTAGATAAGAATTTAGTATGGAAAGGTAGAAGGGAAATGAGCAGCATACAGAACATGCATGCAGCAGGGAAGCGAGCAGCCACCAACGGATAAGCAAAACCAAACCTGGGCCAGGCAGGTATTGCTACAAATCAACCTAAAAATGGCTGTAGTTTTCTATTGGAAAAAAAAAAAAATAGAAATGAAAATAAATAAATAAAAAGGGTGACCCTTACACTCACCGATTATGTCACCCTCTCTTTGAGAAGCTGGGACAATCCAGGTCAGAAAAGTCAAATCTCCTCGAGCGTCAGACTTACCTTTTAGCATCTGATCTGAAGACTTCCCCAAAGAAGTGGCTCCTACCACAAACCTGGTGGGCTGTCAGCTTCCCCTTACAGCACTGCAGTGACTATCTGTACTACTTATGTTCTCCATAGTACATGTGAACGCAAGGTCAAGTGAACAGTGCTGTTCCATATCCATCTCCTTCCTCATTTTGATGACACAGCCATACATTTGCTTTTCTTTTGTTTTCCACTGAAGCACATTTCCTTCCCCTTCCTCACTGCAGGCTCCATATATTTATCATCACCATCTCAGCAATATTCAACTTTGTCCTAATTTTGCATTTTATTTTATCTATTCCTAAGAGAAACATGGAGGCAGTACTGGTCCTACCCTACTCAGCCAGAAATTCCCAAGTCATGTGGTGATACCAGAATAAGCCTTAGAGTCATTCACCAAGCAACTCAATGCCACTATGGGGGAAGAAATCTCAAAGTGCAGGGGTTTCCCTGAAGCAAGCAATTAGCAGAGTGAAGTTGATACTAACAAGGAGAGGAGCTAACTGAGTAGATAGGAGAAAAATCTTTTGTACATTGATATTAAAATTTAAACTGAAACCCAGACACTTAGTAAATCATTAACAGCTTTCAGAAGATATCTAAGCTCTCCAAATCATATACCAGCTGAAGGACAAGCTGAATGGATGGAGGTATCTTAAGCGCAACAAAAAGTACATTCTGTTGATCATCAGTTGTCTGGATTAGTGAGTTGTGAGAAAGACAGTCAGATGCCCTCAGAAGTCAAGCTAAGAGATCAGTTCTTGCTCAGAGACTGTTCATTTTACAGAAGACACATCTTCCTTTCATCACAGAAAGAAGTAGTTACTTGTGGCAGCATGAACTGGCAGAGTTGGAAGGCTATACACCACCACCACAGCTAATGACAGACTGGATAATTCATCTCTTATCTTGTGGTAGTTACCTCCATCAAATCTTTTATCGGTTGCATTACTCACCAACATAGCATTCTCTGACAAGACTGCTGATAACCAAGAGCTTATTGCACTAAAGAGCAAAGGTCTCTCAGTTCAAATTGGCAGAAGAAAACTAAAACTATCAAATACATGGCAGACTGATGACAGCTCCTCCAATCAACATCACCTCCTAGAAACGTGCTTCAGAGTACCTCATTCTTGTGAATGACTCTCTGCTCTTCATTTGAATTACCACCAACTTTGATTACCAGCAGTCACTTACCCAGCTACCTGATCTCTTCTGCAAATACAGTCAGCCCTATCTGCCAAACAGAAACTCTGGGAATATAGAACTTTCCAGCTCCTTTCCCCTCTTAAACTCACCAGGATTATGGGCAGAACACAAAGCCCTCCAAACAATAAAAATACCTTGACCATTATTTTGTCAAGAGGAAATAATGTATCAGATATCTTCAAAACACCCTTTAAAACCAGCTTCAGTGGCACTTGGCCCAGTTAATTACTACTATATTAATGATTTATTTTCAAGTGGTTTCCAGGGCTTGTTTGAAAATGAGTTCCTTAGAACAGTTCTATGTAACAGTGTTGGTCAGCATGTTGATCGTATGAAAGTAGCTCAGTATAAAACAGATTTTGCTCACATTTTAAACAAGTAGTCCTGTATTTGCACAGAACTTTTCAAAGGTAATTTCTAATAGGATTTAAGGCAGCACTGCCTTTGGGCTGGGGAAACAATTAGCAAATTTTCTTGCAGAACCTCATTTAGAAGATGATACTTCTCTGATCTCAGGGATACAGTGCAGAGACACTCTTAAACGATCTGGCTGGGCATACAACAGCAGGTCCATCGCTGTGTAAACATAGAAATACTGCCTTGGAGCAGAAAACAGTATGTGAAGTAATGTAACCATCATTATATGCTTTTTCCCTGCTAAGAGCTCTTTTCTGACCCGCTGAAGCCATTTTAGGAGCTTTCCCTATAAATAACAAGAGGTCTGACCAGCTGGGATGTAGATCGTATTTGGATTAACACTCCAGCTCTCTGCAGCTCTGGAGAAAGCAGTGGCTGTGCCTTTTGTAGAGCAGATGAATAATGGTCTTGCAAAGAGGAAAGATTAAATTGCTAATCAGAAAACAGGGATATTACAGTTGTTGCCGCAATAAGCTCCTTAGGGTAAAGTTAGGTAAGTCAGTCATTCGGTGTTTAAAATGGACACAATGCTCATCTATTTCACAATATTTTTCTGTCAATAACTAACACTACTAACTACTACTAACTCTACTAACACACAGAATTTAAAAACTTCTACTAAAAACATAATGTAAGACTGAACTGCACTGTTTGGGTGGGGGAAGCCTTATCAAGCACCATACTTTAGCTACCAAGTCTTATGCACCCTGAAATCTTCTTTAACCCGATTTTATCTGTTGTATACCAAAGTGGTATGGAGTGGTGATAAGGAGATTGCAAAAGTGAAGAAAACATTCACACTGGGTAAAACCCCAGCCTCTATGGTTGAAATCTAATTTCTAAACTATATGCTTAAAATTCACTCCTAAAATAATAAAATACAGAATAATTTGTGAGATGCACAGAAATTGCTGAACTTCAAACCCACTTGCTCAGCAAAAGCGTACTAAAATACTACTCTCAGGAATGCTGGCAGGCACATGCAAGAGGAGGGGGATGGAGGGGAAAAACAGGAACATTTAATTTTAATTCCATTCACAGAACAGGAAATGTTTGCTAAAAGAGTGGGATCAGTATTTACAAACAATAGTAGTAAAAAAACCTTTAGAGCTATATTTAATTATATAGTATACTGTTCAAAAGTAATGAAGTTTGATTGGGAAATACACTCTACACCAAGCCCCTGACATCAAAATACTAATAAAACAAAATGTGCAGTATTTAAAGTTATTCCAGTGTCTAAGAAAAAAGTAAGATTCATACTTGGGTTTAAATAAAAAAATAAAATAAAAAACAACCAAAACACGCTCAAGTTTTTATAAAATTTGAGTTTCTCCCCAGATGTCTGCCCTAGAAAAGGAATTCATATACACCCCTGGAACTGCTATAGCTCTCAATCTCTGCTAACTGCAGCTTGCTGAAGGCTGTGGGGCAGTGCTCATAAAGCACCATCTCTAAACTACAAATTAGTACTTCTATTAAGTGTAATTTCACAAATGCATTTTGTAAGAAAGTTCTAGAGTAGCAGCCCTGAACAAAGCAGTGTTGTACCAGAGGAAGGAATGAAAGCAAATAAAACCATGAGCACTTTATCAAATAAGCTATTGTGTTTATAAAGTCAAGTTAAAGCTTAATTCTGGTAAGAAAGCATTTCAACACAACTCTGTTTCCCCTTACCTGAAATACAGGAAGGCCTACTGTTGTCCCTCCTGGATAAGCACTCCCAGGCAATGACCACAGCATTTTATCCTCATTCACACCTCAGAGTTCTCCAAAACACTAAGGATTCTCAATCCTAACATACAGCAGCTATATGGGAAAGCAAGAACATACTGAAAAGGCATCACTGGGTTATAAAGTGAAATATGACCTCTCTATAAGATGACTTTGTGTCTGGATTATGAAAATTGTGCTGGTCAAGAACACCATATAAGAAAAATACTCTAAATTTTCATTTTTAATAGATCAAGTGTGAAGACGCAAAATTTTAAGGACACAGAAGAGAGGAAAAGGCAACCTTCCCTTACTACTGAGTGGTATTTTCCTTGGGCTTTTACTGGTGAAAAGCAATCATTTGTGATCAAAGACAGGAAGTTCCCTACCCAGAAACACCGGATGGATTTGTAAATTCAGTAATCCCTAGACTGCTTTTGAGAATTATTAAGATACTGAAGTATTAAGATAGTGAAAGGATTTGATCTTCACCTTCAAAAGAGGAATAAATTCTGTTCCATCTGTTCTTAATTTCTCAAATTATTTATTTCAATGCTACCTCATGAAGTTGGATTTATAAAGGCAAACCATTTAACCAACTGTAATTATTGAAAAATCTGTAGGAAGAGTAAAACAAGTTGCTCTACAATAGTGGAAGAAAACCTGCTTTCCTGTGATTTTGAGACCATTCAGATTTTACCTCCATTGCAGCAATCTCAGCTTACCCCAGGATCTCACAACTCTTTCCCTTCCTCGTGTACCATCCCACAGCCTTCAGCAGTTCCACCTGAACTCACTCCCACTACATGGAGGAGCCACACTAGTTCAGGAGCTATGCCACCCACCTACTGACTGATGGCTTCCTCTCCATGCTGCTGCTTCCCCCAAGGCTTGTCAGATCTGGAAGAACTCCACTCCTCCCTCAAACATTGCTGAGAAAGACGAAAAAGTGACTCAAACTCTCATTTCTTAGGAAAACAAGGGAAAACAGGATGGTACCATTTTATTCCATCTATTTTAAGAATAAAAATCAGATGAAGTCCTCAGGGAAGCAGCTCTTTTTCCACAAGAGACACAAATACAGGCTCAAGAGACATGATGTACATCTCCCTCTGGCTCTACAAATGCAGGGGGCCAGTTCTTCCCTTATTCCTCTCTCTTTGCAAGCACTCCAGTGAAACTCTTCTGTCCCACATGTGTAACTGGGAGGGAGGACTGGTATGAGTCATCTGACCCACTTCTAGCTGGACACTTAAACATAGATGTGTCAGTAACAGGCTGTTTAGACCATTGCTCTTTAGGACACTGCCAGAGAAGCCAGCTGGACTGCTTATGGGTGGTCCAGACACTAGCGACATGGGAAAGAACAGAGGTGGCTCTTAAACACGATGCTGAGAAGAGTTAAGTTGCAGAACGCTGTGTGCGCCTCTGACATTGGTGCAGGAAACCAAAGCAGGAGGGAGCACAGGATGGCCCTGCTTGCCAGCTGGCCAGCACCAGGAGTTCCCCAGCTGCTTCTGTCAACCTCAAAAGGTGGGACCAACCCAAAAGCTCCAGCCTGCCTGGTCAGTGGAGGTACCAGCTTATGGGAGGAACAATTTTCAGTTGCAGTAGCTATTTTTAAGCCTGAAGTTTCAGGTAAGGCAAGTCTGAAAGACAAGGGCACATATGATCATAGGAGTGCTTAAAATTCAGACAGAAAAATACTATTTTATCCCAGTTTCAAGATGTTTAAAGAATTTTATGTGCACATGATACCACTACACAAGCGCTCCTACATGACTGGCTTGCTCTTAGGAGCAAACAAGTCACAAAAAAGTATCCAAGCCTCAAAGACCCAATGTCTGCCCACAATAAACAGAAAAACAAAGTATCAGAGTTTCACAATGCCCTTTTCTCAAGCCATTCATAAGAGAACCTGAACTTCTAATAGTTCAAGTTAAGATTAGCACAGCATTATTAAATCCAAGGTACCTATTTCATGATTAGTGAGAAAGTTTATTTTTACTTCAGCAATCTTTAAGGTGTGTTAGACATCTGACCTGTCAGCTCTCAGACGTGCAATGCACAGTTAGAAGAGCAAAGTACACATGCCTATCGCTGTGCATGTTGCACCTCCCACAGGGGATTTCTCAGTCTCCCTATCTTTACCTCTGCAACGTTCAGCACAGAGGCAGGCAGGCAGTCCTTAGCATTTTGAAACACTAAGGCAACCAGGCTTGTTTTCAAAAAGAGAAAAAAAGGAGAATGTGAGTAAGAAGAGCGGCTCACAGTCTCTACCACCAAGAAGAACTGAAGTGTGTTCCTGATTCATTCTTGGCAGGGATTTTTTTCTTTGGGTTTGTTTTAGGATTTTTTTTAACCCCAATATGCAGCCAGACATTTTGAAGACTATATGCATTCCCTTCTACTTTCTTTCTCAAGCGGTGAGATACCCTCTTTGCACAAAGTTTCATGATTGTGAAGGAAATGAATTTGAATTCTTTGCCCTGTCTCAGCTGCACACTTTTGTTCCAGTGCTGTGTGCTCAGAAATCCTTTGGAAATGTATTATCTCCCACATATGAGTACATATGGTGTATATATTTGGAAATATATCATCTATCATGCACCCTGCTCTGCTTGACCCAAGCTGAAACTCTGATTGCTTGAGCAAAGCAGAGTCTTTCCAGGTCTTTCCAGAAATATATTTTGTTATGAAAAAACAGGATATAAATGACTTTTTGTTATTCCTTATTTGCTTGTCCAAAGTACAATCTAGTTGACTCCAGCTGCTTTGGCCAGTAACAGCAGAATCACACACTTCAGCCCAACAGTGCCCATGATGGGTAGTGCCAAACACCATCCAGACAAAAACACCACACTGATGAGGTCATGCATACCATATGCTGAGCTTTAATGCTTCACAACCCCATCTATAGTCCTTCAAGCAAACTACAATGCTTAAACAAATTAAGGCATGATCAGCTTTGCTGCTGCTTAACTTACTACATGTGTCATAATGAACAGACACATGGCTGTCACAGAACAGTACAATTTGTATTACAGGAAACTGTTTCAATTCTCATTAAGTCACACTTGTCTTTGTGCAGGCTTACTGTAGTTTTACTTAAAAATATTTTAATAACAAACATATTTGGAAGAGTGCTCATTTTCAGCCTGTAGCAATGGCCACTATAAAACTCACTACATTTTTCCATCTTAATCACAAACTGTATGTTACGTTGTGAATGCAAAGTAGAAAAATCTCAAGGATCTGACTTACACACCACATTTCAGGACTACAATTCCTACAGACACTAGTTTGACAAAGAAAATGCACATTTTATGTCTATCACTTCCTGAAAAGGAACAGAATTTTCATTTCATTGCAAGGCAAAGTACCATGGCAAACATCCATATCTACTTTCTCCTCAAGATCTCCTTGTCACCACCATAAAAAAAACCCTACATGACCAAATGGTCTGACCATCCCAGATTAATGAATGAGTCACTTTCAGTCACACACAGGTTTCATGTCCAGACTAATACCATTTGTATCCTCTATGAAGCAAGAGCGACAAAAGCCACCGGAAACAAGTTCTAGTTTGGTGTTTAAGGCATCACACACAGCAAATCCAAGGAATTTTTAAGGAGAAGGGCAGGATTCAAAGCAGTACACACATAAGAGAAAAGAAAAATGACCTAACACATTTAGCTGTAAGGAACAAATTCACTGACAAGTGTAGTACTTGCTATAGAATGCTGAAGATATGAAAAAAGTGGAAAAAGGCTAGTATAGCACAGCTGCACACCCTACTTTTAATAATGATATTCCTCTAGATCTTATGAAGGCTGTTGAATCTCTTAACAATTGAGGCATGTTTATTTATGCAAGGAGCAGACATGGCATGGGAATCCATGGTTCATGATTCCCCAGCGACTCCTGCCAAAGTCTCTTTACTCTTGTTCTGGAAGAACCATTTCTGGTAACGGCAGTAATTTAGTTCTTTGCCTACCCAAACTTTTTCCTGCCAAGACTAAAAGGATGTCAAGTGTGCTATTTTCTTTGCCTTGAGCAGCTGTCACCCTTAAACTGGACAGTATCACCTTAATTCACCAAGCCCTTTAGCCCAATAGTTACATTAAGCAGCAATGCGTTTTTTTAATCTGAACCTATTTGAGCAGAATCCATACCAAGTGCTCATCTGCTGCCCATTACTAGTATTACAAGGCTACACAATGATGGGAAAAATTACTCAGTAGTTAAGAATTGTATCTGTAGCGAAATGGAGTCCTTCCCACACAGATTCAAACTTTGTTTGCTTTGGCAGAAAGGTACTGGAATTTTAGACACCAACAGCAAAATGCAATAAAAAGTGTTTAGATCACCATGGTCTCTAAGGACTTCATATTGAAAATGTGCAGCCATGAGACCTTAAACCAAAAAACTAAACACATTCAGAAAGACTCAAACATTCTGCAAAGAATGTTTCTTCAGTTCCGTCTTCGGCTCAAAAGCAGGTTAGCAGTATTCCAACACCAAACATGGGAGCAAAAAGCACATGTCTTCTTGTTTTCAGAAAAGCATATTTTCACAGGAAGGTTACCAAAGATTTATCTAGGACTTGTTTTCATGGCAAAGAAAATGGAATTCTTTCAGAAAAAAAGTACAAGTAAAAATTACCTTTCATGAAGTCACTGAAAGCTAGGAATGCAATTTCCAGCATTAACAGAAAATAGCAACCAAATGAATACAGGTAATTCTCCCACATCAGTTATCTTTCAGGAGCTCTCATCTGTACAATTGACTTTTCAAACTTACCAATGAGACATTGCTAGCCCTGCAGAGAGACATGTCTACAAAAGTGGTTTCCAAAACTTGTTATAATTGTTCAAATAAAGAAAAACTTCGCACATTCATCAGCAAGTTCAATGTTATTTTATGTTTATACATCCAATTTCTAAGCAATATCCAGTCAAGACAAATTCTGGATGCCTTAGTACTTCAATCTATCAGCAATCTTTTTCTCATGTTAAAACAGACAATGTAGACATCTCTTGTCATCAAACTAATGATCAGGAGCCTCCACCTCATTTAATAGGTAGCTCTTTGCTCCATGGCACAGGGAAACAACCTGACCTCTCACACATAGTTGCCCTCTATGAGTAAAAAACAGATAGAGGCCAAGAGTTAGGGAGACCAAGCTTTTACCTGGAAGTACTTTTCAGAAGCTACTGCTTTGTAACAGTTTTTGTCAACAACTCTTTCAAAACTGAAGTTGCTAATGCTATTCATTACAGTATTGTCTACCAAGGTATTACAAAGCCAAGTGCTCAGATGACACATTTTCAAAAATGACATCTTCCATTTGTATGCATCCTCCCAAATTTAGGTGCTTCTGTGTCTAATAGTGTATCAGTAAATCCTCCTTGAAGGGAAAGAACCTAAAATGCTTATATAGCATCACTATGTTACTGCCAACCAGGCCTGGCAATAGGATTGTTTTATGAAGGGCAGTCCTCCTCATATATTCCATTTATTTTGCTCAGCTCATCTTGTAAGAAATGATCCACTGCCAAAAGGAGATCAATTGCTGTTACTGGAATGAACATTATCACAGACATGATCTTGACAGATTTCAGGCAAAGGACAGAGGCAGCACAAGTATCTTCTTTGTAAAATGAATCTGGAAGATTGCGGCTGGACTCTGAGGGTGAATTTACACTTCACGGCTCAGCTGATTTAAGAGGTCGCTGCTGCCAAAGGAGGATATCCCACTCTGCGCTGCGTCATCCTGACTCCCTCCCTAGAGGAAGCCACAGCACTTGCTGCACCCTGGGCTAATCCAGCTCAGCTTACTAACATCACAGACTTTTTTTTTTTTTTAAATCCACCCTGGTTTTGACAATGAAGGTTGTACTGGTTTTGGAAGGCTGACAGCACTAGTGTGGGGTTTGATGGTGGCAATTGTGCTTTGCGGCAGAGCCAAGCTGTTTGAGCAGCTCATCATTAACATGTAACCTCACCCTGGCGAGAAGAATTGCACTTGTTCAGCTCCTCACCAAAGCACCAGCCCTTCCACAAACTGAACCTCCCTATCCTTTCTCCAGGATTCTCTCTCAGTTGCTTCTCTTTTTTCTAGTTCTATATTTGGTATTGGGGAAAAAAAGCCTTGGTGAAGCAGGAGGGAAGAAGGGGTGTGAGGACAAAATTACATAGCATTTATTCAGGGCCATCTGTTATTCCAAGTCTCAAAGTACTATTTCTGTATCACTGCAGTGTACCATCCCAGCCATTAGAAAGAATTTATGGCTATTCTAATTGCAATCAGTTCAGCACAAGCTGAACTATGAAACATTTTTCTATTTGTCATAGAAGAGGTTTTCAGACCATCGTCTGAGGGGAAAAGGAGCCATCATTTCTCCTTTAAAAACACACACATTAATATATTTGTGTTTCTAAATAATGAAGGCAGCACTAAAATCAAGGACATTGGAAATTTTAGCAGGCTTAAAAACAACGGCAAGGGAAAGTGTTTTTTATTTTTAAAGAATTAACATTTTCTGCTATTAATTCTCAAAAAAAACCCAACCCAGTAGGATGAGTACCTCTGTAGCAGTGCAAAGACCTAGAAATGAAAACCCAGCTTCAGAAGGGTGGATACCACCTTTTATCTGCTCTAAAATTAATGGTACTAATTAACCTTTAAAGGTATTTTACTTTGAAGGTGGTTCAATACTATTTGCATACCACTCCTTGACATGATCAGATTCACTACTATCAGATACAGTATGCAATATAATCTTACACAAAATGAGCAACAATCTCTGCCAGTAATCAACACAAAATTGTTCCTGTAACATAGAACTCAACTATAAAATGCACTTAAAAATAACAAACACATGAATTTTAGCTAAGCTAAATGGACAATACTTATACACTGACAAAATTTCTTACCTGATAGGGCTGAAAGGCACTATCTTCAGTTATAAAATCCAGCTGTTTGTCCACAAGGAATTCTACTGCAGTAATTGAATTGTATACACTTTTTCCAACCAAGGGCTTGAAGGTCTATTGGGAAATAACAATTAAAAAAAATTAAGAAAGCTCAGCACATCAAGCCCCCAGGACTGTATAAACACTGACGTAATTCTTCCATCAAAACAAGTTAAAACCGAGTAACAATTACTAATTATGTAAGAAAAGAGGATTTTGTGTTCTGCCGTTTTTCCTTTGTGCCGTTGGTGGAAAACCAGCTAGAAAAGGGAACTACACCATGCATTCTTCCTTTCCCTCACTGTTCTTGAGCAAGAGTGTTTACCACAGAAGCTGAAAAGTAGAGGAGCACGACTGTATCTTAACCATACAGCTTAGCACACAGATCCTCTCCTCCCCGCAGGATCAGCTAGCGCAGTGGCAATTGCACTAAGGACGCTTTAGTGCAAACGGACTGCAGACGTGAAAACCCTCCCCTCCCCCTCTTCCTGTTCTGAAATCGTTCACCTTGCCTCGAGTCAACCATCTCATTTCCCTGCCCGTCTCTGCAACTGTTCTGACTCTGCTGCCTGCCGCCCCCGCAGCCGCTCCTCCCTGCAGCAACCGGCTGCTCCGGCGCAGCGGCTTGGGAGATGGCAGCGCCCGGTCCCGGGGCTTCTGCAGCGGGGCCGGGAGGTTTCCTGCTTCTTCCCACGTGCTGGGGAAACGGAGAGGGGCCGGAGGATGCAGGAAACCTAGTCTCACTGCAAAAGCCAAGCTTGGAGAAAGGGGAGCAGGGAATACGGGCTCTCCATGCCCCCCCCCCCCCAATACTCTCTGCCCTTTGTCCAGGCGCAGCGGGATGCAGTAGGCGAGTGGGAGGGAGCCATGACTCCAGTGGTCTCCCCCGAGCCCGTCCCCTTCCCTGCTGGCTGGGTTTCCTGGAACAGAAGGGCAAGGAGAGCGTGACTGAGCGGGGATGTACACCGAGAAGGGATGAGTCAGGTGAAAAGGAAATCCCAGCGGATGGAAGGGAGAGAAAATGCCTCTCTCCAGACAGACGGGAAGAGCAAGAGGAAGGCATGGGTGAACAAAAGAAACGAGCAGGAGAAAGAACATGCAGGATATAAGGGAAAAAAAAACATGGAGGAACAGAAATAAAGAATAAAGTTACCCTAAAGGGGGAAAAAAAACAAACAAAAAAACAGTAATAATGGAAAACAGAATAATGCCCTTTGAAACCAATTCTAAATTTAAAATGCTGGAGAAAAGGACAGAAGAAACCAGGGCAGGTCAAACCACATGAAGTGTGCAAATGCTACACCAACATCTGTAAGATGCTGCTATCACAACAGAATATCACTAGCTCACATGCAACACCCCACAGCAAGGGACCCAAGGACTTACAAGGGGAGGGCAGGATCACTGCCACCCATTTACATATGGGGGAACCGTGGCACGAAGCAGTCCCTTAACTTGACAAAAGCTACCTAAGCAGGGCAGTGTAGCAGAGTCAGTGACCTGCCCTCAGCTAGTCTGCAGGCAGCTCATAAGAGATGTGCTCAAGGTTTTATCAGACTTCATTACCTACTTTACAAAGGTGTTGCCTTGCGATTAGGCTAAATATAACCCAAGTCTCTCTGGGGCTTCAGCTCTGGCACTCATTAATGAAAGAATACTTCATTGGAAATACACAATTCTTTCCAATAAACATATCCAACTCTACAAGGGCTCAGATTTAATGTACTGAATTCTTATTTCCATTTTACTTTATGTTTCACTTCAGCTGTTACCCTTTCTCATGCAATCAAGAAAAAAAAACCCTATCAGCCAGTCAGCCATCTCAACAGTAGGTAGCTAGATGAAAGGGCTGGAGGGACAGGAGAATGATAATATGCTAACTACAGAGTCTGAATAGTAAATAATTATTTAACCTCTAATAGTTAAGAAAGGGCCTTTGCTCTTGCATCACTTTTCTATAATGGATCTTGTATTGCTAATGGTTTGAGTTAAGAGGGTGGAGTTGACATCATGAAATTGCAAAGTGTTGAGTGTATACTCACAAGCAGAAAACTCTTCTTTGAAAAAGCCAATGTTGTAGTCCCTCAGTTCTTAACTCACCCCTGCATCTTCACAAACACTGCTCTGCTTTTTCCATGCTGGCTCCTTTCTAACTTTCTGTGCTATTATTTAGGTCAAGAAACACATTTTCAACTACAAACAACAGGACATACCACATCATTAGCCAAAACGAAACTGTGTGGAATGTGGCTTGCAGTTATCATTCAGGATTCAGACAACACTACAGATTAAGGTTAGTGTGAGCCACTGGTTTATCTTACTGCTGGTATTAAAAGAACTGGTTCCAAATATAGATCTGTGAGCGTGATAATTCTCAGAAGAGAAACGTAATGCCTTCTCACTTGCTTTCATAGATCTAAGCCTCTAGACAGGTCAACGCCCCCAAAGTATGCATGTGGAGGACGTAGGCTCTCCCACAAGCACAGAGGGAAAATATGTAAATAAATAAAGCAAAACTATGCCATGTCACACACCTCCTCATACATGGGATAGCTGCTCAGCTGCACACAACTTGAGACTTTTCAGACACTATTAGGAAACATTCCCACTATCAAAAACCAACAAAACCCCACCCTTTAATAAAAGCAGGTCTGCTTGGGAAAGCAAAGTCCAGGCTCCATCAGCTGCAGAAGATAGGCAGGCCACCAAGAAGATACCCAAGCCAGGGATTTGAAAAAAAAAATCTTGAGACGGAAGACATGACCAAACTTTACACCACACATTGCATATACATAAAGAAAAACAGACTACGAGTACAGCAGGCAAGAGTCAGCTACTCGAGGCAAGCATGCAAGACATGTAACGACATGAAAATATATGTAAGAAGGTCCAACAAGCTCTTTGCTGACTTTCAGAGGAAGACGCTCCTTCTTTCCGCTCCCGAAGTGGAGAACAACTCTAGGGAGAATCAGGCATACTAGCTGAAACCAGGAAAAAATGAACCTCTTCAAACAAGAATCTCCCTTTCAAACTTTCATAAAGCCTCCTTTTACCATCTATGTTAACCCAATTCCCTGAAGACCACAATTAAGCCAAGGACTCAAGCACTCTATTTTAAGTGACATCTCACTTCATCACTCTTCTAAGAGCTGCTTGAAAAAAATCCCACGGTTTTTCCCACCAGATTTCCCTGCCTGGCCAAAGGAAGCTCTATGAACACATGCACACTTTGGGTGCTTTGCTAACAAGCTCTCTGGTGCTGAATAAAAGATATTTCTTACTCTGCCCCCATGCCCATGATTTTATCCCAGCTCATGCAAGAAATAACCTGCCTATGGGAGACATCTGGCACAGCTCTGACACTGAGGTTGGGTTTGAACCTTCTAGAAATCCAAGTACCATTACTTTACAGCAAACAGTCTCAAAACTATTCAACAGCATTCACCGAATACTCGCGAATACAGCAGATTACTCACAGGCTGCTTTTCCTAACGCCTAGTAACACAACTCATCTATTTATTTATCGTTTCAAAACCCCCCACAGACAACCACAGGCCTTGCTCTCCAGAGGAAGCTGCACCAAGCTAGCACACAGTGCAGTTTTTATCTCTGCCTAATGCAGTTAAAGCAGCTGGAGAGACGCTGAGCCGCCCGCCCCATGCGAGCAGGCAGTTCCCTGGCACCGACCGTGCTCTGGGAGCTGGTGCAGCCCCAGCGCTGCCAGGCTGTGACACCCAGCAGCTCACTGCAGCAGACGCTCGGGTTACAGCGGAGCTTGCAGCTGCCGCCCGGCTCATCCTGCACGTACCCACCATCTATCTCCTCCTCCTTCTCCGCCTCGATGGAGCCTGCAGCCTGCTCCTCACACCGCTGAAGCCCATCTCTCTGTCTACATCTACTGCCTTGGACTTCAGAATTATTTGGAGGTTTTTACATCTCTTTAGAGAAATTTATACCGTAAAAAGAACAGACTTTTAACAAGCTGAAGGCGTATTCAAGAAAGCTATTTCTAAACTAAAACCTGTAACATCTTAACAGGTTCTCCTCTTTAACCCACAAAACCCGAACAGATTGTGTAAACGTAATTTGTACGTGTTATTGAGCAAACTTTTCCACGTATTGTTCTTTGGCCTCGCTGTTTAGTCTGCAATAGTACAAACACTGGCAGCTTTTCATTATGACAATCACTCACAAGAGCTGCAGCTCTCTCAAGGCCTGTTTGTGTCCGTGGTCTGTACTCAAAGGCACAATTACCAAGTGGAAAACGTGTGGAAAAGAGAGAAGATAAATAAATCACTTCTGACATAAAATCCAGCGTCGCGTTTTCTCATTCGCAGACTCCGTTGTCTGCACTCCCTACGGCAGGGCTCGTTTCCAGCCACGGCATTATTCCAGGCGGAACTCCCTTAGTCCTTCCCCGGGGCGGGGGGGGGGGGGGGGGGNGGCGGGACGCGGACACGACGCCCCCCGCAGCAGGCGGCCCCGCCGGCCAGGCCCCCTCCTCCCCAAGGGAAAGCGGTGGGGCTGCCGCATGGCAGCGCGCCCTAACCACCACCGCAGCCGGTCTATAACGGCGGCGATCCTTACCGAGGAGCACAACGGCAGCCCTCTGCAAGCTGGGCCGCCGGCCTCAACGGCAGGAGTTTCACCTCGCTCACCGAAATGAAATAAAAACCGTAAAACCACCTAATTTCTTAAATCACATTTTCAGAAGGGGGCAGGCAGGCCCTGCGCGGCTCCCCAGGGCAATGAGGTTTCCGGTACCCACTGTTTCCCCGGCTCGTCTCACGGCCACCGGGCCGCGCACAAAGCCGCCGCTGACCGCGTGCGGCCTCCGCGCTCCCCCGCGCCCGCGGAAGCCCCCCCGTCACGTGCCCCGCTCCACACACCGTGAGGGCGGGGGGATGGAAGGGAGAACCGACAGCTCTGCGGCCTGGGGGCGCGTCCCGCTCCGCCCTTGCAGCCTTGGAGAGCGAACAAAGACGCTTGGGCTCCCCTTAGAAAGTTAAAATGTCCGCGGGAGAGGGGGTGTCCCCCAGAGGAAGCCGCGGAAGGGCCCACCGCCCCCCCTCTCCCCGAGTCATGGCGATAAATAACCCCTCAGACCGTCGGTACGCACCTCACTCAGCGCCCCGCGGCCCGGCTCAGCCCCCGGCCCGCGGGACCTCCACGCCCGCCTCCCTCTTTGAACTCACAAGGAAAATGGTTCTCTCAGCGCCGCTTCCGGGTCGGTCCGGGCAGCCGCGCCGGGGGCGGGGACGGCGGGGAGGAGGAGGAGGACTCACCGCCCGCCCTTTGTGGGCTAGAGCGCAGCTGGGCCCGCCGCGGAGGCCCCGGCGCGTCCCCGCTGCTGGGTCATGACGCGCTGCCGCCGTTTACATAAGCGCGGGCGCGCGGTACGCAGAGCCTGCCATGGCGACGCTCTACCGAGGTGGGGACGAGACGGAACGCGCCGAGCCTAGCCGAGCCGCCAGAAACCCATCGAGAGCAGCACGCCGGCGGGAAGGGGCGGTGCTCGGCAGACGCGTCCCGCGGGGGCGGAGAGGCGGCCACGTCCCGCGGGGGAGGGGCCGCGGGCCACGTGTGGCGGTGGCCCGGGAGCGGGGCTGGGGACCTCCCGCCACCCACTCTGACGCTAGCAGCCGCCGCTCCGTTCGGCTTGGCCCACGTCAGACCTCGAGACCCTGGAAAACCGGGGAGCCAGTGTATGGCCCGAGTCCTTCCTCCCCCAGTAGTCCCCACAGGACCGGGTCTGTCCTGTCAGGGTCGTTCCCTGTCCCTCCCGCGAGTGGGCTTCTCAAAGTCGGCAAACCACAGCTACGATTCTGTACATGTTCATCCAAAGAAAAAGGAAGGGCAGGTCAGGCATGAGCTCAGTGCCTGATTTCGGTCCAGGAGCAGCCGGAGCAGAGGGTGGTGAGGGGAGCGACGTGACCCGCAGGGCAGGGGACGGGACGGGAGCCCTGGTCTGCTCCACTCCCCCCTGCATCCCAGGTACGATGAAAAGCCTAGCAGGGGCAGTTCATCGCAAAGCCCTTCACTAACAGCATACTCGGCCCTGATCAGCAAATACTTAACTGATGCAAAACGTTCTCAAGCACAATTTTCTCATTTTCAACATATAACCTATTTTCTCCTTGATGACAAAAAAAAACAACAAAACACACCACAAAAAAACCCCACCACCATAAAACATGTTTTCCCGCTGTTGACAGAATGGCACCAACCAACTTGTTTACAGTTTACATGAAAACATCAATTCACCTGAATAGTCTGGGGGGTGGGAATGCATTATCTAATAAGAAAATGGTTTCCAAAGAGAAATTCAGCAGTAACACCTGTAATGCATTCCTTGAGTTCAATTCAGCTCACATGCACAAGCATGGATAGAAGGAAAAAAGGGGGAGGGGAAAAAAAGGAAATCACGAGGGAGGATGCGATAGAGGCATTTATTTCCTCTGAACCCTTTAAACATAAACAGCTGTACATTTTATACTTCATGGAAAAAAATATAAAGCATGTAGGTTGCCAAGAATGTATGAGAATAATGGGAAATCAATGCATGACTACCTCTCTGTTCTCATCTTGAATTACTGCAAATGATGTAAGCTTAAAGGTGTACTGGAATACTACAAAATACTGAGCTCTGAAATCATTAATTTCTAACTGTACTGAAATATTTTAAGCTGAAATGGAAGGTTTTCTACCCACCACAGACTTTTCTCCAGCAATTGTGTTTCTTCCACACCAGTTCATGACACTGTGTGCAAACAGGGCAGGAACCAGGCGACCTGTACATGGCTTTTGTACACCACCCAGCCTACACTCCAACCCTTTAACAGCAAAACTGGGTTTTACTTTGAAGGGACACTAGCAGAGGCGGTTTATTGTATTGATATTCCCTTTTGAGTGGTCTTCCAGCCTGGCGAGCCTGAGGCGCCTGAGCAGCCTTATATGGCAGCAAGGCTGCCTCGAGCAGGCACCATCTATTCCTGACCACCCAGGCCAGACAGTTGCTCCTCTCATCCCCAGCACCCCAGCACACTGCCCCTCACCAGATCTGCTCAGCCTCAGGGCTATGCAGAGAAGGGCCTTCTACCCCCATGAGGCTTGCTAACCCTCTCTGCTCCCTCAAAACACATTCCTTGCCCCATCCCAGCTGTAGCAGGGCTACACTTCCTCATCTCCAGAGAAAAAAAAAAATAAACATCTTCGTCACACCATTTTGACCTGATTTCTTTCCAGTTCCTTTCTCTCCATCTCACCTCCCCCAAGGTAGGGGGTAATAACCTCTCAGCCTCTTTCACTGGTACTGAGACAGGTCATGCAGCAGTAGCAGAGACTACAATGCACCTTTATTCCACATTTGGGGCTGGAGTTTGCATTGCCTTTACCGCTTTGGTGCAGAAGTGTGCCCATTCTCTACCACCAAACAGCAACAGGTCAGCTTGTCAGGTGAGTGCAGGAGTCTTCCACAGACACTGCTCTTCAGAGGCCTCACTACCTTTAAAAAATAAACCTTGACCCATCAGTAATAGCTGACACAAAGAAATACCCTGAACTAAGGCTTTGCCAAGTAGTCAACAAATAAAGTACTTTTTCCAAACTTAGTTCTGTACCTGTATGATTTTTCATTTGATTTCTAAAGCGCAGTTTAGATTGCCTCCAAGAAGTACTCAATATCCCAAGGACATACTACTACTACCACCAAATTGGTGCCTCTCTCCTACAGTTTCAGGGGTCTGTTTTACCATTTCTCTCCAGTCGAAACATTAATAGTTATTTCAGGAAGGGCAAACAAATGATTTATGCCTATTACAGAGAGCAACATGCTTCATGCTACTATTAAATTAATGGTGCTGTGATAGCTGTACAGTATGTAGTACAACTGTCAAAGCAGGCAATCCTTAATAATATCTAAGACAGACACTGTTAAAATACATATCACAAGACTGTCTGGAGGACAGGCAAGCTTGCCTGTTTGGACAAAGCTTTATTAATAGACTGCAACTTAGTAACAAAGAATATTAATACCCAGGGCAGCACCACCTATTCATTACCACAGACTTTGGAGGGGGGGGGGGGAATGGGCTAAAAATTCTCAAGTGGCACCAGCCACAGATGGAATACGAACCATGCAAGGGTTTCCATTAAAGACAACCTCAGTAAAAAATCTGCGAAGTGGGAAAATACCTTCTGAGAGTACTAAAAAAAATAATCAAGTTGCTACCGGTGCAATTACTAGTGTTAACTATGCCAAGACAACATATAATGACATTTACATCATTACAGCTGACTAAACTTACTGCAATGTATGTGTGTGCATTCTTAATTTGCCATGTAAATGCACTAACTCTGTTTTTCAATCAAGAATTTTAAAAGTGAGTATCTTAAAGAGTCCCAAAGCCTATGGAAAATATTCCTATCCAAGCCTAGTTATGACATATTCAAAATACTACACTTTAGAGTGGCTTCTTTAATAGTTGTATTATTTTAGCACTGTTTCCAACTACTGTTTGCTTCATCTCACAATTGGAGCTGAACTCTGCCAAACAAGCCATGCTATAAGCTTGCAGAACAGAGCTGCCTTTGTTCTTTGGCACTGCCAGTCCCCTATGGAATCAGGCAGCACACTGAACTGCACTCCGCAAACAATCCCTGACCTTCAATTACTGTCTTGGCTCGCTGCCACAGGATACATGTATTACTGGTAACACACTGTGCCCTATTTTGCAGATAATCGCCAGAACTACAGATAATCAGGAAAATCGACGGAAAAACACAAACATTCCCTTTCTAATATCGCAGCCGTAACTTCAGCTATGGCAACGCGTTTCCCCAGTGTGCCACAGCAGCACAGCCGCGGCTCAGTCCCAGGCCCGGGACATGCATACGACGGTGGCAGTCCTGCAGGTACTCCCCGGCGGAAGGCACGCCAGGCTGTGCCGGCTCGGTTTTGCAAGAGCTGCTCTTTTTCCCTTTTCCCCTTTAAAACCCTGGGAGGTTTCTCCCCGGAGGCGTTTTGCTGGACGGCCCGTGGCCGGGGAGGGGCAGGCGGAGGCGGCGAGCAACGACCGCCCCCCGCGGCCCCTTTGTCAGCGGGGCCGGGGCCAGGCCGCGGCCGGCAGCAGCTGCAGCCCTTGTACTTGGGGGTTGGCCGGCAGCCAGCGCCCGGCCGTGAGTCACTGCCCTTCTGGGAGGCTGCCAGCAACAGCGGCCGGGAGAGCAAAGCGGGGCGTCTGCTGCAGCCCTTCTGGCCCCTTTGGACGGCACTAAACCCCTGGAACTGCAAACCTGTCTCCTTCCCCGCACCGCACCCGAGAAACCCATGTCTGCCCTGCTGCTGGCAAGGAAAGAGCACCTGTAAATATTGCGAATGAGTAAATATTTAAACTTGAAAACAAATGAGTTATTTAAATCGGCCTTCCTCATTTAAATCAGCGTTCTGCTTATCTTCTTCCTGTGTGTGCTGCCCTACACTTGTTTAGCAAGCAGAGCTGTTTCATAGTGATACTGCTGCAGAAACAGTACAGTGTAAGAGCAAAGCTATGATCAGTCTCACCTCAGCAGAGAAATTAACTTTCTGATTACATATTTGTGTAAACCAAATGAGCTTAAACGGTGCACTTAAGTGCAGAAGCCAAAGTCCAAGAAAGGAATTCGTGTGTGTGAAACAGACATTACTACAAAGGCTGCAACACGTAATACAGAGTAACTGGCATTTTGGTGCCAATTCATTTGGTATTTCTTCATTTAAACTCTCCTGTTTGGTTATGGAGGTGGGCAAATCTTACTTCAAGACATCCAGACATGCAAAAATTTCACCAGGCTATCTTCAGTAATTTTTCAAACCTGAGGACAACAGTGGACAGGAGCAATAAAACAATTACTACACTTATCAGTGCTGATTTTACAGTATATTTCAAATTAATCCAACTTATAATGTGGCTTCCATCTTTGCAATAATTTCAACCAACTTTAAAAATCACATTTGCCCTTCCCTGGGCAAGAATCATGGGGTTTAATGATGCATGTATCAACATGACTGTGCAATTTTCCCCATTACTTCATCCCTATCTAACTCATCATACCCGTACTGTAATCGCAGCCCTGGGAATAAGCTCTGTTAGTAAACCTGCACTATTTTTGTGGCTGAATTGGTGACTCTGCTGCAACAGGAGACCAATAATCTTGGTAAAAGAAGAAGAAAAAAGCATGGCATTTAAAATAAAAACCATCATTGTAGGCAGTAGACTTGCATGAGTTTTCTGATTTGGTGGAGTTTGCTGCCAGTGTTTACATGGTCCGCAAACTCCAGAAACTACATCTCATGTTGGTAAATAATTTCAGACTGAGTTGCTTTCATTTCTCCTGTTACAAACCCTCAATCCTTTGTCAAATTCAACTTGTTCTTTCATACCTAAGCTACCTAAATAGTATTTTCTACAATTGCTGCCCCTAGTTTCTTTTCTTCCTAGCCCATTCTACATCTTCTCCTAATTCAGTTTCTATTAGCAGTCTGTTGCTGGCATTTTTCTTTCTAGCTAGCCTCTGCAGTTTTACAGATACAAATCCTTATACTTAGAACCTACAAAAGAGTGCTTTAACTCCTGATTTAAAATGCTGAGTAGTCTCTCAAGCATCTCTTTGTAGATGTCTGCCATCTCAAGCCCAGCATCACTGCAACAGACTGATGTTTTCCTATGCCCTCTGCCTTTGACAGCTGCACAAAAATGCTGTGACCCTGCCACTCACTCAAATCCAGCGACGTCAACGTCATCTTTAGGGTGACCTGCTCTCTCTCACTTCTGGGTCCAGATTACACGAAGGTCTTGCAGATCTTTCTTACAAATCTCATAAAACACATGTTTTTCTACCCATCCCCACAGTGCAGCGCACCAGTCTACATTTATCCAGCATTTTGATTACTGAAGCCTCCTTTCCTCTGGCCTTAATAAATGCATGCATGTTCCAATCCACTCAAAATGCTGTCACAAACATCTTCAGCCTACAACATCTCCTTGCACTCCTTTCCCCAGCGGCTCCCTCACATCAAACTTCACTTTCAGAAACAGCATCTCCTGGTCCTACTATCACTCATTTATCAATTTCAGGAACAGCTTACTGGCAACACTTACAAAGGTGATTCACTGACATCTTTCCATTTTCTCCTTAAAGCTCTGCTTCGCTGTACTGACCTCTGGAACCTTGACAATGGCTTGGCCACTGCTTTATGGAAAGTATAAAGCTTCCTCATCTTCCCTTGTAAGCAATGCCTCCTATTTCCCATCTGCCTGTCTCTGTGTCATCTGCCCTTGACTAACTCACAAATTTTCACTACATGGAGAAAGGAATCCTTTTCATTAAGTGTTTGTTCTGCAACTCATTGCACAATGAAATCCTGGATTTTCACAGGAGTTTCCAAGTGTTATGGTAATGTGCCACAACAGTCATTAACCTTGGGACCGAATTTTGCCTTAGACAAAGCAAGTACAACAGCTTCAAGATCATAATGTTCTTACCCACACTCCTGCAATATTCATCAAACCCTTTTTAACTTGGGTGCCATCCATATTTTTCAGTATTCACACTTCTTCAGCCTTCTTGCTTCCCTCACAGTAATGGCAAACTCCCTCTAACCCATTTCTTGGCCTTATGCTCTTCTTCCAGCCCTATTGCCAATACTCACGACATTCTTGCATCCTTTTCCCCCTGAACTTACTGGATGTAATATTCATTTACCCAGCCTCACCTCCAGAAAAACAACCTGAGAATATCAGCTTCAGGCTTCTTACATCCACTGAATTGCTGCTCTTCTGATTCAGCATCCAGCACTGCCTCCTTCTCATACTTCCCATTAACTGAAGTCCATTACAGAACAGGACTCCACCTTTCACCCTCCTACTATTTCCTGCCCCTCTCATACTACATTCCCAACTGCCTCTCTGAAGCGCATCTCACATCCTGAGAGTCACCCAGGTCTACCTTTCCTAAGGTCCCTTTCTGTTCTTGTTCCCCAGAGCTTAAATACTTGCCTCGCCTTTTTCATCTCACCTCTACATCTCCTTGTTAACTCTGATTTCCAGAATCCTATTTTTTTACCAATTCTGCTGGGGTTTTTTTCAGTTCTTCTGCTCTGTCAGTGCCTCTCTCTTTCCTTTGTCTAAGGCATATTTTATTCACCAGCTTAGTCAGCTTCCTGTCTCTTAAATGGATCGTATTTTATTTTGCATTTTTCTACTTGCTCTTCTCCAAAACAACTCAGATGCATCCTCACCATGGAAAACTTGGCTTCCCACTGCAATCCGGTCTCCCCTACTGCTCAGGCTGCTGGCAGGCCCTTTGGTTCAGGACTGCCTCCTGGAAATAGGCCACAGGCTTCACTGGAAGCAAAACGGGGTGTGGTTCTGTGGGAGCCTCACTCCAGGCATCACTTCCTCAGTTACAGCAACGGTAAGAATGCACCCATGCTAGTATTTTCCATTCCCACAGCCCTACAGCAGTATCCAAGTGACTCTTGTAATAGCAAATGCTCCCCATATGCCTGACACCACACCCAGGGCATGCAACATATTCTTGACATCATGCTATAAAACGGTCACTTGAGCAGGCTGTAACAATTCAGTGAAGTAGAGAGTCTCTATAGGGAGTGGAATCGGTTCTTGAAACAGAGCTGGAATCAGGAGAAAAAACTATGTTAAACAAGACCTCTTGGCTGGAGCTATCTGAAATAATAAAAGCCCCAAAACCATACAAAACACAAAGTATAAAAATCCTGGAAAAAATACCGATAATAAAAAGTAGTATTTTAGAAGAACACATTCTGTAGAAGCTGAAAGCGGGAAATAGCTGCTTCAGATTATCATATGAATGAAGCTGTTATACATATACTTGGATTCTGTTTCTGAGAAAAAGACTCCTCAAGGCCATTTTTCCAGTCTTTACATTTAGCCCCTTTCACTGACAGCAATGTAGTTGCACTGTTTGTCAGGTGAAGTAAGAACTGTGGAATAAGCATATTCAATTTACGATATATTCAGATTTTTTTGTGAATAATTAAAAAATGATATGACTTCTATTCCTTCCTCCTTCTGTACTCCCACTGTCTCCAAAAAAATCAGGACCCCCATTTGCCAGTTCTAAAGGCTTTCTAGCATGCTATCTCTGGAGTCCCATAATTGAAAAAGGCCATTCGGAGAGGATTAATTGTTTTGGATTCAGTGCCTCTGTGCTCTCTCAGTCCCAGCTTGTTGGGAGTAAGGTCATACTCGGACATTTCTCTGTTTTGTGATACATTCTTTCATATCCTAAACATGTATGCTTTAAGCATAAGAGTATCTTAACTGAAAAGTAGTTCATTCTGTCATGTTTCCAAACACTAAGACCTAAATACTAAGTAACACCAATGCATTGTGTTTTAATTAGCTCTGTAAAAAGCTCCATCTTACTGAGACTACATGCTAGTATATACTCCCCAAACAAAACTATAAGACTGTTCACCTCACTTTCATGTGTCTCATGTAAGCAGGGAGAGATACAATCTAGTTTCAGGCTATATACACAAACGTCTTTAACCTTCTGGAGCAATGTTTTTTTCCTGCTATGGTTGCTTTATAATCATACTGTGACTTTGTCATACAGTTGCTTATACACTGGTTTGATTCCTGACTATAATATAAAGGGTTTGGGAGAACCTGTCAAAAACAAAAATCCTTATAGGCATGAACCACTACGAAGTCAAGGTTAAAAGTTTACAGTTGATAATAAAAAGCCTGGTAGAACAGACATGGTTTTAGTCAATAAAACTCAGCATTAGGATAACGCCGAAATAACGTTGAAACACCATCAGGCTATCTGGTAAACAAATTAGAAAATAACCTAGATATTATAATGGATTGCCCTTCCCCCCAGTGTTATTTTTAGAGTCTCGCATCTGCCCTCCTACACGCTTGTCCACTAGCAACCTTCATGCATGCTTTCTTTTTTTTTTTTTTTCCTTTCAGGAAAACACAGGACAGATGGTGTTGAAAGTATTTCTCTCTGAGATAACAAGTTTTCCACTTTTTATAAATTCACTCATCTTCAAACTGTGACAGCTGTGAGTTTAAAGATAAAATCAAAATGATCCAGATCTTGTTCATCTCTTTTCTCTAGGGTCCCTGAAAGGTCACACAAGTATGTCTCACTTAGAAGTTTCCCACTAAAAGTAAAATACATTTCTTTTCCAAGTTCAAATTTACTGGTACTGGTGATGTACCCCTCTGCTTTTTTCAGATTTGTGTCTCAGGCCTGTATTGTGAATTCAGGATCTTCTGGATCCATTTGTACAGTACATCAGACTGTATTTACCTCCAAGATCTAGTTATAGCACTAATTACATTCCCTCATTCCTCCCATACTAGTGTACATGACAACGTTACTAGGCTACATTATCTACTCCCACTTAGTCTCTTATGTTAGATGGTACTTTCTACACCCTGGTTATCTCCATCATCATCATCTCCTATATCCTGTTTGGTTTGAATTTATCTTTCTCCACCATGGCTGACCAGAATTATTTATGTTTGTTTAAAAGCATTTTCAGGGGCAACTGAAAATGGGGACACTAGCATGCCTCTATTCTAGGAGGCTATGTCTCAGGCATCCCAGAGTCACATCTGTGATCATCTCAACGTCACACAGCAGGTTTACAGTCCTGACTGGCCAGAAGGCATGAACCTTCTCCATGCTAGTGCTTCCGCTGGATAAGCTTTCATCAACATCTGCCATCTGCTCCTAAATCCTCCACTTTGTGTTTTATGCAGTTACATTTTGTTCATTTCTATTACTACGTTTCTCAAGGATATTCAATTTTAGTGGCATAAAACCCCCTCATCCTCTGTGTTAAGGGCTCCTCTTATTCCGTACAATCTAGAGATTTAATAAAATCTAATCAATTAGTCCAGACATTTTAATGAAAACACTAAGTCAGTCATTCCCAAAATGTGTGAACAACTATTGGTAGCCAGATCTATTTCACCACTACACTGCTCCACCTATTTCAACACCACATAGCTAACATCTTATAAGCCAACTCCTTTCTAATTTACTGTTCACACTACTAATCCTCGTCTTCCTCTGATCATTCATCATTTGACATACTGTGGAATGCAGTACAAAAGTCTAGATGAATGATATTAATTGCATTTTCTTGCCTCAGAACAAAGCCAATCAACCTTTTTATTCAAATGGAGCCACAATGAAACTAAGGTGCTGATGACAATAACAGCCCATGATTAAGGTGAAGGGGAGGAAACATAGAGCAGATGTACCCAGTCTGTTTGTAAACAAAAGAAAGCAAGGTGCTGAGTAAAAGCCAGCATGAACTCAAAAATAATGTACTATGTCAAAAGAAAATAATACATTATGTCAAAGGAAATTTCCTTTACAAGTTTAAGAGCAGACTTGGGAAGCAGACTTAAATGGTTTTGACACTGATTCCTATGATACTCATATACACAAGCTAAATAGATTAGACTCAAATGAAACTAATGTGGATGTGTATAGAGAAAAAAGGAATAAACAAAACCAAAAAACCCCCAAACATCCATAAATAACCACTAGATCACTGCATCAAAATATGTATCAAGAATGCAGTTCCCAAAGTCACCTAGTACTGGGTCTGCTCTTACTCATTATTTTCATTAGTGACCCAGATGACAGAACAGAGACTACATTTATTAAATTGACAAACAACCAGCTTGGTGGGACTGCAAATTATATTGGAGGACAAAAAGACAAACTAGACAAGTGGTCTGAGAAAAAAGGATGGTATGCAAAACACTGCACGTAGGCAGAAGTCATCAGCAGAAATACTGAATGGGAAACAACTGGCTAAGGTGAAATTCCACAGAAAAAGGAGAAGTTAGGTTCAATTTCTGAACTACTATGGGTTAACAGTATCATGCTGTAAAAATGCAAGCAGTACTGGGACATATGGATGTCAGTAAAACCTGTGTTCAGCATTCATTAAGCTTCAGTTGGACTACTACAAAGTGAGTGGAGTTTGGACAGTTTCTCAAGACAAGTGTGTGCTCAAAGTAGATAAATAAAATGAGCACAACGTTCGAAAATACCATGGATGAATACAGACTGGAAGGGGAAAACAGAGCTGGGTGTGCCTCCAGCTATGAAAACAGGATGCTGCAAGGAATAATTTCTTAATCTCTACAGCAGACACAACCAATTTTAAGGACCTTAATATAGACTAGATGATCTCAAGGTCTTTTTCAGTCTTATGATTCTAGAGTATCTACGGGGTCACTTACCTCTCTCAAATATAACAGCATTTAGCAACACATGACCAAATTAATGCTATATTTAAGTCTGCTTTTATTATGCCATCTGCCTCTCTGCCCAACATCACCTACTTCATTGCTTCTCTCAACAGCTACAAACTGTTTGTCTTTTGAGGGCTGCAATGCAAAAGTAGTCGTCTCAAGACCTCGCTCCCTGGCAGCAATACTCTGGCACTCTGTTAAGTACTAGCTTCCCCCACTTGCACTAATCCCAGCCTGTGGATTCCCACCAATGGAGCTGAACAGGAAGATTTACCTGCAAGACCTTGGGAAAGGTTCTGGCAGATCATGCCTGACCTGAAGGTCACAGGCTGGCCTTCCTTGTCTAGAAAATTAATTCTCCTGAAAGACAGGTATTGGGCCACTAAAATTTGCTCTTTGAAGTAGGTATATTGTACTTGACTTCATTTTCTTTAATCTCTCAAATCCTTGGCTTGTTTCCNGCTTTGCATATTGTGAGGGCTGACTGACAGTCTTTTAGCTGCTTGCATAATTCTTCCTTTCCCTCTCTTTATGTTGGCATTGCTTTCTCGAATCACTGGTACCATCCTAAAGCAAAGATTAGCTAAAATCAAGCACTAGTCCCTTCCTAATTCCAAGATGGAAATTTCTCTTGGTCTGAGTATTCTACAATCCTTAAGTTCATTCTAGTTGTAGCAATTTCCATTCTTTTATTATACATCTTATCTTTTCCTCTGTAGTCATCATCATCCTCACAGCCCAAAATTTAACATTTTAGTTGTGCATTGTTATTCTCTACCCTTCTCACCATACAAAAGCTGCTTCTTTTTGTTTTCATATCATTTGCAAGATCAAATTCAACTTTTTGAAACAAAGAAATCAAAATTAAAGATTCTCCCTTCCCTGCACTGCTCACAGGATTCCTGCATTAGTCTTAGTCCATATCTTCAGGCTGGCTACAATGGATGAACACCATTTTAGTCTGCAGACCAGGACAACTCATCCTGACTTGGGATTCAGTTTCCATACAAATTTTACATATCTGTGACTTCAAGAAACTGAGTCCTCATGCTCCTTACACCTGTGATCAGCTTTGGGTATTTAAATTTGCCACTAGGATTCAAACCCTAAATTCCAAACCAACTTTCCACGTATTTGAACCTGAATCAACTCATGATTACTAAGGATGCAAATTTTAACTTAATTGATTTTATTAAGTTCCCCTTAATGTGATTAACTGTAAACTGTCCCTGAATGGGAAGGTCCTGAATGCCTCATTAGCTCCAAGCACTTGCTCTACTTCCTCTGGCAGCCTGATCCATAAGGGCTCACCCCCCTACCTCGACTGACTCATTTTCTCTGAAGAGTCATCTTGCTGATGTAACTCAGGCCTTGGCTGCCTGACTGCTAGGATCAGCTAGAGGGGGGGCAGAAGAGTGAAGCCAGCACTCTCAGCAGCTGATTAAGCATATAGTGAAACTTAATCCTCAGTCCAAAATTATTCTCTAGAATATCCTCATTGCTTTTTAAAATGAAGTCTGAAGCAACACCGATTTCCTGTTGGTCCACTGACTAGTTTAAGGAAGAAACTTGCCAGCAATCATATCCAGGAATACATTTCTTCTCTAATCTCTACCTGGGAAAGCAAACCACCTCGTAACAAGCAATATTTATCTAACAAGACTACAGAGATCCCTATCCCTGTTCAAGTCTAACCCTGGGGCTAACAGCAGATTCTTTACTCCTCCTGTCAGCTTTCTCTGAAGTGCTTTTGAGCCAAACTGATTTCATCTGCCCTTTTTACATCAAGGTATTTTTCTAGTCTACTGTATAATTACTACTGCACAACTTTCACTTTTGTTTGGTTATTTCTGAACAGCACAAAACACTTTAAATACATCTAATCCAGTCATTAAGAACATTCTACTGTGCTTCTGATACTCAGATTGTTTTATAACCAAACCTCTATCAGAAGATCAGATTTCTCCATTTTGTTGTCCAGGCTCTCAATATGTATACACAACATTGCAGTTGTTTCTTAGTAACCACATCCCACTATCCAGTGAAAACCTTTCCCTAGCTGCAATGTCTGACTATCATTTTCCTTAATCTTGGAGCTCTTTTCCTTCTCAATTAATACTAGTCTTCTACCCAATGGCACGTCTCCATATGCTGAGTCAGAAACAAAGGTTTACTCAACAGCTCTCTGCTGAGAGCTAAAGTCTGAATAGTCAAAGTTTTTTCCCTTAGGCTGAAGTTTCCAGACATTGCACTAGCCTTCTTCTCTAAAAGCAATTTTTCTAGGTACTTGAGGGGCAAAGCCTAGCTGTAACAGTGATTTCTTCAGGACTCTCTCCTCCAGGGGCCATAATTCCACTTACAATCATCAGACCATCTACTCTGTGTCTTCTCCAGTACAGCACGCACATCTGTAATACACCATGGTAGACAACTTGCTGTCATTTATCCTATCTTGAAGGCTACTGATGGAGTCTTTCCTTCCCACTCCCACTCAAATCCCTTCAGGTTCTTTTCTCAGCTTTCTCATTCTTACTTATCTTCCCATTCAGCAACATCAAAAGTTCCACCAGGAAATCTGCAATTCCTCAGCCATATGAGCCTTCTGTTAATTCTTGGATCCGGTTTAAGTTCCAGTCTCATTGCCAGTTGCATCTTTGCATCTTGAGCCTCCCTCCCTTTCCTTTTACCTTTTTTTTTCCCCCTCCTCTGCACTTTTGAACTGCATTAGTGATTTCATGCATACTGTATTTAGTCATCTTTATTAAAAGCTGCCATTTTTCAGGCCTCCTCCACTGCTCCCTTGATTATTAATTCTCATCTCTTTCAAGTCCTTGCCTTCAAAAAGGATGCACACTAAAATCCCTTGATATACTCACCAGTTACAGAGTAACTACTTATCAGCTGCTTGACTTTTGAGAGGAACTTCAACCCTTTATTTACCTCAGCTGTTGATAGCAGCAGGAATCAGTCTTACACTCAGTTCAGATGCTGTCCATAAATTAAATTCGAATCAAACACTACTCACTCAAGAAATAAGATTTGCTTCCCAGCCCCCTGGGAAACTCTCCTATGCTGGCTTTGTTGACCTCTACTAAAAGCTTAATGTTTTTTAAGAAACTGCACGTGTCAAAGATGTCTGCTTTGGCTAGTCCCATGACAACCTATCCAAATTTGGCACAGAGGTCTCAAAAAAAAAAAACCAACAACCCAAAAAATCCCCAACAACAACAACAAAAAAAACCAACCACCCACAGAGTTCACAGATGTTTACCTGAGAAATGCTTGCAAGCAAGAGGCTGTTTCTTTTCCTGACAATCACTTTTGGCTAGCAGGCACTGTGTCCTCAGAGATCAGAACACAAAGCGTGCCCCATTGTTGGCACCCAGCACTAAGGATGTAAACTGAGGAGAAGGCACAAGGGACAGGAAAAAAACCACCAGAAGGGCAAGAAAGAGTCAACAGGCACAACAGCTGGCAATGGATTCACATGAATAGAAAGCTCTGTGCACTACCACCACAGCTTCACTCGGCAAAACACCTGAATACAAAATTACAGACTAAGGAGTTAAGCATCTCTCTACCCCATTACCTCCTCTCCATCATCAAAACCAGCCCTTCATCAGGGGGATCCTCCTCCCCAAATTGACTTGAAGGAGCAGTACTAAACATACTACCCCTTCTTAGCAGTGTCAAAGCTGGAACCACCTGTGCACTCTTATGCACTCTCTCCATACACTGTTCTGTTTGGCACCTTCCTCTCTTTCCTGGCCTGTAGCACTTCCAAGTACTTTTGCCATTTGCAAGACACACCATGCCTACATCAGGATGAGGAACACTGTCCTTTTTCTGCTGCCTTTCAACTTATTATAGCTCCTGTTATTTATTTCTTTTTTATTATTATTTTCCTAATAATGTTCATTTGTAAACAATATTTCAAATTACTTTTTAAATTAAATTATTCATTTTTTGGCCCAAGAAGCCTGGCATAACTGATACAAAATTATCAATAAATCTGATAACAGCATCAACTCCAGGACTGTTGAAAAGACTGGGGGTTTTTTGCCTCTATTTGAGATATCCTCAATCTGTGCTTATTCAAGATATAAAGCAAGCAATGGATGGAAGTTTAAAAATGAAGTCTCCCTTTGGTCTTTCTATTCTCGTATCTGTAAAATGATTTTAAGAACTTTACTCCCTTCCCCACCTCCAAAGTAACAAGAAAAGCTGTACATGAGCTAGGTATTGAGGGAACAAAAGAATAACTCTCACTGACAGGTTTTTATTTTTCTCTGAAAGAAGGCTGTTTCAGATGAAGACCCACAAATGGAGTTAGACAACAGGGCAAGCACTAAATCTCTAGGACACTTCCCCCTTGCCCCTCTATTTCACAGTGCTATAACATTGTACATTGATTTACTTCAAGAGAATCTATAAAATGAATGACCCATTTCTGGTCAAAAATCCCAGCTGTGAATCACATAGCCATTTGGCCTATAAAAAGCAAAACACATAACCTTTCCCCTCAAAAAACCCTGTTCTGGTACAAAAAAGAAGTGGGGATGTTTTCTAATGAATATAAAAGACAAGAACTTTCTGAGAAAGAAGCACAGCTACTTTTAGAATTACCTATACTTAGGAAAAAAAATCACTCTGGCATACCTGCATAGAAATGTTTCATTTCTCTCTCCCGCTCATCATTCAGTCTCTCAAACAGTTTCTCTGTAAGTTTCTCTACAACTGAATTACACCTGACTTTCTCTGTCAATCTGCTAATTCTAAAAAGCAAGAGGACAAAGAAAAATGCATCCACAGTTCTGGGATTATTTCAGCAGAAGCAAAGATGCTTTGTATTAAGTGGCTACTATAGTGGCTTTAATGACAGTACACATATCCAGCTTAGGGAGATGGAACAGAGGTATTCCTTCTTATGGAAAACCTCTTAAACCCCAAGTATGTTTACAAGAATTGTGTTTTCCCCTATTGGCAACTTTTTCAGAGACCTTGAAGCTAAAAGATGACTTAAGTAACATATCAATGGACTTCAGAAACAAATACCTCATCGTTGTAATGAAAAAGAAATGGACCACTAGTTGTCACAGCAGAATCTAAATTAGCTCTCTATATTTAGAACTACCACCCTTCTTTTGAGGATAGTAATGTGGTTCAGTTGAAGGGCAAAAGAACTCATATGACATTGGTACAGAAGCTCCTGAACTCAAGCACGGGTGGCAAGAGAGAGTGAAGTGAAAGAAATTTATATGTAATGACGAGTATCAAGTGTAATTATAACATAAAAATTAAAACTATCTTGTAGAAGATGGGAGGCATATGAAATTAGAAAGTGAAGTTTAACTAGTTAATTTCTAGATCTTTAGAGAAATTAAAAGGACAAAGCTATTCATTAACAGCTTTTTATTTATGACCTTTCAAATAGAAATGAATTAAAACATTATAATGACACCAGATATCTGTTACAGTAGTAGTAGTGTTGTAGTTATTACGGTCTAAGGATGAAGACTGACACTTCTATTTCAGAACTGAAGACAAATTTGCGTTATTAAAGCTTAGCAGTTTCATTAGTTCTGTATCTATCAATCCAATAAAACATATTAGCTCCTCCACAAGCCTTACTCCACCTGTGATATCACAAAAAAATAAGGATTTTTCTTCCTTTGCCTTTTTCCACCCTGAACTCCACTATTCTTCAGTTACTTCTTTACTTTTGGTCACTGACAGAGACTTTGCAAAGCTGATCCTTTGTAAATGAAACGGTGTTTTCAAGTAGACTTCATGAGAGTAAAGGACTCCTACTTCATTTTTGCCTTTCATTCAGTCTCATTTTCTTTGTCACTGAAATGTTCCCAGTCTGCATTTATTAAAAAAGTCAAGGTGACCCTAACTTATTTTTTCAGTGTTTAAAACATCCAGCAAGTCCAGATGTTCCATTCCAAATGCATCCAATTTATTTTCATTTCCATTTTAACCAGACACCAGATCCTCGAGGACAGATAAGTAGAAAAAAAATGCAACCTGCTGAGCAAAGCTGTGATGACTTCATATTAGAAACTACTTTGATTCATACATATACAATAGGAAGGGAAAACAGGATTAATAAAAAAATATAATGACTTAGCCACAAGACTGGAATGTAGTAATTAATTAGGTAAGAAAAATGTAATTCCCAATAGTATGCCACACATATGTAATCTTAATGTTTGGCCATAAAGCCACGAAGAGGAACTGACCAACTGTTACCCAGGTGTTTAAACATTTAGCTGAACATTGGCAAGTTACTGAAATACTTCTCTGCTTTCTTGCTAAACCATCCTGCCAACTCCAATTTCAGTACACATTATTTCAGGTATTACTATTTCAGAGGAAAGGTGAAACACATTCTTTTTATTCTCTAGTCTGGTAATACTTTGCCGCTCTATTCACAGGTGAAAACACATTTTTCAGAAGTGCTTTCTCTGTGATGTACACACACTGAACTCTGTATTACAAGTTTTAATAAAACAAAACGCAAAACTTCATTGGAATTTGCATTCTGCTGCACTATCTAGCTTTTCCAGAGAACTCTAATACTGGGCTATAAATTATGTTTTAAGGACCAAGGTAGCTTGATGAGAATGGGAAAGACAAAAAAAAAAAAGAATATATTCATGCAAACATTGCTGGGGAGGTATTGTGCCACAGAAGTTAGATCATAACCTGACTTTTGGCAGCAGTAAAGGAGGAAGCAGAGGGCAGAGGCACAGCCACTCTTCCACATAGTGCTTTGCAGCAATATGGCTAGAAAGCAGAAGCCAGCCAGACCACGGCATCTGTGGCATGCAGGCACCCCTTTCACCACTGCTCTTTTACCAGAGCATGCACTGTATGCTCACAGGCCATGCTGAGTGCAGTTGGGGAAGTGCAATGAGTTCACTTCTTTCTTCTTTTTTTTTTTACTTTCTCTCTCCCTGCCTCCCCCCACCCCAATGCTTTTGAAACTCATTGAAGAGGACAACAATCCATACAGAAGGTTGATGTCTAAACATACTTTAGTATCTTTTGCCTATCATTTTAGGAATGAAAAAGCAGGGGCAAGAACTCCATTTCAGCTTGCTGATAGGCAAGTTCAATATACAGATTATTAGGAGCACTCAAACCTAACTTTGCATTCTATGCAAAACAGACATTTAAGGTTTTACTCTGGAGCTTCTTTCCATGTCTCCCTGGGTGGATTGGCAGGGGAGTGAAAGGGGGTGTGCATATTCTTGAACATTTATACAGCCTGGATTCCTTCAGGTTTTATGTATTAGTAGCAAGAGACATCTGCTAACATATTAAACAAATTTTGTCTTAAAACCAGTACTGTTTTATGACAACATTTGCATCTCTAACGTCTTGCTTCTTAGTTTTCCTGCCTGTTGCACAAGTGGGCAGTGGAGTAGAGGAACACCAACATTTGAAAAGGGAAGCCTAGTTTCAAGATCCTCTTCCATCTGCTTCCAAGCAGTTCTCATCTCCTCCCTCTGAATTAGGAACCTGAACCTCTCTCTCCTACCTCCCACGTCAGCAGCAAAACCACACTCTGACAGGGAAACGGACTGCTTGACCCAGCAACCTCCCCATGAAGGTTTCCACAAGACTTCTCTATGTTTTACAAAGAGGGTCTTCTGCCAAAAAAATGTGCATTTCTGTGGCTACCTCAACCATTTAACAATGGCTCGTGGTCTAATCTAGTTTGATTTACTAATTTAAATGGACTTCTCAGTTGGAAACAAAATCTATTTATACCTCTACCATATTATTACAGCTGACTGGGAGGAAAAAACCCCTTGCATTGTAACAATGACTATTATTCTCCACGGCACAAAGTACTGAATTTTTAGAGGGTATCAGCCATCAACTCTGAAGTCTGTACAATCTTCAGTGAAGGGTAGCATTTAATCCAGAGAAAACAGATTTTTATACCAAGTTTTGCAAAAGGATTTCCCATGGGTAGTCTGTTTTGACAACAGTTACCACTTTGGAACATCTGAAACTCCTATAGTTTTTCCCACACTAAAACTGGAGCCTAGATGACCATCATTTTCAGAAGCATTCATGCTTGTTAATTAAATGCTCTAATTGTCATATTTACAAACAAAAGGGGTGAAACAGGACCAATCAAAACTTACTAAACTAAGCATTTACTTTTTAAATGTAATTATCCCATAAATGTTTTCTTTTAGGTACCATCAAATTACAGTAAATAGTAACTTTTTAAAGGTTGAAGTAAGAAAAAGTTACACAGAAGATCCTTGCATTTATTCAAATAAAAGGCCTACCATGTTATAATGTCAATTTAGCTAGCTAAAACTCATGTGTGTGAATGACTTCTTTTTTTTCCCCCCACAATCAAGTAAGAAAAAGCACACCTTGAAAAAGATCTGTTCCTGTATTAGGAACTCAACTAACATAGGTCTGGGAAGAAGTAACTAGATTAAGTTTTTCCATGCACTGTATAAATAAGCTTACCATGAAAACATATTTGTGTGATAAGCAATTCAAAAGAAACTAATTTCTGCCTCAAATTATTTTCCTTAGCTGTAGATTTTCTCTTAAGAGTATGAAAGTAGATGTGATTTCAAACAACTGTGGTACATCAGCACGACTGTATCCATGAAACTCATCTATTTACATACATCAGAGTTGCTCATAAGATAAAGTTAGTAAGAGGCAGCTAACTGTTGTAGTTGTTGTAGTCAATGTATTTACATTTCCTTAAAGCCAGACTGAAGGAACTGCGTTCATGCCTGTGTGAGCCTGCTAATTTGGTGCTGCAGTGTAGTCAGGAACAAAACCCCACACTCAACACTGGGAATGTGAACTACAAGCCGACAAGAGATCCAGGCCAGGCCTGCTCCCACGACACTGCCACTGGGAGCTCTCGCCTGGAAGATGAGACAACAGCAGGCCAGAGAAAATGCCCAGAGTGTGCACAGTGAGGGCACTGCACCCTGCCCATCTGCTGTGCTGCTCCACATCATCTGCTCCAGTAGGCAGAGCCTGCATTACAGCCAGGGACTGATGCTGTGGCTTATCACCATAGGGTCACAAGCTGCTCTAGTTTCCAAAATTGCCTTAGTAAGTGCTTCTCTCCTGTAGAAGCAGAGATAGCATCGTGAGGCCCTTATGTTAAACCTATCAGCAGTTCTCCTCTGTTTACAAGTAGCAAAAATTCACATCCTTTTTACTGGCACACTTTTGATGTGAGGAAATCTTAATCTTATCATAAAGGCCAGGAAGTCCTGGGCTAGGCTGGTAAGTGACTACACACTTCTTTTTCCTACAAGAAGCCTTCTGTTGGACTGGTGCTGGCAAGGCTCCCTGAGAAGTCATGTGTTTTGGCATTTATTCTTTTATTACAGTATATGGTTCCTCTTATAACTTCCCGACCTACTGCTTCTGCTTCTCTGAAGAAGCAAGCAGATGTCCCTGTATTTGCTACATTCACACCACGTTTCAGGACTTCATTTCCAAACATGAAGTTTTTTCAGATTAAAGGAAAAAATTAAGATTTGGTCTTCCTCAAAAATGCAAGTGTGAGGTAGCAGACCAAAGCACAACCTGCATCTGCCATTCACATTTCTCTAAGTTCAGAGAAACCTCTTCCAACCCTACAAAGATAACTACCCCAGCTGAGACAAACTCAAACAGAAGTGCTCCAACTGACAAAAGGATCCTAGGGTGGGCCTGAGAAAAAAAAGGCTTTAAGTCACAAGTCTCAACATGCAGAGTTGCTATCAAAATATCCACAGTGCTACCAGAAAACACAAAGCATGCCAGGTGGATGTTTACTTATTGTACATATGAAATTTTAAGTGCCTGGTATAGTTTACCTGGTGCTGATCTCAGTGCACACTCTCTAGTAGCCTGCAGATCCTCACATGAATTGTACAGCCCAGCTTCTGACACAGGAGACCTTTTGGGGCTAACCTGAGGAGCTCTACCTAAATATCTCTGGATTTGCATCTTGTCCACCTGAGATAATGAGAATTTGTTTCCGTCTACCACATCCCATCTAAAACCCTAACCTAACCAGTGAAAATACTGTATGAAGAGTGCTTAAATGCAGAGGCAGGTTTTAGATGCTGTGTAGTACTCCTAAAATATTCCTTCAGCGCAGCTGCTCAAATTCATCTGAGGATTTCTGAAGTATGAAGTATGGAAGTGTAACTGAGGACTTCCTATGACATGTCTCAGTTTATATCTTACAGCCAAGACTTCAAAATACTCACCTACAACATAAAAGCTTAATCCATATCCCTGCTATTTGAGAACGTTCAGGTGGGGAGACGAAGGCTGAAGAAGGCTGCCAACAAGTGCATGGAAGATCATAGACGGCTATTCCCTGAAAATGGCTTACAAAAGACTACTTAGGAAACTGTGGCATCATCATGTTGTTGTACTACTCTGAACTTTTGATTTTTTGCAAAAGTAAAAATTGCTTTATCATAACAATTCTCTCAGTAACCAAGATTTCATTTTTGGGCAAGGCTCTGTTGCAGCTTAATGCAGTGATCAGGTTAGCTGGTACCTTCTTCATCTTTTACTCCCACTAATTCTTTGGCTTCTTCTGATGCTTGCAAAGTAGTTGATTGCACACATCTATTAACAGGGACTGATGACAGGAAGTTGTCTTCCAGTAGCTCTATTTTTTTTCCCTTCAAGGCGAACAGAGAAGCATTGGATAATTGTATATTCAAACCAAAGACTCTTTCATATGACGTGCCCAGGGTTGATGAGGCTCTGTGTGTACAAGGCTGTCAGGGGGCTGATGAAACACTGGTTTTATCTCTGTGCCTCACAGACATGTAAGTGGTAGCTCTCAACACAGGCTAAGATATGATGACTTTGAAGCTAAACATCAGTAACGACTTCATTGTTTAGGTTTGGTGTGAGGTTTTTTTTTCAGGCTAGAAAAGTTACCTTCCATTTCCAAAGCCAAAAATAAACCATATTCAAATGTAAGGATTACACGGATTTTCTGCCAAAACAATGAAAATCACAAATTGTAAACTACAAATTATTATGTCGTGCCGTATGGATTTGAGTTTTGCTGTTTGTGGTTTGTTGGTTTGGGTTTGTTTTTTCTTTTTTTCTGGTAGAGTATACTTCTAAGCAGTCACAGAACATTTGGATGAAACTTATTCTCACAAAGCCACTCTCAAAACACATGACATGCTTTGAAGTCTTAAGACATACTTCAGGATGCCAAATACCCATGGCCATGCATGGCAGATAATGCTATGGAATTAAAGCTGGGATGGTCACGAGGGGTTTGGGGAGAGCAATGGGAGTTTACTACCCAGGCTTCTGCTGCAACACTCTCCAACTTCTTGTGCTAGTAGGGGAAGGAATGAAAACTTGGAAGGGCCAGAAATTTGCCTTTACAGCTTCATTTCTTTGTGCTGTTAACATCATCTATCTCACCTTCATTGAGGAGGATAAAAACACTACAGAAAGAACTGTTCACTTCAATGCAAGGACACAAGAAGGCATATAGGGAAACTTCCAAGAGGGCAGAAAGAGACTTGAAGAAGACGTGTCAAAATGGAACACCATAATTCTTTGTCTGACCACATATATAACTCCCTGATCCACATCAAAGTGTGTTACAAGAAAAAAAAATTTCAGAAACTTAAAAAGGGAAAAAGATATATTTCCTAGAGAAGCTAGCCAACAAAATCTTGTCTCAGCAGTATATAATACAAGAAGGAACTGCTAAGTACTGTTATTCCCATCTCTTCCTTCACCAAAACAGGAGCAGTGATACTAGGTCAGACCAGGTCACTACCTGGTTTTAGCAATTACACACACACACTTTCCCCTCCTTGAAATTGGAAAGGGGCACACAGAATGACCTAGCAGCTGTTGGCAAACAGCGGTTTACAGACTGACTTCCTGAGCCAGAGTCTGCATCCTATTTCATCATCCCTTCCCTGAGTCAACATAACTACCTGCTGTTTCCATGTACATTTTTTACCACCATGGCACAGAATTCAGCAGCAAGGACAATATGGCAATAACTTTATAATTCCCTTTGTGGATGAAGTACTTCCTTTTGCTTGTCGTGAACCTGCTGTTCCAATGCTTCCATTAGTACTTCAAGGGCAATTGTTTTTGATGTGCCACCTCAACAGCATTCTTTGCCATACAACAGCATGCTCCTACATCAGCCCTAGGCCAAACCAGAGAACACTAGAATCTATTTAAGACTCTAAAGGAGAAGTTACTGTTTACACAGTGTTTTCTTTTGACTCTCTTTACTTCTACTATTGAATCCTTGAAGAAACTAGACTGCATTCACTATCCCAGGTAGACATGCAGTGTTAGCTTCTACAGTGACATATTTTTGGGGTTTGCTTTGTCCTTATTCTTAGTCTCTTCCTACTGCTTGCTGCCATTCAGCTGATCACTAGAGCTAAAGCAAAGACTGAAACAGCAACCCACAGTTAAGGTCAAGTAAGGGCATATGACCACCACCAGCTCCTCAGAGTGCTAAAATGCTTGGTAAACAAACTAGTGGGCATTTAGACTTAATTACTTTAGAGGGTTAATGGCATTCCAGTACCAAACCCATTTTTTTTAAATGTTATCAAAGTTATCAAAGTATTTCTGAATGAAAGAGCTTCATAGAGAGGCTTACACTAGAGCAGAGAGCTTGACAAATGAATATCTTCATTTTATGGAATTCCAAGTTCATAAAAATTTCAAATTAGAAAAAATGTTAGACTAACAACTGATCTATCAGAACACTGTGTTTCCATTAGTACTTGACACTGTCAACACTTGCATGAAATGAACATGTGCCTCATTTGGGAGATAGGTACAAGCCATAATAACAAAACATTTTAAGTTGACAGTATTACTCCAGGGTCCTGAAATAAGCTTGCATTTGCAAAGATCTATACTGTTTGAGATAAAAGGCTGTCACAATGGTTTTCATTCCTTTGTTACTGTCAGTAGTTTAAAAGATGGCTTAGATGAACACTTAATGCATTTATTCTATGTATTCTAAAAATCTGAAATAAAATTTGACATACAAAAGCACTATTTAAATTTACTGCAAAATCTTCAAGAGTCTTACAGACAAAATATTAGGAGAAAACATTAGTAAGACAAGGCTTATAGAGAGACTATCAAAAGATACAGCTACAAAAAGACAGCAGACCAACTGATGACTTACAAGGACGAAATCTGCAAGCATACAGTATCTTCAGACCATCAGAAATTCATACCTTTTACCAGAGGAAAAAGCATGGCTTTTTCCAGTTTCACAATTTTATTTCACAAAGTCTTTGTACGTTGATAAATCTCACCTTGGTGTCCTGCACAAATACCAAAGCAGCATTTTGATGCACTGCCTTGGGTGAACTTTGCATGAAAACACTTCCTGAGGCTGTTCAAAAGGATGTTTGCCAACAAAGCCGACTGAGCAGGAAAAAGATATACTGATACTATTTCCAAGATCATACAGAAGACCCCTGCACATATCAGCCAAGGAAGAGAAATATTTCCTTTATGTTTCCTGAACATTTAAAGACAACATTTCCAAGGTGCTACATCATGAAAGTGCATTCTTAACGGCAACATCATCCCATCAAGCATCTCTCAACAAATGCCTTCTGGACAGAAAAGAAGACATAGATATTGTAGTTTATTCCTCCACAATGGCTTTTAGTATAAATAAAAATATTTTTTCATTCCAAAGTTTAAAAGCATGCTTGAATTCTGTGCTACACTGGCACAAAACACTCAGTTGACTTGACTTCAATTTCATCTGAGCATGCAGTGTTACTGACAGGAGTTTCTATAAAGGAGGAAAACAAGGTTTACCTGTCTTCATAATTAATGCTTTTCAAGTGGAAAACTATTTTGGGCATTAGAAAGTAGAGCAGAAATTATGTTTGAGAAGTACTAGGAGTATGTCTTATATAACTCTTGACCTAAAGTAAACATTATAAAAAAAGTGATGCTTATTTTAAAAAGATACCGGATTACTTCTATTTTTGTAGTTTCACGGATGGAACAGAATAACTTAGTTCCTGGTTGACATTTAATATACCATGTATTAAGATACTGGTTTTTTGTGTGTGTGCAACAAAAAATATAGTAAAAATCCATATTGTGAATATCTTTAAGTATTTAAACTACTTTTACACAGAATAACTAAAAGACGCTCCAAAGTATTTCACAGAACACAATTTAATCAACTATGTCTCAGCTATAGTTATTAAATTAGATCTCATATAATGCCCTCTGCCATCTTCCATTGTGGTATTTTGTAGAACTCCACAAAAATTTTCTTTTTCATCTTTTTTACCCATCCTAACTACTAAATGATCTTTTCGGTTTTTAGCAATAAGCATGTTCTGGACAATTCCCAGCACTAGGCACAGGGTAATGGGCAGAAAGGAAAATATAGATATATCATCTGAATTATTTCAAACTGAAAAATATTCAAGAGTTTGAGAATGATGAAAAATGCATAGCGAACCACCAGGCTCCAGATAAGGACCATCTTAAACTGATGACAGAAAAACTGGTGGATCACCTACCAGTTGGATTTTAAGAGATGACTGAGAAAGAATATTAGGCACAGAGAGTGCCATCCTTTCATTATATATGCAATTTTAATGACAATTTTAAGTGTTAAAAAAAAAATCTGAAGTTCAGGAATAGAGGATTGAAAATCTGTACATGCAACTTAATCCTCCAGCCTCATGTATACATAGGAAAACAACATGTTTGTCAATTTTTCAATGCCTGACTCCACAACCTGAATAACGTCTTTAAAAATATGAGTTGTTTAGTCTGTGGATCTCCTAAACTCAAAATGGAAACTGATATTAAAGAAACTTCATCATGTAGAAATATACTGACCCTATAGAGATCACAAGTCTAATTTGAACTTTTATATTTCACTTACTAAACAAACAAGGTTCCCCTATCTGGAACTACATTTACTCTCCTACTCTGAAATACTCCCTCTTCTAAAACAAAATCATAGCTTGAGATGAGGATCTTCTTGAGCTTCCAAAACACAATATTACATGTTTAGCTGCTCAGAAGCCAAGCAGCTACATTCCTCCTAGCAACTGGCAAACCAGAAGCTCTGGCAGGCTGCCACAGAACTCAAACCCAGAAGACCTTGCTCAAAACCAACCTACCTCATCAGATGCCTTTTGAGCTAATGAGGCTAAAAACCTGTGCTGCAAGGCAACCACAGAAGCTGGAACAGTTTTTAACAGAAGACTATTCAGACCAGTCTAGGAGGAGATGAAAGACTATGCAAATGAATGTCATAATTACTTAGTAGACAAGTTCTGGTACTCAGAATTCACAGGTTTTATTTTTAGTTCTGAAAGGAAGTATGCTTTCTTATGGTCAATCCAGTTGGTCTCTTTCTGCTTTCACCACGCTTACCACTTTAGCAAGAGGAATTACAGTACTTCTCACTTCAGCTGCTCACAGATCCTCCCATAATAGTTACATGAAACTGGGATGAAATGATACTTGCATTATTACTCACAGAATTGTACAGGAGAGGTAGCTACAACAAAAATTAATGCATAATTAATTTCCTACTTACACTTCCTACAAAATTCTGGCCTTACATTTAAATAATTATCTACTCAGCTCAAGCAGTTAAGGTCACAAAGAGTGTTAGGGATATACAGCCATGTTTTTTTTATTTTTAATATAAAGAAAGTGCAAGGCCTACTGAATCACAGAATAGTTCGAGTTGAAACTCAGCTAGAGCCATGGGCTGGAACATCTTCCACTAGACCACGTTGCTCAAGGCCTCACACAACCTGATTTTAAACACATTTTAAACACTGGCAGGGATGGGGCATTCATTGACTTTCCAGTACTTAAAGGGAACTTACAAGAAGGCTGGAGAGGGCCTGATTGCAAAGGCCTGGAGTCAAAGGACAAGGGGCAATGGTTTTAAATTGGAGAGGAGTAGATTTAAATTGGACATTAGGAAGAAGTTCCTCACTATGAGGGTGGTGGAACACTGGAACAGGTTGCCCAGGGAGGTGGTTGAGGCCCCATCCCTGGAGGCATTCAAGGTGAGGCTTGACACGGCTCTGGGCAACCTGATCTAGTTGGGGATGTCCCTGCCCACTGCAGGGGGGTTGGACTAGATGACCTCCAGAGGTCCCTTCCAACCCTAACCATTCTATGATTCTAGAACTTCTCTGGGCAAACTGTTCCAGTGTCTCAGAACCCTCACCATAAACAATTTCTTCTTTTTATCTAATCCAAACCTAGCCCCTTTCAGATTAAAACCATTACCCTTCATCCTATCACTATGCACTCTGATAGAGTCCCCATCTCTCCTGTAGGGCCCCCTTTAAGTACCAAGAGGCTGTAACAAGGTCCCCCCAGAGTCTTTTCTTCTCCAGGCTTGCTTAACAACCCCAACTCTCTCGGCCTGTTCTCATAGTGGGAGGTGTTCAAGACCTCAGATCATTTTTGTAGCCCTACTCTGGACCTGCTCGAGCAGGTCCATGTCTTTCTTATGCCAGGGACTCCAGAGCTGAACACAGTACTCCAGGGTGGGATCTCACCAGAGTGGAGTAGCAGGGAAGAATCATCTCCCTTGACCTGCTGGCCACACTTCTTTTGATGCAGTCCAGGATGCAATTGACTTTCTGGGCTGCAAGTGCACATTGCTGGCTCATACTCAAGTTTTTCATCCACTAACAACAGAAATACAGAAACAGAATGACTATACCTTGGGCACATGAAACCTTTCCAACCTACAAATGAGTCCAACACTACTACCTAGAAATACAACACGCTTATAATATAGGGGCTCTTCCCGCTCCCCCCAAAACCAGAAAATTTTTTCCAAGTAATTAGACTTTCTTTTTTTATTTTACATCATTTTCTTACAGTCAAACGAGGAGAGGTTTGTGCTAGAGATGCATGTCACCCTGTAGACTAATCATCAGTGAAGAAGGCACTGCTGTGACTCACCGTACCCTCAAATAACCTCCAGACTGTTCTGACAAGAGCTGCAGCAGAACATGCTGGCTGCTGACTCAATCAGATGCAATAGGCACAACCTCATTCCCTCACAGAGTGCAGTGCCTCCTCTGTGCCATTAAGTATGATTCATACAGAGCACATTGCCAAAAATCAAAGGAACAGATCAACATTAGCAGACAGTAAATTCTAAGTCTGCTCTTCTTTGAATATTACATGCAAATAACCTCTAGTATAATTCTGCATATAGCAACTTGCCTTTCAACCTCAGTAAGGATGTTACAAATTTACCACCTTCAGTAAAAACACATCTGTTTTGGCCATGTAAGCACCCAAAAGAGAGATCAGAGATGCCTGACACCAAAGTACAGTAAAGAGATGCCAGTGTTTTGCAGAGACTGTTACCAGCAGATTATGGTAAAAAGCACCGACATCAGAAGTTGTTAAAACCACATCCAAAAATCCCTTCAGATGTCACAGAATTTAACATGCATCTCGACCCCCCCCAGAAAAGGAGCCAATGCCTTTGGTAGGAAGGAGGATATGTGACAGAAGAGCTATTGAGCAATGCTGTCAGACAGCATGGCATGAAGCAGCTCCTGTCTTTAGAAGAAAAGTCAGGAGGGAGACAGACTTGGCTAATAATCCCATCCTTTTCAACCAGACAGGATGTGGTTCCACAGTACAGACACACTATCGACTCCATTAACCTACAGTGCTGGAAACAAGTCATTAAAAATGTATTAATTTCCACTGCTCATTACCACCCTCAAAATTGCTGTTATATGCTTACCTATCACTTGCAGTATTTTTTAAGAGAATGCTATCATCCAGAGAGAGCATCATTTCCTAAGTATAATGTTTTCTTACTAAAAGAAAGAATAAATCCAAGTTAAGCCAAGTCTTTTTATCTACTGATATATATGATGAATTAGTCCTGTTCTATGGTATAATGCAGACTCTCAAACTAGAATAATCAATCTTGCTGTGTAGAATTTAAAGGTTTCATGGGCAAGGACTTTAACTTTCAGTTTTCAGTGATGTAAGCTGTGGGGGTTTTTTCTGGTAAAGCAGTAAGTGGGATAGAAAATATATTTTGAGATTAGCATTAACACAGAAATCGGCAAATAACTGTGTATATATTTTACATATCTACAATTTTCTCCATTGATACTTGAGATCTGTGCCATATTCCAGGAATATAAAGTTAGAACTCGTTTCCCAAAAATGTTATAATTAAAGGATGATGCCAACTGCATGATCAATACATAAAGATCTTTAGCACTCCATGGCTCAAAAAACAGAAATACCCATTTGTTTACATAGCTATATGTATACTTCTATTATTTTTTCTTTTTAATTCCTTTCTCCAAATTGTCCTCCATAGATTCAAGATGTAGTAAGTCATCATGCTGTTTTGGTATTTAGCTTGCTGAGCCTTTTCCCGTGCTTTCCTGTTTCTGCAATTAGTATAAACTTTGTCAAATTAAGACAGCCTGCATACTGTAAATATCAATTTACAATGTTTTTACCCTTAAAAACACATAAAGAACCTATCAATATGTAGCAAAAATATCTTTCAAAAGACTATTAGCCTTTATAATGTATTTCTGAGAGTGGTTATATTTATTGAATAATTTATTCCCCCTCCATCCTAATAATGCTTCTCTGTTGAACTGAAGGTGAACAAGAGGCTGAAACATCATGTTCAGTGTCACAGGAGCATGATGGGTTCTGTGGTAATATTCAAGCTCTTAGAAGTTCCAGCGAATGCTCCTCCCAGAGACATAATTCATTCCTGTGACAGTCACAGCATAGCATACTGGGCATTACATCACCAGCCCCAAATGGGATTTTGTGAGGAGTCAGCCCCAATCCTAGGACACCTGACAGCATCATCACACAATGGTCACCCGTGACTCACAGCAACTGAGAGTCTCTGCCATCCTCTCCAGCAGCGTAGGGACAGAGCTACAGTGAGGAGAGTTGTTCAAGCAGGCACAACCCACTTCCTTTCACTGGAGGCCCTCCAGCAGCTTTGTTACCAGCCAGACAGTAAAACTGCAACAAAGGCCCATCAGCAGACATGGGAAAGGCCTGCAGTTTAGCCATGGAGACTGTTCAGGTAACTGAACACAAGCTATCTGATGTAAATATGCACTTCCTCACTTTAGTGAAGCATTTTCTGGATGCAGCTGCATACCGTTGTGTCCTGTGAACTGCTGTGACTGACCACCTACAGGCAGTACTGGAACATGGCATTCAACTCTGAAAAGGGAGCTGTGGAGAGTGATTGAACAAGGAACATCCTGTCCTCTGAGAATAACAATGGCTACTTAAAGGAGATACTCATTGTTAACAACCCTGTACTCCACAGAAAATGTAAAGCTCTCATTCCACTGTCCCTGAACTGACTGGCATGAAGAGCACAGCTGTAAGAGGGGCACGCACCCTACGCATGAGGCGGGTACCAGCACCACAAAAATACAGCTGATAAGCAGCACAAGAGGGGTCCCAGGATCCAGGACACTAAGTAAGTGCCAAATGGCTCTCAGGAACTGAAAATGGTGTAGGAGAGAAGGAACAAATGGCACATTGGCATGTTGTGTCTACATTTGTGAGGTCTGCTTTTTTTTTTTTGTCTAGACTATTATGGTTTTGAGTTTCTTTAAAAAAACTAAGGTTACTGGAAGCTGAATTCTCAGCAGACTGTGGAATCAAAGCTCCCACAAGAGAGTGCTTTGAGAAAGGAGATTTGAAGCTAGTAAGAAACCTTTAAGGAGAAGATGTTTTGAGATGCACTGTTTTTAAGACAAAGCTATAGCAATCAGGAGGTGTCTATAGTCTGAGCCCTGTACCTGACCTCAAAGAGCACATTCCATATGCTGTCCTGGTAAACCACACTATGGGCACCGGGTTCAAAGGCACAGTCCAGAGGACCTTTTATCTGTTATGGCCACAGGAAGAAACTCATCACAAGATTGTTCATACGTTTGTGAATTTCCTCAGAAATCTGGTTAGCCTCTTCTAAAACCACTTAAGAAGAGGTTATGTGGCTTACTGCTCAGTTCCTAAAGGGTTAAGAAATACTGAGAATGAAAGGCTTTCTCTGTTTTACATGGTGAACATCCCCAAGCTTGCCAAAATGACCTTCCTACAGTCATCAGTCTTGTGAAACGAATCCTTGCACAAGACCTGCTGGCAAAATGAGGAAGAGAACTGGGGATGAAGAGGAGAACAGAGCTGAACCACGTATCCCTTCAGCATCATGTGTGTCTGAAGCAAGGAATTTGCAGGCACTGCAGAAAAGAGATCAGTGATTCCTCAGGCTTAGACTATGTTGTGAAGAATTTGTGAAATGATAAAATTGTTCTGTCTGTTACAATCATCCCAGTTCCTTAGTTTCTGTTATGCAGAAGTAGCATGGGGGGGTTCCTGCTTTCAGTTTTTCTTCTGAGAACTCTGATGAAAGCTGTACAAGTACGTCACTAGTCATCTGGGACTCCACACATATATACACACTCCTTTCAGTGGCCACTCCTCTATCCAAAACTCCACCTGGAATCAAGGCAAGGGATTCTCTCCCATCCTTTCCTCCAAGAATGGCAAAAATGACAGCATGAAAACACCACCACAAAGGAGCAAAGGGAAAGACCCACTAGACTCCAGCCTATTCTGATCTCAAATCTTCTGCAGCAGCAGTAATCCTCTTTTCAAAGGCAAAACAGAGATAATAGCTATCATCAGATATTCTATTTATCTCAGCAAGGAGGAACTATGTGCTGTGGTGAAAAAGCAGAATCATTTGAACCATCTTCCGCCTCTTATAGAGAAGAGAAAGACTCCCCCTTTTGACACCAGTGAGCTCCTGCACAGTTCTCTGAATTTGAAAGATGACAATCTCATATTATGACATTCACTTGCCTGAAAAAGGTATGATCTAATACATAGCTCATTCTGACTACAGGTAGGAAAAGGGTGAACCAGCAACTGCTGGAGACTTAGTCCTAAGTGCTAACAAATTCAATCTAGACAAATAAAAGCTGATGCTGAAACAGGAGAAAAATTATCCAAGAAAACCCAGAAGAAATAGTAAACAGCACAACTATACTGTGATGTTTGCATTCTTTCCCTGGTTCCCCTCACACCCAAGGTTTTTTATGCTGTTTGCTGATTAATTCCCAATTCCCGTTTTTCCCTGCCACCAGCCTCCATCCCAACACAAGCCCTTTAGCTCTAGAAGTACCAACATTGCTCGCACTGTTTATCAAACAGCATCAGAGAATTAAATCAGGCAGCAGTCACAGCCTGGAACCAAACACAAGCAGTTAAAGTAGACAACTCCACTGCTTTCACACCTATCTCCCCTTACCGATGGTATCTCCTTTCACACAGTGAGATCCAGCCTCCTATCTCAAAACAAGCAGCACATCCTGGAGACAAAGAAAGAAGTGACTGAATCCTCCTTTCTCAGCTAAGTAGTAATCCCAGTAGACAAAAGAGGAATTATGAAACAACATATACCCAGAATTTTGCATGACTGCTAAAATCTAATCAAAATTGGAAATCAAACACAATGCGGACGGGAGGGAAAGGTCTTCTTTAATATTTCTGTGTCTAGGGATCATAAGAAAAAACAACTGAATTCACTTCCTGCCACAAAACTATTCAAGAGGATGACTTATCAGTAATAAATTTATATTTCCAGCCTTCGTGGTAGCAAGCTGAGCCTAGCACCATTAACAGGCTGCAAATCATTGCTTGCATGAGTCTGGAGAAATGATTCAGGTCTGTGAACTGTCCTGTTAATCTCAAAATAGAGCACTACTGAGTCCATGTCCATGTGATGGAAACCCTGGCCCTTCTCCACATAAGCAGAAAGATGAAATTGTTGCTAACAAATTGCATCACTTGGTCACAGTCAGGAACTACATTATTTCCTCCACTCTACAACTGCTCCCACTTGCAAGCTCATCTCTCAGAGGGTGACTAACCTGCAAGACAGTTCAATGAGCAGTAAAATGTAAAGAACAAAGAGGACACAGGTCTTGTCTGCATGGCAGAAGAGACAGAAAAATGGTCTTGTGAACTGATCAAAGCCACTGAGGAAGGCAGTGGGGAGAAGGTTCAGCGAAGGTGGATCCAAGCTAGAAGAAGAAAAAAAATTCTGTGCACAACAAATTACTTCAAGAGTGTGATAAAACCACTGACAAAGACTTACAACAGCTGAAAACAGACAGGATTAAAGCACCTTTTACATACTCAGTTTTTTAACTTCTCCTTTCCAGTACTCTGATAAGAAGGCTATTTGAAGACAACACTGCTTTTAAAAAAAACAACAACTGATTAGCCTTACTTATTATAGTTTATTTGTGGGTGGTTCTCACCCACATTCTCAGGCCTACCTTGGAAACAGAAAGTAACTCTCAGTTTCTGATAGGTTAACATTACTGGTTTTACCTCCATATGTGGCTACCAATATTCTTTGGCTCTTCACCATTTTGGATCATGGTTGAGAACAGAATTTCAACTGAGGATCAAGTATCTGCTTTGGCCTAATGGCTAATTTTCCATAAGAAATTTGATATAAACAGTTACTGGGTCTTTTCCATTTACTTCTTAATAGTCAAAATGTTACTGCTGGCCAAGATAACAACAGTATTCAGAATTTATTGTGTTTTATAAATCTTGCAATGACTTTCCTGTTATCTCCCATCTTCATCTCTCATTTATGAAAATAAACAGATCTTTTAGTTCATTTCAAAGACAAACTCCAAAGGCAACTAGCAAAAAGCTGGATTACATTAGCTGAAAGAACTAGACTAAAACTATACTGAGAAAGCAAACTGCAGCTATTGCTTTAAACTCATAATGTATATGCTAAGTCTCTAGTTAAACCAGTGAAAAAGGTCCACATATGTTAAAGAAAAAACATTTCCCCAAAAGAAAGTAACTAGCTATTGAGTACCTTTCATAGTCTTACTGTGGCAAAAAAAAAATCTATACTAACAGATTTCTTCTTTCTTCATACAACTAAATTACTTCGATTTTAAAAAAAAAATCAGTGCCAGAGTGTAAATACATATACTAAAGCATATGTTAAAATACCATAAATATATAAAAGAAAGTGTTTAGAATCCTGTAAAACCAGGGGGAAAACCAGTCTGCCTTGCCTACTATCTACTAATTTGTTTAACACAATGGCCTGGGCTAGGAGGGCAGTTAGAGAACAACTTAGTTTTCTAATCCTCCTGATAGATAGGTAAGATGTCATAGACTGTATTATCAAGATGCAAGCAGATATACAACCAGCCAAATGACATCCAAAAGTGTTAACCTCCCCTGCCTGGATGTGTGGAACAGTCACCCTTCCTGCTTTCATTTGTAATTGTTACGTTTAAGGAGATGACATTGGTAATTTTGCCACTTTGAGAAAGGAAGCATAAGTTAGATATTCAGAGGAGGGTTTAAAAGGTTCAGTAAAAGGGACAGTGGTTATTCTAATAAATATCTACTATACAATGTTTGCCAATAATGTCATTTGTATTGAAGGAACTCCAAGTACATCTATCATTAAAAGATTGTGCAATCGCAGCAGCCAAAGATGTTGAAATCAACATTCTACAGCAGTGGCAGTAATTTCAGAGCCATGTGCCAAAATATTATTAATCACAGTTCACTGGGTGTTTTGATAGCAGCAGAGGAAAGTAGTTTGCCACAGACAAACTGTATGATCAATTAAAAATGCCATCAAGTCCCCCCCCAAGCATTACCTTCTAGTAGTACGAATACTACAATAGCACTTAAATATGCCAATTAACTGCCAGGCTATAGGTTAGGTATCTAAAAGACAGAAGATCACAACTGTTAATAAAAGAGCATATGGAAAACTGCATGTATTCTTCCCTAAGAAAAGCTCAGCTGAGATTACGCATGTTTGCAAATCGCTGCAGATTCAGACAGACAGCAGAGACACTTCTACCCGACCACATTTTGGAGGCGGGGGAGGAGAAGCAGCAGAGTCACAGCAGGTTCTCTAGAGTCTGCACATACTGGTCAGGCTTAGAAAAATAAGCTACAAACTCTTCACCTGCAAATCAAACACATTATTCTGCTAGGACTGCACCAGTCTTTGTTGGCTAATCAGATACTGCTGCTGTCTGCAGCTGCCTTCAGGAAACTTGATGGCACTTAGTAGAGGTTCATACAATTCTGGCTGTCTAGATGATGTCTGACAGAAGTCAGTATCCTAAAAAAGTTATGATATAATCTCAAACCTTGAACTGTTTTTTTCAGAAGCTAGTATCTTACTAGGAAGTGGGAAAACATCCATAAAGCCTTAAGTTCTTAATAAATAAATGCACAGAGCGATTCTATTTTAGTTTTATGTTATTTCTGATATGACAAAGTTCCAAAAGACCTCTCTGACTCAAGTCCCCCACAACTGCCACAAATATTTATTCTCCCCATATGAATTAATTGCACCACGAGTTTTAGAAGAACAGCACACAAACACCTATCTACCACTCTACTTGCCAATAAAGGACCAATAGCAAATTCCTTACTAACTCTCAAAACTACCTTGCAAATGCTTCTTACCCAAAAAGTAAACCAGTGTCAATTAGGTCTGTCCCAAGTAAACTACAGAAGCAGACGTTCTGAAAGCCAAGGATGCTCCCCAGTCTTCAGGATTAAAATGATTAGCATCTTGCCTCAAGGATATGATCCTGGCAAACTTGCAGCAGCACTTTACAGAGGTGTTGAGACCTCTCCACCTACACTACAATCATGTACAACCCACTACTAACAAGATTCCTGAAAGGGAAAGTCTTTTGGTGCATCCTCAAACTATCTTTCTGCAAGCTACAAAGATATGTCACAGCATTTCTGCAGTAGTATTTTAGATAATCATGATTTGAAAAAGTAGTTGACTTTAAATTTAAAAGCAATACAATAGTTTTATGAATCATTCCTAATACTTGAAGTCCTAGAAGTACTAAAAGCATTGTAATTTAGAATAGTAGAGATGCTATAGAAAAAAACATCTCTGGACAAATAGAAATACTGGAACCAAAACCAACACACTTTAGCTTGGTAACTAAGCCTCACTAGAACACTGATCAGAACAAATACAGGCTATTCCAGACAGATACACCAAAATACAAAGGAACATTGTTCTCTAAAAAGCCCATTATACTTTTAAATGCAAAATTAATGTAAAAAACTTCCATAAAAGCACATAAATGGATTTTAGTTATACTTGTATTCATATATAGCTTTATTATTATACTTTCAAAATAGCTAAATTCATCAACCAACAATAAGAAGTACTTACTATTTGACTCATTTCAGGATTCAGCTAAATGTTTCAGTAATTCCAAATGTATCCATTCAGCAAGCCCTACCAATCAGTATTTCATTCCTACTGTGATGGTACTAATATAGTTTGTAGCAAATCAGTATGTGCATTTAAAAATCACAGCAAAACCTTACAATGAAATGAGTAAAAATTTTTCACAGCCATCTGAAACTAACAGAAGTGTAATTCTGTATCATTTACTGAAAGAAATGAAGTACTTACCTAATATCTGAGACTCAAAATTGATGAGAAATTTCAAATTAAACTACTCAGTCAAGAGTTTCAGAATGATGCATCATGTGTAAGAATAGTTAATTTTTCTTCTTAAACTGTTTTGTTCAGAAATTTAATGTTGAGAGGTTTCATGTAAATTTCTAACAATTGTTTAACTAATGGACCAAACATTTTCCATAAAGCAATCAAAATGGAACAAAAAAGCAGCTAACAGAAGACTAAAAAGCTTAATAAAATACTTTTTTCTACCCATGACTGGTGTAGACCCTAGGACAGTCAGTAGACAAAAGATAAACAATATATCCTTAATCGTGTTAATAATTCACCTATCTGTAAATAAGAAGTCAGACTTACTCAGGGTTACACGAGGTCAGCCATGTTTCTCTAGTAAAATATTAATAATTGCTAAAGGATATTATTTTCAAACAAAGAACCACTCCTAATCAATAGTAGACTGTTTTGATTGCTTATAAAGTCAGTCTAACAAATACTTTTCTGAAATTATTTTGGTTCCTGAAGACTTTATATAGCCTTAAGTTTATAGTTCTCAACAATGATTCACTGTCTGATACTAAAGATATTCTATGTAATAATGCTTAAACATGCAATGCACACTAAATATGAGAAAATATCTTCAAGATTTACCAGTAACTATTTTTGCAGTAACCTCAAGCTTTACTGCAAGGAAGAGTAGATAAGATGGGGGGGGAAAAACAAACATAAACCCAAGTTTCACTGTATGTCCTTCCCCCATTTGTGTGACTATTCCATGTAGCAGAGGGTAGAAGAGTAGAAGTGTTGTTTCTCAATACCTGATGAATTTCAAAAAATTAAATGATTTCAGCCTTGTTCATCATTTGTGTAAGACTGACATCATCTTGACAGGACACACATTGGAAAGAGAAACACAAACATCTTCAGTTTAAGTTTTTGGTTTTTTCTCTTAAGAAGTCATTGAAAGTATATTTTCCATTTCTAGCCCTTGACTCAACTTCCTGATTTGGCCAGCAGCTGGAAGGATGTTAATCCGAGGGTACGAGAAAGGAAGTGGTAAAACAATATGCTCCCAGCTCTGGATGCTCACACAGACAATGGATTGGGAACCCACTGCCGGCAACTTCATACAGCATGTAAAATAAAAACATACTATTTTTCCTATTATTAAAAAAAAAAAAAAAAGAAGAAAACTGCTCAGTATAAGAAATAGACCTGTGCCTTCAGCAGCTTCCTCCTCTCACCATCAATACCCTCTCACAATTCCAATTAGCCTGTGGTTACTGTCTAACCACATCATTCTTCTCACCATGAGTGGCACAACCAATGTTTCTGTTGTGCTCTGCAGGGGCACATGCAGAGCCACACAATCTGAGAAGGACTTCAGAAATGCTGCCGAAATCCATGTCAACATAAAAGCTGCATAAATGAAGTTCAGAAAGTAACAGGTATTCTCTTACAAACACACACCTAAATGGAACTTGCAAGTACTTCAGGAGACTGCTGTTATGACAGTGAAGTCAGGAATAGAGGACATGCTGGTTTTACTACTGAAGAGTTTGGTTTTCAGAAAGTAAGAATGAAAGTCACTTGATCAAAAAATGAAGTTACCAGAAATTTTAGTACACTAAAAAAAAAAAAAAATAGGTTCTATCCCAGCTAGCCTCCTCATGCACATCAACACCTGAAGATGACAGGCTGTTACTGAATTTCTTTCCTATGTTCAGTTTTCTTCTTAGAAGTAAGATAAATTTAAGAAGTAAACATAGTAGATATACAATATCAAATCACTGCTAGAACTTAAGCAGTATATGAAGCTCCAGCAGAAATGTGACCTTTCGTGATCCTTAAGAAACTGCCATATATGAAAATAAGACTGTTCACAACAAATGTATCATGCAGAGCCCATTTATGATGCTTTAGCACCTATTATAAAGGAAAAAAAAAAGACAAATTTTTGCTCCAAGTACTTGATTTAGTCTGTTTCAGTGTTAACTGAAGGCCTGCAACACCTGCCAGCAAAAGAATTTTTCCTGTTAATGGTAGCTAACTACCAAGATCTCATTTCAATCTTTTACAAATGCAGAGCCCTGAGAGCAAAGAGTGGTAGAATGAAATCAGATTATATAATAAACCTGAAGTGATCACTATTCAGGTACATAGTATGCATAACAGTAATAAACAATAGCACTTCATTCTCATATATATCCCAGGTTAGTTTACAAAAGCTTAGTGTAAACTGTAACAGAATATTTTTGTGTAATGGTGAGGGGAGTATAAGTGTGTGTAGGCGGTACAGCTTGCAGATCTAACTGAAATTGAGGGGTTTTAAGCCAAAGTACCAAAAAAGGTAGGTAGTAGCACTGTCCCTTTCAGCATCAGTGAGAGATTGGTTAAATTCAGTGTGAAACCACATCCGTAACAGAGTGAGTGGAAAAGAAGTTAGGTTTTTGTTTTGTTTTTAACCTGTTAGCAAAGAAATTCTTTTAAAAACTACTACCATAACACTACTGAACTTCAATTCTGGGTTGCAGAGGTGAGACGACTTCCCCTCCCCCAAGGCTCTGTCAGAAATCATATAAAGGAAACAACTGTTTTTCCCCAACAATATATCCACCCCATGAGGAGAAGAAATCATCCTTTTTTCAATTCAATTTCCATGTTATCCTAAATATTAACATCCTTTCCCACACCACAAGGGCTCAACTAGATGATCTTAAAGGTCTTTTCCAACCTAAATGATTCTATGATTCTATTCTTCCCAATCCATGTTTTCAATTCTCTTCTTGACTCTTAACAAGATGCCCCACCATCATTTATTCTACTTATTCAACATTGTGAAATATCATACCCAGTGACAAGAACTGCTGCTATTGCTCTCAAATGAAGCAAAGCTCTACAAGAGATTCCCAGAAATCAAGAGAATATTGTTTCATAGGTGTCAGCTTCTCTTAGACTGAGAAGCTAATACACAGTGATGCAATCATGACATGATTAAAATAGTCTTGTTGAGTCACTGTAGAAAAGGAGATCACAGAAGCAACAGTTGCATTGTTTACATGCTAATATCCAAAATTCAAGTATAGGCTTTCTTAGTACCATTGGAAAAGCTTCCTTCAAATTCTCAGCACTTTACAATATGCAGAACTTTTCCCCTAACCTAGCAAAACACAGGGTTTGGCCCTGATTGCAACATTTTGCCTTCATCTAGACATTAATTTCAGTTGAAGCTTCTATGTTTCAGCTACAGGAAAAGAGGCTCTGCTCACACAAGGCCATATGTATCCAAACAGTAATGTATAAACTACTGAAATACTTCTTTTTAAAAGGTGCTTTGCATTCTGGGTGGGTTCTCCATTGCTATGCATTTAAGCTGGACACTGAGACTTCATACACAGAAATGATCAGAGGGCTGGAAGACCTTCTACGAAGACAAGCTGAGGGAGCTGGGATTGTTCAGCCTGGAGAAGAGAAGGCTTTGGGGGGATCTACAAGTGACTTTCCAGTACCTAAAGGGAACTTACAAGAAGGCTGGAGACAAACTATTTACAAAGGCCTGCAGTGAAAGGACAAGAGGCAATGGTTTTAAGTTGGAGAAGAGTAGATTTAGACTTGATATTAGGAAGAAGTTCCTCGCTATGAGGGTGGTGGAACACTGGAACAGGTTGCCCAGGGAGGTGGTTGAGGCCCCATCCCTAGAAGCATTCAAGGTGAGGCTTGACAGGGCTCTGAGCAGCCTGATCTAGTTGGGGATGTCCCTGCCCACTGCAGGGGGGTTGGACTAGATGACCTCCAGAGGTCCCTTCTAACCCAAATGATTCTATGGGATTCACAGTGAAACCCAGAAGCAGCTGCTGGAATTGCAGGAAAGTAGAATAAGAAACTCATAAAATTTAAATTATGCCTTCCATAACTCATTTCACTCAAGTCAGCATGGAGAGAGCAGTGCTTCAGGACTGCACAGCTGAGAAGTCATTAATGCACAGAAGAAGCAGTAGTGGAGGTTTTAACAGTGAGTGGCTTTCAAAATTAGCTGCCAAGTGGATTTGCCAGGTGTAAAGCCCAGCTGCTCCTCCTGTCGTAGCAAGAACAACACTGAGCAGTTGCTTGGATAGAAGTCTTTTGGCACAGCTTTCCTCATTCTGGAGAGGAAGTGTATGTGCCATGCTGACATCCTTCCTTCACTGTACAGCCTCTCAACTGGTATAGGTCAGGAGGTATTTATGTTTTTAATATAAAGAGAAAAATATTATACTTGTGTGTATATCTCTATATACATACATCTATAAAAACATACCCACATATATATACACCTACATAAAATGTATTTGTAAATCACAGTTTATATAAAAAGTAGCAAATAGATTATGAGTGGCCAGACTAATGGAGACAGACAGAAGACACTGCAGGCATTCAGTCACTGTTCTAAAGCCCACACTCTAGAAGCTGAAATTCAAAAATACTGTGCTGAAATAACCAACTGCATCCACATATTTATATTCTGCTCACCACTATCTCCAAAGCTGAGCTGATACTTCCAGTTCATTGAAGAAGTTCAGACAATCTAGAGAGCTACAAAGCAATTTATTTTCTTCTGCACAAATGGAAAATCTGTTCTCATAAATGCTACAGAAAACATAAAAAAAAGTCAAAGACTTAGGACTTCCCAGTCAATTCCAGATGACCCAGATACAAGAAGCTGTGCAGTAGGTCAACACTGAAGGTAGAAATGTGAACACAGTTCAGATGCACCTACACTAACTTTGATCTAGTTGACTAGGGTATCAACAGAAGTATAACCATATACTGACCAATACAGGTTTCAACACCAGTTATAAAATCAATATGCAAGCAGTTATCCTGCACTGAGCTCTCTACAACTGCAGCTGCTCAGCTTCAACTACTTTAGCTTGAATACTGAACCTTGAGAAGATTTACATCTATCTTTTCCAGAAACATATACAAATTATTATCAGCATTTAATTGGTGTCTTTTGAATAGGTGCAAGAGACAGAGGCACACTCAGGAGTACTGCCTAATGCAGCAGCTGGATATTAAACAATATCTAGTTATTTAATGTCATAGAATCATTAGAATTGGAAAAAACCTCTGAGAACTGGGGTTGTTTAGTCTTGAGGAGGCCTTCTCACTCTCTACAACTACCTGAAAGGAGGTAGTAGTTTACATAATTCTTGAAGAACAAGGAGAAGTGCTTTATCAGCAGGAAAGATCCTGAAGCAAAGAGACCTCCAGGATGCTGTGACATACTAAACAGCTTTCTCTAGAGGAGATGCCAAAATGGCAACTCCCAGGCCCCTGTGATCAAAATGACTTGTGCTTACTGTTATCTTAAGATTAAAGTCTAGAAGATCTTCTGTTTGGAATTCTAGCACTCCTGTAAACGAATCTGACATTAAAACCAATTCTTTGCACAGCACTTAGCTACAAAAAATATTTTACCTATTTTATATATGGAAGCATGCTTTTATGGAACTAAATCCTTTCAAATAAAAAGGATCTCCTTTGCTTAGCAGTTGAAGTTTAACAAAAAAGTAAAAAAAAAAACAAAACAAAAAACAAACAACAAAGCAAAACAAAAATTAATTACAAGCTTGCCACTAGCCAACACCTTGAGACAAAAATCTTGCAGTAGTGTAAAGTGCACAGGAAGTATCAGAGCCATATGCAAGTTAGCACTGCAGTGAGGCTTTCCACACCATCACTCATTGCCAGAGTAGGAAGCCACAGGACAACACCCATATTTCACAATGGAGCATCTGGGGAGGCAGATTTCAGTTTACTGCAGCTCATTTGGGGCATGTCCTGGGAAGGTAATGGCCTCTGCTTAGAAGGCTGTGTGGAGAGCAGGGGCTCCCAGTAAGTAGTAGTTTAAAAAAAGGGAAGTGCCAAAGTACACAAGTGGGATGTGGTACTGCTGGAGACATTTCTGTTCTGTGGGAATATTACAGTAACTTACTCTCCAGCAAAGTAATCTTTGAACCATCTCCAAGTGCTGTTTCTGCATGTTACTGTCTTTCACAATGCAGCAAAAATCGGGTCATTTATACTCTGCTGAGTCAGTTACTTACATTTTCTCTTCCCCAAGCTTTAAAGCATCTTAAATGTTTTCCAAGAAGCTGACAGTTTCCAGGCATTTTCTCCTCTTTTGTATGTACTTCATCTTTACCCCAGATCAGCAAGGTATACAAGCACTAGAATTCTGATGCTGGGAACTGAGAAGTTGAAAAAAATCCACTATCAGTTTTTGATTGCTTTCCCTGGAAACTAGAGCAATTCCTCCCCTCAAATATGAAATATCCTCAAAGATTTTACTTATTTTTAGGACTCGGGAGACTGAGTCTTCTGTCTTGCCTTCCACATCCACAGTAATCCTCCGTGGACTTATTTCTTTTTACTGTTAGATTATTTTGAGTGTCTGCTGAAGGTTTAATTGCAGTATCTTGCAGCGTATGCCTCTATTTTTCACTGTGCAGAGGGAGGAGAACAGGTTGCAAAGAAATAACTGAACTTGCAAGGGGTATATTAGCAGTATCTACAGAAACTCCTAACTTTGAAGAGGATCAATCTGATCCATGGGATCAAGGTATAAAAGAAAACTTTACTCCGAAATGCTAAAATTAGACCATCAAGACAAGCGAGAAAACAAATCCTTGTGAGTGTGAAGAAGTGGTAGCACATCATAGTATAAACAGGAATGAAAAAGGGACCTGTTTTACTTTTCATCATCATGCCAAAATAAAGAATTTGATTTGTCTCAAGAATCTCCAGAAGCTCTCAATAGAAGGTTGTTGTTCAACCTGTACCCTTTCTTTAATCACAACACGTGCCAATAAACTGGCACGTATAAAGTATTTACTTTATAATCCAACACAATCAAGTCAGCTGAAGCAAAATTGGGTCTAGCAAAGGGATTCTGCAATTGACAGCTGGGACACTGGGGTAGAGAGGGAGGGGGGAAAGGCTACCTAAGGTCAGAGGACAAGTTTATCCTCCATATGCCCATGAACACTTCTGCTCTTTACCACCAAGTACCCTAATACGCAGTAAGCACATGAACATATGAGCTCATTCACATCTAACCAGAACAAATACATCCACTACCACCCACAACAAACCTCATCTCACTCTGCTGCAAAACAACCTCCTCATTAGCATAAGGGTCAGAATGAAGGCCCCACAGTCCCACAAGTGTCACTGGCACTGTCCACTCTAAATCAGCTCCAGATTCTCACAGTGGAAAGGAGTTACTCATTGCCAATGAAGATCCACTCTTTGTCCCTAGTTTTGTTACAGACCTGGCTAAAACTCCATATTCTTGCAGAGCCCTGGACAGAGTCCCAGGAAAGATTGTTCTCAAGCCACTGGTTTAGCAATGACTTCACTTGTTCCAAGAAAAAGAGACAGGCAAACAGACACACTCCTCTTCACTGGAGAGAGGGGTGGAGACTGAGTTGCTCCTGCAGCTGTCCTACCTTAGGAGACAAGCACATTCAGGATCTCTTCATGAAATATATTTTAGTTTCTATACATATATACTCTTCAGAAATACACAACTGTAGGAGGAGCAGTTCTTGCTGTATGCCAGCCCCAAAACTGGGAGTGATAGTTACTGCAGACCTTTGTATTAGTGGAAACTAAAGAGCAAATCTGTTGGTTTGACAAGGTAAGTACTATAAAGCTAGCAAAGAACTCTCACTGTATTCAAACCAACACAGAATTAGTATGGATTCTTCTCATTTACTATATATTAATTCATACTGACTTCACAAGCAGCTCTGTTCTATTTAAAAGTGTAACAACAGGCAACACAGTTTACAAAATAAACCATATCCTGTGGAACACATGAAATCCCCCACCCATCAGCCATGCCTATATGTAAGCTTCCCAGGCACCCAGCTCTGCCCTGCCAGCTAAATGTACTGCTCTCTAGTCCTAGTTTTCATCATGTCAGACTGAGTTAAACTGTTTCCTCCTCTGATATCTACCCTTCACAATACTGGTAGGTTTTTCCAAAAGGAAAAGACCAAGATAATTTCCTTCTCCCATTCTACAGTAGTGTCTTCCTTTCTTGTTGCAAGTGTAGAAGATTCTCATATGCACTCCTATTCAATGCATTCACTTTTCCTTATCTCCAGTTCCAAACCTTTTGTTTCCAGTATCTTGTATTCTCCTAGGTCCTTTTCCTGAAAGTACAAACTTTACAAAATCTATCGATCTTAAACTCCTTTAATCATAATTATGTTTTCAATTACCCTTCTTCCCTTATTTTCTTTCCAAGATTATGGTGGATGCCCCTTAAAACAACTGTCGTAAATTTCTTTCTTGTCTATCTGAGACCTTCAATGATAAATTTTCATTTCAGTACATTACTGAAGTCTCCAAAGCTCTCTTCCCAAACAAAACTATTAAAAAAAGCCACTCAGTCCACACTTTCTTGTGCCTTAAACATATAAAGGTGATGCTATTAGTGAACTGTTAAGTGCCTAACATGGTGTCCTCTCCTAGTTAGGCTATCACCTTAAACTTTTCTTCCACATTATTCTGTTACTCCCTAAACTATCTCCAGTGGCTTCTGTCCTTAATCTTCTCTTTTTCTTCCTCTACACATTATTTCTAGATATTTCAATATGCAATTAGAGACATAATAATCAAACTGACAGCTCACAGAAGCATTTTATGTTGTCCACCTTAAAAACTTGGCTCCAATCTGTCACCTTGCTCACACACTTTCTTCTCCCTCTCTTCTTGGCTGCTATGGGGATAGCATCATACTCCTAACACTTCAGACTGAACTATATCATAGGCATCATTTTATTACTGATCTCTAACATCTTAGTACCCAAACTATTTCTGCATCAGGGATTTTAATTTACTCCCCCTAAGATACAACTATTCTTATCCACTCTCAGATCAGAAAATTTTATCCTTCATCTCAATTGCTTCAGAGTTGTTTCCTGAGGAATTTTAAGACATTTTGCCTCGGTTTTGAAGTACTGGTAATTCTCTTAGCCCATCACTCCTCTCCTTCTGCATCTGTGTGCCATACACCCCCCCCCCTTGTTTACCAAACTAAGCTGATGCCTTCAACTTAAACATCTTATCTAGGCCACTTTTCTTAATCCCTTAATGTGAAAAAATACACCACTCACTTCCACTACTTACATTTAAGTTTTGAAAAACTATACTTTCATTTTTTCCTATGCTACATCTTTGGCCAGTTTTTTTCTTCTGCCCTGACATCTGTAAAGCATCTCCCATTACCTGAGGTAGAAAAACAAGCATTGTTTACCAAACAGTGTTTTCTCTAGGCTACATTTATCACTGATGTCACTTACCACCATTGCCACTTCTTTATCTCTTGGTAGTCTTTCATTCCATGCTTATACATACTCCACATGCAGGGTGATTTCCAATTATCCCCATCAGCTAAAGCAGCCACAAAGTTCTCCAGTCTTTCCAGAAAATTATCTCACAAGAAGGAAAAGCATTTGACTACAGCATGAACAATGTGAGGCACAACACTTCTCTTTCACAGACTTGCACAGTGGCCCAGAAACAGGTATCTAGTCAGTGTCATCAGAGTGATTCAGACACAATGGAGCACGTTGCTGCCAACAGGACTCCAGGCTCACTTACAGTCAACATTTCACCTTCAGCATCAATAAGGCAGAAACTCTACTAAAATAAAAGAAAGATAACTTCATCGTGAGAGAAACCAAAATCAGAGGATAATCCGTACCTCCTCTGTTACTCAGTTTCTAAACAAGGAGAAAGAGCTGGTACTTCTTATTTCCTCACTGTCTCAGCACCTGACATAAGAGCCTAACATCTTAAGGCACAATTACAGTGCTATCAATAACAGCCCACCTCTGGTAGTCAGGCATTTAAAAATAGCAAACATTTGTGACCAACTTGCATTCTAGCAATGTCATCTATGCAGTGGAGATTACATTGTATCACACAATTGAGTAATAAAAGTAATCTGTAATTGTGACGTATACACAGTCTTCTGATCAGGTTTGAACACCATACAATAAATAGAGTATGTTGATCAAAGAAGAGAAGAACAGAAGGTGATACCCATCTAAAACAAGCACTTTCCATTCACTCCACTAAAGGCAAAGATCCTGTAGAACTACTACATAAAATATACTTAAACATTGTTGTGTATACATTAGCATCCAAAATAAAGCTGTACCAGAAACTTTTTTTATTACTATTTAGTATGAAGACAAGATAGCCAAGTACATTACTTAATTTTTTTAAACATAGTTCACAGGAAAGACTGAAACTTTCCCTTTAATAACTACAGCAAGACTCAACTTTTCCAAAAAGTGTGCATTATCACATTCACACTCAGGATTTCACATAGAAGTACAAATATTCCTATCCCATTTGGGAAATCAAGGTTTTTTCAGCACCCTTTCCATTGCTTTCACTTTTAGTAAGTCTTGTTCTGACCAAAAGAAAAACAAACCACCCACACAACCCAAACCTTCATCAAGGTCAGCAACTACAACAGGGTGTTCAGATAGGCTCGAAACAAAACCCAAAAGTATTATAGCAATTTGAACATCCTCCCTGTTCCCCAATACCTGGCATGCTCAGTGTAGCTACTGATACAAAGCAGAACTTTGGAAGATCTCTATGGAAGGAGTCTGCTCTAACCAGAGTTAATATCCTGTATCCACGCTTTCCCTCAATCATGGGTTTTCTGGAATGGATGACTACAGGGTTTGACTCATAAAACAATTGCTAGAACATCTGCAGGCATGCCAAGCACAAATGCTAAGAACTTGTCAACTTTACATCTGGACACTGTGGCCCAACACGCAATTTGAGTCCCAATTTGGACTATATGATTTCAATTTTTTAATAGTAAAAGCAGGAGATAGATCTTTTATAATCTTTCCTTCTCAAGAACATAAAGATTAAAAAAAAGAATTGAAAAATCAGTAAGACAGAGATGGAAGGAAAAGAAGTTTCTACCTTCTGCTGAACCAGCACAAGTTGGAGAAAGTCTCTGCTGAGAAAAGTGCAAATATAACATTTTCACACATTAGGAAACAGGACAATTTTAACTTGCAGACCGGATCAGGAACCAGTCTAGAACACTTTCTAGAAATACTCCCCTTCTAAGCCCAAGAAGGAAGGAATCGCTACCCTAGATGGCAAGATAAAAGCATGCAAAATAACAGAGCACTTAAGATACAAACTTGTTAGTTCTAAGAGTTCTAAGTTGCTAACAGATTTTAAAACACCCATCTCAATCAAAGAGAGATGGGTGGCTTCAAAGAGCAAACGACACGACTCCCTAAAACTAAGAATTATTGCTCAAGGATATACCAAGATGAAACGGAAAATTTGCCTGTACAACCAAATATACGAAACAGGCTGCACATCCAGAAAGTCAGCCTGTTTTACTCAAGCACATTAGCACAAACCTACAAGTAGTAATATTAAATGAAGTGAAGGAAGTCTATCCTGAACCATCTATGCATCTCTTTGACTACTAAGTTTCCTTGAACAGTCTGCTTCGTGACCTTCAGCGTGAAGAATAAGTCCAGAGGGAGCACCTCAGGGCCCATAGGATGGTGGACTAATGAAGAACCTTCTTCTTCCATTTCAGCTGGGGCAAGGGATAAGTTTTTAAAGATCATAGCAACAGCTGAGATGGGTCTCGTAGAAAATGGGGCCCATACACACAAAAAGGTGTTGGGATCAGTGGCTCACCTGAAGTGCATCTATACCAATGCACACAGTATGAGCACCAAACAGGAGGAGCTCGAAACCATGATGCAGCAGGAAAACTATGACATAGTGGCCATCAAAAAAACGTGGTGGGATACCTCACACAACTGGAGTGCCACAATCAATGGCTACAAGCTCTTCCAGAGGGACAGGCAGGGAAGGAGAAGGGGTGGGGTGGCCCTGTATGTTAAGGAATGTTATGAAAGCTCTGAATTTCAGCACAGTGATGATGAGGTTGAAAGTGTTTGGATTAGGTTTAGGGTCAACAAAGATGATATTGCTGTGGGGGTCTGCTACAGACCTCCCAACCAGAACAGTGAGGTAGATGAAACTTTCTATAAGCAATTGGGAGAAATCTCATGGTCACTTGCAGTTGTTCTTGTGGGAGACTTTAACCTCCCAGGTATCTGCTGGAACTACAACACAGCAGAGAAGGAACAATCCAGGAGGTTCCTGGAATGTGTAGAGGATAACTTCCTCACACAGCTGGTAA
>VWZO01010008.1:1024-13155 GCA_013396975.1 Bucco capensis
GATGGGGTGGACAAGATCCTGGGAGGAGACGTAATCAAGACAGATGACCCAAACTGACCAAAGAGCTATTCCATACCATATGACATCAGCTCAGGGATAAAGGGCAGAGCAGGGGGAAGGAAGGGGGTGGGAAGAACACGTCTGCCCCCCAAGCAACCACTACGCATTCCGGAGCCCTGCTTCCTGGGAAAGGGCCAGACATCACCTGTTATGGGAAGTAGAGGCTAAAGCTCAATTTTGCTTTGCTTTGCTTCATGCGTGTGGCCTTGCTTTTCTTTGTTTTGCTTATTAAACTGCTTTTACTAAAACCCACGGGTTGTTTCCATCCGTTCTCTCCCTCTTGTTGTGCCGTGGGAGGTGTGGGGCGAGAACGTGATAGAGAACCTTGGTGGGTACCTGGCACTCGGCCCAGGTCTACCCACCACCCTTGCTCAAGGCTAAATAGCATGTTAGCAACAGATACAAATGTTAACTTTCATTCTGTGTCTCTAGTTTTAATAATTTTGTTCTCTTCTTAAAGAAAAATTTAGTGAAAAAAATCTAAGAGTTTTTCTGATTCTACTGTTGAAGTGATACTGATTATTTAGTTGAATACCAAGCTTCTTACTGAGGATCATGCACTGATATATAATTACTTTTTGCTCTAGGGTTTGAAAGAAGGAATATAGTAATTTTAATTTAATGATTTGGCTGCAAACTGCATGTGGATGAATAGAGAACATTTGACTAAAACGACAGGGAAAGACTCAAATATAGTTGTTATAATAGCAATTTTTACTGAAATGACAATTGCTTTTCTTTATAATTAGAACAATACCTTTTAATGAAAAGTATAAATGTAGTACCAGCCTTCAATTAAATTCCATTAAATATCAATACATTACTCTTGTAAAAACAGTCCATTTCTGTGCAGTTCTGGCTGTACTGCTCAATCAAACTATAAATATCTTAGAATATTTATAGGTCCAAAATCCTTAAAATGTCTGTTTTTAATACCCCACCTTCACATTTTCTGAAAGAACTATATGCAGGAAAAGAACATCATGGATACAGTAATGTGCTCACAAAAACAACCGATGCTTATACTTTTTCTGTTATGCTGTTATGTAGTGCCTAACTGGAGCTGCTAAATCATTAATAATGTAAGCAGAGTGCTGCATCTAGTACTGAGGAAGAGGCAGTTCCTGGCATGAATATTTGGCATAGGTTGTTTTTTCTTTGGAGATAAAACTTTCTGATACAGACAAGAATTCCTTTCAGGATACAGATTCTGCATATGTTTTGGGATTGGTGAATCCAGGAACTCTCTGGTTCTGCATTTTCATTGACCAAATCAAAATCACCTATGATTTTGTCTTTATGACCTGTGGAAATACTGACTCTTCTGTTGTATTTGATTTTATCTGGTTCATGCGTGACATTATTAATCTAAATTAAAAATCTTTTTCCTTTGGAATAATTCTTACTCTTGCCCTTCACTACGTAGAAGTAAACTAAAAAACGTGCCCAGCTCCACATATGCACAAACTGCATACAGCTTTCTGAAAACTTTACACTCAGATGGCTGGGAAAATAATAAAGTAGGGAATTCAGATCCTTACTGCAAAAATGGAGTACAATTTCAAGGACATGAAGCTCAATCAGGCCAAATGCCGGGTACTGCACCTCGGCCATAACAACCCCAAGCAGCACTACAGGCTCAGGGAGGAGTGGCTGCAGAGCTGCAAGGCAGAGAGGGAGCTAGGGTGTTGATTGACAGCTGGCTGAACATAGCCAGCAGTGTGCCCAGGTGGCCAAGAAGGCCAATGGCATCCTGGCCTGTATCACAAACGGTGTTGTCAGNCTCAAAGCATTCCCTGTGTCTGTTAATAATAGACACAAGAATGGTGTCTAGCAGAACAGTAATACCCCTAAAACTTGGTATTCCCTTCAGCTGGCTTAAGCATGTTTAAGATATCATCAAAACAAAAAAGAATATAGATGCTGGAATCTACTCTTTGCAGTGTCGCACAGTTTTACTGGATGCTACGTGCTAATTAGAGTTATAGGGTATACAAAAGTCTCCATTTTTTCTCTCATTTAAGTAAATTTGTTGCTAGTGTCCTCATGGTAAGAAGCACGAAAAATAGCAACCAAACCACTTCCTTCTTAAAAATACAGATAACAGCCAAAACAAAATCAAGATGTATTATTTTAAGCATCTTAGTTTGGAAACCAGGCTAATGATTTTTAGAATATGATTCATTATCTTTGTATGAGGAGTTTATGTGTCCATGCCTGTGTCTGTGTTTCTGTGTGTAATTTAGCATGTCTAGATTTTCCCAGCTTTTACAAAATCTAACTGTTGTCCTTGCCATCAATATTAGGGTTATCATATAGGAGGCCATTTAACAGTGACAAAAGTAGTCCCTGTTTCATGGGGACTATGCTAGTAATTTTAACTGTAAGAGTAAATCTGGGGCTCTAAGGCATAGACTAAATCACAATTCAAATGGCATTCCTGAACAGACTGTGGCCTTTCTCAAAAGTTTTACTACATAGCACTGTGTGCTTCCTGATGCTATTTACCTTGGAGCAGTGTGTGGCAATGCTGGCAGCTTGGATTGGTGCCGTGGTTTTATTCCTGCCTTGTGCAAACAGATGATTCACCACATACTTATTTTCCTTGGCAGCTACTTGGCCAGAAGTGGTACTTGTCTCCAGGAGACACTTTCAAGTGCTGCTGGAAATTTTCTTGCTGCTGTTGCACATTTTAAAACTTCTTAGTATTGCTAACATTAACATAAAAACAGAGTAGTGACTTGAATTCAGAAACATGTATTGATCTTTTCTTTGAGTCAATTGTCTCTTCAGCCTATTAATTTTTGCGTTTTCGTCCTTTCATTTACTTGCTGTTTAAATAGAATTTTCTCCAACAGTTTTCTCCAAGAGTTAACTAAAACATCCTCACTGGTATTTTATTTAATGAAAATCAGTATTGTGTCATGCAAATGATGTCATATGTATAAGACTTATTTTATGTGGAAGTAAAAGGAAGTTCCTTTTTCAAGTTCCTTGATACCACTAAATTGATACCGAGAAATTTGTCAACTTTCCAAACACACGTAGCATTTTTTTTTTTGCACACTGATGTCTTGTTTTCCTTTGTACAAATTTGGTACTGATCTATGGAAGGCATTAGAAAGATCATGTATTTTATAAATAATTTCTATGTATAATCTCTCTCATATACAGAAACTATGCCTAACATGCATAAATCACACGTGCACACACACAAAATTACCCGTGATTTGCTAGGTAGATAGTGTATGATAATGTCAAGCCTTTCAGTTAGCGTAAATTCTTACACAAATTGACAATGTGACAGCTGCTTAAATGAGCTGAGTATCTGGCCAGGTTTCTGCACACAGTAGCTTAAAGGTACTAGATGAAGCACTAACCAGGATTGTGCTGTCATTCTGGAGCTTATGTGCTCTGCTTAGGAGCCATTTGCCTAAATTTAAATGCTATTCCACTGACACTGCTGCAGAGAGACTAAAACATGTGTAAGAGACTGTTAGGTGCACCACTAGCTCTCCAGGTTTACTGTACCATCAGTGGGAAAACATTAAACAACTATGCGTTTACTCAAGTGAAATTGCTGTCTTATTGCTAGTTTCTTCTCCACTATTTCTTGAGCTCTTTGGGAAAACTGAGCAGCCACTTATCCAGTGTTTGGAATTCGGTTTTGGACCTAAATGTAAATCTGTCCCAGAGCCTAGCTATTCTTGTCCAATATAATTTTGCATTACAATTTTTTCACCAATGCATAACCTCCCCTACCTCTAAATCCAAATAGCTATATCTTTCCTTACACTTTTTAGAGCTCCCTTTTCATTCTCTATCCTTAGTGCAAAATCAGCTTCTTCAGGTACTGATCAAGAAAATAAAATATGCTATTTTCTCATATGGTAAGAACACACTTCATGTTGCAGGATCTCTGTGTCCAGTAAGTGCAAATGTCTGGGTAGCTGCAAGTAAAAGTGACAAAAAGTCACAAAAGTAAAAGTGACAAAAATTCTTGATTAAAGCTCAGAGTTACAGTTCTGTGAACAGTGCAAGGTGTAAAGTTTTGATGTGTTACAGAGTCTTTGTGGTTACAGACCTAGTATGAACACACCTCTTTTGGGGGCAGATGGATCCTTTTTCATTCCTGTTACAAGGAGTTTGCACTCAGAGCTCTGCTGGTTCAACCTAATACAAATAATAGATAATAAGAAACTAGACAGCTGGAATTGTGCTTTAACCATGAGGGGTCATCTGGGTTGTAATAGGATCCCCTGCTGTAGCTGTATTTGTGGTATAGAAAGGATTAGGATAGCAAAATGCAATGGATGTGAAGTAAGACACATACTGCTGTGCATATCTGGCACAGAGGTTTTTGTGTTTTGATTTGACTGTTTGTCACTATCGAAGCCAGATTTATTAGATGATCCACATAGCTGTTTCACAGAAAAAAGATGTATCCTCTGGTACTAATAACAACAGTTCTTTCTCCTATACTAGGCTCTGTGTTTGGGCTACAGTCACTACTCCTTCTTTCCTGCAGACTGAGGCAGTAAGTATCAAGTTATCCATCCTTTCAACAACTCAGTGGTAGAAGTATTGAATTAGAATGAGGTAGGTACAGGTGGAAGCAGCTGCTAAAATACAAAGATTTTTGATTTTATAATGACTCTGCCATTTTGTTTGTCTGTTTTATTCAAGTAGTTTTCTGATAGTAGTTTCACTAAATTGTGGAATGATTTTTTTTCCAGTGAGGACTGGGCATAGCATTCTGAAAGAAGAAAAAAACCCAACCCAACAATAACAAAAAAACACCACCCCAGTATTTTCTAATGAATCCAGTCCTTTAAATTAAAAGAAGGTAAAAAAAGCAAGCATGATGATGATGATGATGATGCAAAGAGAGGTAAAGGACAAAAATACAAGCAAAATCAAAAGGACTGGTAAGATAGCACTCACATTTTGAAAGTCCTGCTGGGGCATGTGGTTTTGAAAAGAACTGTAGGAAAACAAGGTGATATACAAACATGCATCACCAACAGGACTGGTTACTCAAGGATTGGTAATGCTAATGTATTGGATGTGTAGTAGTTATCTAGAAATCTCAAGTAACAGGAAAAAGCACTGTCCCTGCCTCTTATTTTTCTGAACTGTGTACATACACAGTCTGATCTAAGTAGCCTAATACTGGCTTTGAAATTTAAAACACTAAGAATTTGCCTAGATATTTGAGGAGTGGAAACTTAAGTATTTGAAGGAACTTAATTATCCTCATGAAATATATATATGAAAAAAAAGTTATTAAGTCTGGAAATATAGTAGCAGAGATTTAGTTTTGGAAATGTTGGTTTGACATATTAGACAAAATGGCAACAAATCCTTCCTGCTATCTGTACAATGTCAGGTGTAATGACTTAAAACATTAAACTCGATATGCTTATTGATGGATCAAAATACCTTTCTGTCAAGAAAAGTGAAAAGCATAGTCCTAGTATTTTCAAGAGAAGATATATCCTTAACAGATTAACTATAAGAAAAATCTCTTTTCCTCTGCTCTTTTTGTTGTGGCATGCTAATAAACACCTTTAAGCAAAGAGATCTTTCTTTCTGTCTTTGGAGCTATAGCTGTTGTGCTAAAGGCACATATGCGCACGTATCCCACATATGTGGGAGAACTTAATGTGGTAATCTAGCATGTGACACACCAGGTTGTTTAACCTAAATACCTGCAGGTTTTTAAAGTTATGCCTGTGATTATCCTGCAGCACATCTGTAATTATATAATAATAATATATAATTTAACTGTTGTAGATAGGATGAAGATAAAAGATTCATCTTCTCTCACACAGGTACCCACACTATACAGAAACCACTAGGAAGTTAAATAGTTAAAGCTGCTTTTAATACAATAATTCCCCAGCACTATCATGCGTAATGTTTTTGCTACGTATATTCTAGGCTCAAGGAATTAAAAACCTCACAGTTACAGCGAGTTCTGATGCTGGATCCTGTTACGAAATTCCTTTTAGAGGCATAGAAAACCTGGAAGGAAATGAACATTTTATACTGTTTTATCTTAATGGATCCTAAGGGAATACACTTTGAGTAAAATGTTTCTAGGTGTGGCATAGTATAAGGGGGACTGACAGAGAAAAATACTCCTTAGGAGGGAAAGTATAAGGGTCCGAATTCAATGGTAATGGACAGGAGAAGCTTTATTTTTTCTAAATAGGGTTATATTCAGATTGTCTGGTGTGAAACAGCATTCTGCACTGGCCTGTTTTCACATGCTAAGTAACTAATCTTGGCTCAGTGGTGATAGGTGCAGACCTTATGGCTTTCACTGGTAGCTCAGTCAGAGATGATGGAAGTGTTTCTTCATTTGTCACTCAGTGTTTAATACACTGATTATCAACTGCATTCTGCTTTCTCATCACTTGTTATTTATTAAATTTATTAATTGACTTAAAACAATGGCCACATAGCATTAGTACCTAGTTTAGCATCTAGAAGTATATAGCTTACTTCTCAAAACTGGCATTTGAAACATTTGTAAAGATGTTGCCTATAATCCTATAGAAAAAACCTCACTGGCAGTAGATAAAAGTGAACGAATTCAATGTTTACATGCAACTTTTTCCTTTGTAGCTATGGCAATTTTTTGAAAATAAAGTATGCTTCTGGGATTTTATTCCTTTTTGACTTTCAAAAAAGGAGACCTTGGGACTGTTCCTACATTCTTGCACTCCAGAACTTGCCTGCTGCTACCTCTACAACTCCTTCTCTGATTATTACCTGATGTTGTCACTGTGTCTCTGGAGAGTGGAAGTAGATCAACAGAAGGAAATAGAGAGGTTAACCATGACAGGTATAGTAACAGGCAACACATTCCTATTGCTTCCTTTAGAGGGGTATTGACAGAAGGGGATGAACAGACAGAAATAGAACAGAAAACCAACACACAGAAACAAGTCCCACCTATGTTGAGAATACCAACAGGTAAAGCAATTAATTTTAAAGTTCCTTCTTATATTTGGCATTCTTAGCCACAAAATCCACCAGAAAAATAGAAGTTGTGTCAGGTATGACTTTTTAAGAGAAAACACTGCCAGATGGAAGAAAGTACTTTTTGTGTATTTTTACTTTCCACTCCCACAGCTCAGAGAACTGTTCATGCACTTCAGTACCTGGAAAGGAGGCAACACAAGTTGCTTCTCTTCCTCACCCAAAATCTTATCACCCAGCCTGCAGTATCATTCTGGATCATACCTGACCCTTCTTCAGAATTTTTGACTGAACACACATGACTTTCTGTAAAGTATCTAAAAGTTCACTGGAACAGGGAAAATATCTGGGGAGACAAAATCCATGATTCAAGAGTGTGTTTGCATTCTTGCTTCAGAGAGTCTTTATGTATTTTACACCAAGTGGAGAAACTTTACTTGTAACTGCTGTGAGGCTTATTTCCTTGTCTGTTTCTAGTCTTGCTAAGAAACTAAACTAGTATTCCTGGTGCAAGCTCAACAGAAAGTTCTGTTGGAGATTTAGAGGTGTTAGCACCCTATGGGACAAAGTTGGCCAGAACAAAAATAGATTTGCAGAATGCCTACATGAATCCGTTAAAAACTTCACAGGAGATCTCCATCTGTCTCAGCACAAATTCCTCTGCAGCCCTCCTCTGCTACCTCCTCCAGGGGCTATCAGCCACCTGATTCTTTTACAATTTCTTTCCCTTGATTCAATCCTTATCCAAGTAGCAATTTCATAATCTTGTATTGAGTGAGTATAAGCAATGAATGCATAGGTTTCCTAAATACACAGTATCTCAGCTCTTTCTCCAGCTGCTCCTTGCTAGTGTGGGAAGGAAACTGTTGAAAATCACACAAATTCAGATGTTCTGAACATCTTCTAAGCATGCAAACTTCTGATACATTGCCAGACAGACCAAACCTAGATTAATAAGATGGGGAAACAAGAGGGAAAGAATATATTTTAGACTTGCTGTAACTGTTTTGAATTCCGTCATCATAGATGTGAATTAATATTCAAGACAAGACTTACATATAACAAATTTATTAAGTTAATAAATAACTTAATTTTCTACAAACATCAAAGTTACCCAAATTTTTCTTGAAGACACCCATACTAGGGACTCGCAGGCCCTTTGTGTTCATACAGGATTTTTCGATTTAATTTCCTAACTTATTTTGATCTTTCATTTGAATTTATGACCCTTTATGTGAAACATTTTGTGTAATCTTCACTTTTACAGACTGAGCAATTCATAAACATTTAAGTATGTATCTAGTACAACTGTTCATTAGATATCATTTGTGTTGTACAAGAAACAGGAAGGATAAATCAGCCTCAGAGTCCAGCCTTCAATCAGATTCCCATGTTCTATCTCTAGTTTCGTGTTTTAAAAAATTAGGAATTACATTATGCATAATAAGACAGGACGTAGTATGTGCAGTCATGTGAAGTTTATGATCTGTATGGCGAGAGCACATAATTAATGACAGTCTGATATTTAATTTGGAATACAAACTACTAACCACTTAGGTTAGAGAAAATTCAATAAACCCATCAATCAGACTTCAATGGAAAAATCAAGAGATGGAAAGTCCATCACTCTTGTGATTTTTTCCAGTACCTTAAGTCTTTTTTATCCTCACATTAGATTTCTTTCTACTTTACAAGTCTGTTTTCAGCTTCCAGCTACTGGTTTTTATTGTACTTCTACAGCTAGATTAAGATATCACTAATATCTGGTTTCTACCATGTAATTGAGTTACCATTCAATGTTCTTTCTGATAAGCTAAACAGACTGAGCTTTTAGAATTCTTCTCTTCTATGTTATCCTCTCTGGTAAATAATCTTTTCTGTATTCTTTCTAACATTTCAAGATCTTTTCAAAATGAGACATCAGCCTAGACAGAATATCAATTGTGGTCTCAGAAATGAGTGGTGGTATTCCTTTCCTAATTCTATTAGCTACCTTTTATATGTAGGTATCCAAGAACTATCATAGTCATGTTCAGGTCTTTTTCACAGTTACAATTTTTTAGAACCGAATTTTGTCTCCTGTAGATGTTTTCTGTGTTCATTATTCATTGGCAGATTATTTTATATTTGTTTGTATTAAAGCATGTTCTGGATTAGCTGCCCCACTTTACCTACATAACTGATCATGGTTGCCCGTCCTCATCAATATTAAATACCTGTCATTTTTGTGTCATCTTCAAATCTTGATAGCAGTGATTTTACATTTACTTGAGGATCATTTCTTAAAATGTTGAGTAGCACTGGGTCTTTGTGGAATCCCAGTGATGAATCCACATTTGACAATGAGTCTTCATAGACAAATACTTTTTGAAAAGCATCTAATAGCAAACTTTAAACATATTTAATATGTGTTTTATTGATACTGTGTACTACTAGTATCTCAAACAGATTGTCATGTGATATTACCACAAACACTATTAAAGGTCTAGACCTATTGCATATTTGTGGTTATCATTATAAATAAAAGAGGAATCTTCTAAATAAAAAGTATCATATTTGTTTGACAGGCCCCATTTAAAGTAAAAAAAAAGACAAAACCACACTCTTGTTTGGAAGCATTAATTATATGTCAGTACTTCAATCCTTTAATTGAATCCCTCTTCAACTTTTTATGTCACTTAATCTAGTATACTGATACCTTGTCAGCTCTGCGATATCACAGCAGAGAAGCTCACTGGTATGTGTCAGCTCTCCATCAAGTAATGAACATAGCAAATTTAGACATCTAGTTCTGGGAATATCCTTGCAATATTTTCTAATAAATAGAATTTAGAGAGCTTGATACTCTGCTAATGTGTATTATATGCCCTAATATTTTCTAAAATACCTTTTACCAGATATTTTGTCTCCTCAATTATAAAAAAATTAATGTGCCAACTGGAATTTCCAGAAGTTACAAACCAAGAGAACATCACTTTTGCTGGCCTGGGATGTTTCTTAAACAGGAGTCACTAAGATGATAAGAAAAGAGCAAACATCAAGTGTTGAAGTTCAAAGGATAAAAATATAAAGTGTCATATTTATTGTGACTCAAATTTAATTTTAAATGATTCTTTTTTTTTTCCAGTGGTAGGAACAAAATAATGTACAGTAAATGAAAACACAAATTATATTTTTTATTTGTTGTGGCACAATGTCTTCCATAAGATGTGCAATTTGTATTCTGGATACAGGTCCCACGGTACTTTAGCTTTCCCTTGGTGTATTTGCTGCTCAGGCAGTACTTCTGTGGTTGCCCTGAAGAATTCTCTTAGCCCTTCACAGGATCAGGAAAGCACTTTCCTTTCAGAGGATTGGAAATAGGGAATGTAATGCATAAACTATCCCTAGGTATAATTTGTACTAAAACTCTATAGAGAAGGCAGTGGCACTACCAAACACAAGTAAGATATACTGCAGAGGTTATGAAAAGGAGATTAATGTTGTGTCTGGATACAGGGAGAAGGTCTGTATATGAATTTAGAGCTGGGCAGGATATAAGAAGACTGTGGGAGCAAACCAAACATTAACAGAAATGGAAATAACTCCCCAAGATAAGCCAGGGACAAAAATATAGTGAATTTTCTTTTACAAGAAGGGAATGGGGAATTGAGGGGATGGTAAAGTTTTACTATGCTGGCTCTGCATGTTGTGTCAGAAACACAAGGGAAAGAAAAACTCCCTAGCTGGTGGCAGCTCTTCTTACTTATCTCTGTGTCTGCTTGTACAATTTTTAAGCATTTCAGTCTTTCCCCACAGCATGAACTAAAAGCCTAGAGCATTTGGCACCATTTCCCACAGCATTGTGCTGGAGAAGCTGGTAGCTCATGGCCTAGAAACGTGTACTCTTCATTGGGTAAAAAACTGTCTGGATGACTGAGCCCAGAGAGTTGTTATGAATGATATTAAGTCTAGTTGGTGATGGGTCACAAGTGGTTTTCCCTAGGGCTCGGTTTTGCGGCCAGTCCTGTTTAATATCTTTATCAGTGATGTGGATGAGGAGAATGAGTTCACCCTTAGTAAGTTAGCAGATGACACCAAGTTGGGCAGGAGTGTTGATCTGATTGAGAGTAGGGAGGCCTGCAGAGAGACCTGATATGCTAGATGAGTGGGTCAAGACCAGTAGGATATGATTCAACAAGGCCAAGTTCTGAGTCCTGCACTTGGGTCACAACAATTCCATGCAATGCTAACAGGCTTGGGGTAGTTAGCCGAGCGAGAGAAGCGATAGTCCCACTTTACTCAGCAGTGGTGCAGCCTCACCTGGAGTATTGTGTGCAGTTCTGGTCCCCACAATACAGGAAGGACATGAAGTTGCTGGAGAGTGTCCAGAGGAGGGCAACAAAGATGGTTAGGGGCTTGGAGGGGAAGTCGGATGGAGAATGGCTGAATTCACTTGGCCTGTTNGGATGAAGAATGGCTGAATTCACTTGGCCTGTTCAGTCTGGAGAAGAGAAGATTGAGGGGGGATCTCATTGCAGTTTATAACCTCCTCATCAGAGAGGGAAGAGTGGGGGCTACGCTCTTCTCTTTAGTGGACAGTGACAGGACACGGGGGAATGGTACGAAGCTGTCCCAGGGGAAATTCAGGCTGGATATTAGGAAAAAGTTTTTCACCCAGAGAGTGGTGGAGCATTGCAACCGGCTCCCTGGGGATGTGGTTATGGCTCCAAATCTTGTGGAGTTTAAGGGACGCTTGGACAATGCCCTTAGTCACCTTGTGTGATCTTGGGGGTTTGTCCTATGTCTAATGGGGGCTGGACTTGATGATCCTTGCGGGTCCCTTCCAACTCGGGTTGTTCTATGATTCTATGATTGTAGAGTGGGTGGAAAGCTACCCAGCAGAAAAGGAACTTGGGAGTGCTTGTCAACAGTCAGCTGAATACCAGGCCGCATTGTGCCCAGGTGGCCAAGGTGGCCAACCACATCCTGGATTTTAGCAGAAACAGTGTAGCCAGAACGACTAGGGAGGTTGTAATCCCCCTGCATTTGGCACTGGTGAAGTCACATTGCAAATTGTCCTGGAGTGATTAAAATTTAAC
>VWZO01010009.1:6625-30561 GCA_013396975.1 Bucco capensis
GTTCTGGAGCCCTCAATACAGAAAGGACATGGATCTGATGGAGCAGGTCCAGGGGAGGGCCACAAAAATGATCACAGTCTGGAACACCTCTCCTACGAGGGCAGGCTGAGGGAGCTGGGATTGTTCAGTCTAGAGAAGAGAAGGCTTCGGGGGGACCTACTAGTGACTTTCCAGTACCTAAAGGGAGTTTACAAGAAGGCTGGAGAGGGCCTGTTTGCAAAGGCCTGTAGTGAAAGGACAAGAGACAATGTTTTTTAATTGGAGGTGAGTCGATGTAGACTTGATACTAGGAAAAAGTTCCTTACCTCGAGGGTGGTGAAACACTAGAACAGGTTGCCCAGGGAGGTGGTTGAGGCCCCATCCCTGGAGGCATTCCAGGTGAGGCTTGACAGGGCTCTGGGCAAGCTGATCTAGTTGGGGATGTCCCTGCCCACTGCAGGGGGGTTGACTAGATGACCTCCTGAGGTCCCTTCCAACCCAAATGATTCTGTGATTCTGTGAAATTGGTTTTTAAAACTTTACCATCTGGAAAACACTCAGAAGGCTCTGTCAAATAAAGCTGTAACCAAAGGAGCTTTTGTAGAAGAAAAAGAATCCCACGTGTAGAGGAGAAATCATTCAAGCTGTAGTTGGAAAGGCTTTATAGTAGGTGAAAGAAGTGGTTCAATGTCTACGAAGTCAGCTCACCCTTCAGAGATGCTGGTTCAGTCCCTCAGTCTGCCACAGGTTTCCTACAGAATTAGATGTGTGTTTTAACTCCCACAAGACCTCAATTCTCTGTATAAAGCAGTTAAAGCCGCACAGATGTCCTTCATGTTAAAGACTGGGGAGTACTTGGATGTTAGCATGGTGTAGGCCTTGCCAGAGGTAGGTTAACACCAACTTGAAATATAGCATGGCTTCTTCTAGCATCCCAACAGAGGGTTGTTTTATTCATTTTTTTATGTCATGTCTTAAAAAGAACAAGACAAAAATCTGATCTAAAGCGGGGGGAGTAAAAAAGAAAGAGAAACCCATATGATTTGCTGGAGGACTAAATTCCCTCTGCAACTAGTTCCAGTCTGGAGAATATATTCACAGCTAGGCTATAAACCTCAAAACCAGACAACATAACCTTAACTAACACAATATTACTAAGGCATTGCTGTAATGGGATCATTCTGCTATGGCTCATGGGCACATTTTAAGTGTCATTAGTTCAGTCTAGAACTGGAGGCTGTTAAGTGCAAAACTATTTTAGCAACTGCATCTTACATACAAGAATGATTGAATATTAGTGATTTTTTGTTTTGTTGAGAAAAAAATACAAAGAGGAAAATGAAAAACCACAGGAAACCTCACTGTCTTTCCTCAGGTGATGATGCTTACACTTGGAGGGCATCAGGATCAGCTTAGTAGCTGAGTGTTGGTTTAGGTGGTGGGAAATAAGCTCTCATACTCCAGCATTGGTGTGTTTTACAAACTTAGCTAAGTTATTTCACTTTAATTTTCCTTCGTAGTCTTATCTCTTCAAGGAACTGAGTTATTAAACAGAGTAGTTATTTCACTCCATTGCTGGAATAGGTTTCATTTCACTACATTGAGACCGAGCAAACAGGAAAAATCTATGAGGGATAAGGCCCTGTGTTCTGTTTCACCAGGGATGCCTATCATGACTCTTTTGGTAGTTGATGTCAACCCTTTAAGAAGAGCTCAAAATATTTTGCAACTGAATGGGAAATGTGATTACTGTACGCCAAAGCTGGAGTCAGAGATAATAAAATTAATTTTCCCAACCCTGTGTCCTTCTCAGTATGCCCTGGACCTCTTGGTCTTTTACCTTGTCATGTTGTAGGCATGGGAGAACGTGTGATGATGAAGTGGTGGAAAAGTTTCCATTTGCATATGGATACTTGTATTGTCTACAGGTGTTATGGGCTGAGTCTTGGGTAAGTGTCGTGAGGCTGCCTGGATATCCACGTAAACAGGATGGCAAGGAGATACAGAATCACAGAATCACGAAGACTGGAAAAGACCCCCAGGATCATCAAGTCCAGCCTATGACTCTAAACACCCAGCATCTAAACCATGCCACTCAGTACCACATCCAATCTTTTTTTAAACACCTCCAGGGATGGTGACTCCACCACCTCCCTGGGCAGCCCATTCCAGAGCCCAATCACCCTCTGCGTGAGGAAGTGCTTCCTAATGTCCAGTCTAACCCTCCCCTGCTGCAACTTCAAGCCATGGCCTCTTGTCCTGTCACTAGCTGCCATGGAGAAGAGCCCAACCCCTACCTGACTACAACTTCCCTTCAGGTAGTTGTAGAGGGCAATAAAGTCACCTCTGAGTCTCCTCTTCTTCAGGCTGAATAGACCCAGTTCCCTCAGCCTTTCCTCATATGGTTTCCCNAAGCACTTTCCATGAACTCTGTGTTCCCCAGTGCTGCAGGGTCAGAACTTCTGCAGGCTTTTTGCAGGGCGCTCCTAAGATTTGACTTTAGATGACTGGTTAACTTGCATATTGTCAAGGCATTCGTAACACTCTTACTGAGTGTTTTGGGAATGGAGGCTATGAGTTGAACCATGGCTCTCTTCATAAAGAAGTTAATTGGAACAAACGTATTTCTTGACATCCTCCCTAGAGGTCAGTGGTTGTGCTTAAAAGACAAGGGAATAATTCCTATTGAATAACAGCCTACAAAACCTTTTCTGTTCTCTTTTTATCATTATCAAATCATGCTGAAGAGTCTGCAAGGTGAAGAAACTCTCAAGTTGCATTTTCAAGAAGCTGTTAGGATGAAGACAGGGCATTTCAAAATCAATACGGAAGCTTGTATTCCAAAGAGCAAATGGGAGAGTCATTATAAGCTGCTTTACCTCTCATCTCTAATTCCCCATATTCATAACTTAAGCCCTGTCATTTGGATTTATCTTCTGTGGCCTGCAGTGAGACAGGAAAACTCCTTCTTTCTAATTCTGTGGCAAAAAAATAACAACACTGCAGGGTAGGATCATATGCCCACAGAAGTTTAGGGCTTATGTGTTTCATGTTGAGTACCAGATTTTTCTGTCTTCTTCCCTCTTCTTTTCCCCCCTGCTCCCTCCTCTGCTGTTGTGCATCAACCATCCTCTTTCCTAGATGCTAGGATACAAACACTGTAATCCCAGGGAGAAAGGATACTGATACATCCAATCCTGCACAGGACTATTACTCTGCCCTTGGAGATGCCATTGCTAAATATAGTGATATATTGTGCTGATAGAAGTGTTTTAACTAGACTGGAGAATACAACAGGGGCAGTAATCTAAGAATCCAGCTTTGCCATTGTTGGATGATATGTTGTAACTCACACACAGAATCACAGAATCATTAAGGTTGGAAGAGACCTCTGAGATCATGAGGTTCAACCATACCTATCACTAACATGCCACTAAACAACTCCATCCACCTCTCCTATTTTAAGTGGCTGTCCAAACTTCTCTTTCATTTATTACTTCTTGGTTTGTCTTATCTTAGCACTTACAGCATCATAAATACAGTCTCCTTACCAGCAATACTAGTAATTATGACTTGGAAATGAACCTTAGACCTGACTCAGTCAAGCCAACTGAGCTATTCATAACACATAAAGTACTTGTATTGAATTAACTAAGGACTTAAAAATATGGAAGGCTTACAATACAGGCTGCTTTTTGGAGAAAATGCCACGTGCTCAAATGCTATTCTGTTAAGTGATCTTTTGGAGAGATTTTTGGATATGTTGTTGGGTTTTTTTCTTTTATTTTGTGGGGTTTTTTTTGTGGTGGGTTGTTGGTTTTTTTTAATTTTGAAGTCAGGAATGTGCTTAGAGGAGCTAGTGTTACCCAGCTCCAGAAAAATCCCACAACAGGCTATTGAGGAGAAGCCAATGAACAACAGTTGACTTCTGTTGTCCAGGTAGTGACAGCTTGTTCCAGCAGCACTGTTGCCCTGCTTCCATGTTTATTCAACAAGACTTGACATCACATGATATTTCTACTGGCAAGTTTGGGAATGAAATCTGATGGGAACCCAGTACTTTCTCTTACCTACTAAGTCTTTGTTAAACTCCCCTATTACTTTTTCTAGCTCCTCTCCAGACTTTGAATTACACTGCCATGAACATAACACACAGGAGTAAGAGCTTAAGATCTTGCTCACTTGGGTGGTCCCATTAAAAGACCAGGTTTGCTGTCTTGGCTGCAGAGCCATTCCAAATATTGCTGCTATTTTCTTCCCCCACCATTTCTCACCTGCCTTTTTTTTTTTTCTTTTTTTTTTTTCTTTTTTTTTTCCTCACCTGCCCAATTTATTAATGTGCATTTTAACCAGTTAACTTAGGAATCAAAATATTAACTGCATAGAAGGCAGCTTTTCTGAAGGTTCAGAAAATATGTATCAGAGCTAGGAATATATCACAGTATCACAGTATGTCAGGGGTTGGAAGGGACCTAGAAAGATCATCTAGTCCAACCCCCCTGACAGAGCAGGATCACCTAGACAAGGTCACACAGGAATGTGTCCAGGCAGCTCTTGAATGTCTCCAGAGAAGGAGACTCCACAGCCCTCCTGGGCAGCCTGTTCCACTGCTCCGTCACCCTTACTGTAAAGAAGTTCCTCCTTGTGTTAATACTAAACCTCCTGTGGTCCAGCTTGCTCCCATTCCCTCTTGTCCTAACATTGGATGACATTGAGAAGAGCCTGGCTTTCTCCTCCTGACACTCGCCCTTAACATATTTGTAAATATTAATGATGTCCCCTCTCAGTCTCGTCTTCTCCATGCTGAAGAGACCNCACAGGCCTCCAGTTAGATTCTGCTCCACTGACCACAACTCTCTGGGCTCTATCCTTCAGCCAGTTCTCAATCCATCTCACTTCACATTTTGCTCTCATTTTGTAACAGACAAAATGTATACAGTGCTGAGCGAATATTGAGAGGAACTCAACTGAAACCTTTGAAAATCATTGCCAGTTCCAATGTGTTACAGTATCACAGTATGTCAGGGGTTGGAAGGGTCCTAGAAAGATCATCTAGTCCATCCCCCTGCCAGAGCAGGATCACCTAGACGAGATCACACAGGAATGTGTCCAGGCAGCTCTTGAATGTCTCCAGAGAAGGAGACTCCACAGTCCTCCTGGGCAGCCTGTTCCAGTGCTCTGTCACCCTTACTGTGTTGCTTTTATGTTGACTTGGAAAGCTCAATCCAGTCCAGATGAGGTCATTTGTTTGGGAGTGCACTTCTGCGTAGAACCAGGAGGGAGGGAAGCCTGGGGAACGCTTTGGCTCGGAGGTGTTGAGCTGCCAGGGAGAGAGCAGTGGTGGGAGTGGGGTGAGCAGCTCATCTATGTGTTGATCCTGGCATCAGAGCATACCGCTCGGGTGGAGGTGTTTTAATGTTTAAGTTGATTTACTTTAAGGCAGGCGGGATACTGTAGCTTTTGTATCCTCAACTGTTTGCTGGATAGGGTAAGTGAAGGCAAAGCTTGACATGCTCTAAGAATTTGGGGACACAGGAATATATTTAGGTAGGGGTGTCTGTAGTTACTTGTTCATATGACTTCATGCAGCAGAGATCCTGTTATTTTGCTTGTGTGGCTCTATCTTTCATCTTGTCGTCTTTAACTGTTGCCCTCTCTGCACCTGATACCTGCTCAGTGCCATTTTATTTTCTACTCCCTCTTCTTCTGCATTGTCCCTTACTCCCCTCACCAACAAGATTAATAGCTTGGCCATTTGTGTCTGTGAGATTTCACTTTTCTCTCCAGGAGATACATCTCCGCCACTCACAGCTCCATCCCAGCAGGCAGGAAAAGTTCCTCAAAAAGCCCTGTCCTCCCTGCTTCCCCCTTCTTGCCTCCCTGCCAGCAGCCTGTTTGCCAACAATTTGCACAAGGAAGCTGCCTATATAAAAATAAATCATGCTGAAATCTGAGAGACAGAAACCACGCCAGCCTCACACTTCATTATTGGTAATAGCAATCTATTTGATTTCCATTTGCAAACAGTAGCCTGCATATGTTCCTCACCATGTAGCCCATATCTCTGTGCTATTTTCTGTGCAAATTCAGGTTCCCTGTGCCTGGTGCTTAGTCTGATTTGCAATTTGTTTGCTTGGAGTCACAGACACCCCTGCTTCACAACTAAAGTGTAGAAAAAGCCTGTTAAGTCACTTAATTTCCTGATTACTCACCACCAATGTTAGGTTGCTATCTGGCAATGGGCTTGATCCTCACTACCCTTATAAGATTTTATTCCTTGCAGCTGGTTTTTGTTTCAGATTTGCAGAGAAAAAGCCAGCAGAGAGACCAATATTTCCTTTTCTCATCCTCAATATGTGTTGGCATGTGGGCATTGCTTGGGGTTGGTTGGCCGTGCAGGCATTGCTCTCTAGCACCTCCAACACTTCCTGGTGCTTACAGTGTAAGCCTGGTCTGAGAATTTAGGATTAAGTGTGATTTTCCAGGAGATTTCTCAATTAAAAAAAAACCCCAAAACAGAGGAATGATGAAGGAGAAGAAGTAAGATAAAACCAAGCTATGTATCAGCAGGTTTAACACTGCATTTTCTGCCCTTTAAGCGTGCATGAGCTGAGGGTATATGTCTACATCGCACACAGAGATGGGGTTCTCAGCTGGGTTGCTACAAGAAGTGGCAGCAGCAAGGGGCCTCCAAGAGCACTTGAGGAGGGGGATGCACCCACGGCCCAAGGAGAATCTGCCTGTATTGACTTTCACTCGATTTACTGGAGCAATTGAATTTGTCAGAGAAATGTGAGACAGGCTCAATCAGCTGTCACACTGAGATACTCCTGTCACTACTGTCAATAGCATCGAGTTTCTGATCCTTTCTCAGATTAGCTCTGTGCCAGAACATCAAATGAAAAGCTGTTTGGGGCATGGAGAGGGGAGAAACTCTAAGCAGTTACCTAGGAGTCAGTTTACAGACTTCAAAGTGCTGTCAGGTTTGTTCTGATGGCCTACAGCAATGCATGGGGAGCAGTAATGTGTTTGGAGTGTAATGTAGACCCTCCTCTTCAGCCCTGCGTTTGATAAGGAATAGGGAGCCAAGGATGGGAGAAGAATAGAGACATCTCTTTTGGCAAACCCAAATGGCATGCAAATGGCCTGCCTCCCCTCGAAGAGCTGCTCTTTAGCTTGATGGAGTAAGTTGCTTTTCTTTTCTTGCCTTTCATCCTGAAGGACTCTTCTGCATTTCTCTCAGCACTGAAATGAAGCCTTTTTCTGGTAGAACTGGGTTACAAAATGGCATCACCTTCAGCAACAGAACAGAAGTGAGAAGAAGAGGGACAGGTTCATCATGCAGAAATTATAAGAGTGATGGGGGTCCAGCCAGCCCATCTGAGCAGTTTTTGGCAGTGCTAAGCCTCAAGTGTGGGGGTTTTATGGATTTTTTTTCTTGTGTAAGAATGCAAGATCTTTGAAGCCCATCAAGTTCTTCCTGGAAGTTTAACCTGTTGGATTTGGGACAGCCTTTATCGAGAATGTTTCTGTCATGAGGGATGCCAATATGAATGTCTCTCTATTTATGGGATGAAAAACCCATCAGGAGACTTTTTTTTTTTTTTTTTTAATTTCAAGGATTTGAGAAATCTCTTTTCTGTGTTCCAGCTGAAACAGCTTATGCCAAGGTAAACTCACCCATTTACATAGAAGCCAAGAGGGTAATGTTAATCCTATTAGAAAAATAATCTACCACCAAAAAATAATAATAATAGGGGTGGATAAAGAATCCTTTGGATGCAAATTCACAAAGTAATTTGTGTGAATTTAGTAATTTCTTCTCAGGGTTGAGATGTTAGACATTTTGCTATCAATACATTAATGATAAAGATTACTATTTTCCATCCACTTCCTTGAAGAAAGCAAGCAAAGAAAAGCTACATTCTAGCATTATTGCTGAAGAATTAGGTCCTTTAGAGAATACGCCTGGTTTTTGATGAGTACTGTCTAAAAGGCAGGAGTACCCTGCCTACCACTAATCTAGATTTTTTCCTTGAATGCGATTTTAAGACTTCTGTTTTTTCCCTGTTACATGATTCTGTCATTAAGGTGCTTTTGACCTCAAAATATTACAAGGTTCATCTCTTCCTCATTCAATATCACAACTATCCTTTCCGAGCTGTAGCTGCAACTACACTTCGGTGCTTAGTAAGCAACTCCCTGTCCAAAACAAATCATACCTTCTCTACTCCTTGATTGCTCAAAAAACTCTTAAACCTTGACCCAGTTTAAAGGGTCAATATCTTTAATATCAGAGGCAGCCCTGTTTGTTTCTCTTGATGTCATGAATGTGAAAGTGCCATGGACAACTATGGGAAAAGACAATAGAAAGGGAAAAAAACCACCACATTCTCCTTATAGAGTATTTCAAAGCAAATCCTGGATACATACCTTTCTTTGACCTTTTCCTTACATTAGGCAGCTGCTGTGCTTGTATTACACATTCCAGCACAGGGACTGACTCCCGAGCAAGGTAGGGGTGTGTGTGTGTGCATGTGTGCATGTGTACATGTGTGTGTGTTTGTTATTCAACCTGTCAGCCAAAGGTCTTCAATACTGGTTTTATCTCTTTCTGTTTTTTCTCGGTTTGTAAGGGGAAGTGTGGTTATTTATGAGCTTTGTTTATGTTCACTGGGTGACAGGAAACCCAAAAGCTTTTAGTGAATTCAAGTATACTCTGGATGCGAGGTGTGAATCTCTAGCCATTTGTGTTTAAAAGCTTTCATTAACTCTAAGAAAAGAGGAAAAGAACAAACATCTTCCTGCTTTCTAGCTGCAGAGGGATGAAAGGTTTTCAGCCCATGGGCCCTGCCAGGATGGTATAGATGCCCACAAAGAGAGAAATTGAAGGAGATATAAAATAGACTGCAGTTGCAAAAAAAATACAAAGAAAAACCTTAAAGATACTGCTCAAGTTGCATTTGGTCTTTATTTTACTGAGCCCCCATTGAGACAGCTGGCTTTGTTAAGACCCTGATGTAGTGCAGCATGCCCATCATCCACAGGATCGGCTTCATGGGAGACATGATGGCTCTAAGGAAGGCATGAAGGCTGATCTAATGACTCCAGCTAATTACACCCAACCCAGCAGAAAGGGATGGGGCCAGAGGACGTATTCACCCACACTGTGCTTGACCTCTTGTGCCTGGGAAGCCAGATGGGCAATTGCCACTAGAGGCAGATGCTGCTGGCAGCAAGGAGATGGGCACGTGGCAGCTCTGTGTAACCACAGGAGGGTTCTAATGTCACCAAGCTGCTGAGAGCTGGTGCATACCCCGGGCTCTGCCTCGTGAGGTGGAGTGAGACAGTTTATCTCCCGGTCTAATGCTTCCCCTGCCTCTGCCCATCTCTGGGCTTCTTAGGGCATGTACTTCCCTCTGACCGTGTGTTTGTGCAGTGCTTAGTTGCAGATGCAACGTTAATATAAATAATAAGGTTAAAAGTTACTCTTCTTGAGAGGAGGTGAAAGGGGAACGGAAATGGAGCTGCTGCTTAGCTTCCTGGCTTTTCCTGGAGTTAAAAAGAGAGTGCAAAGGGTAATACAGGGTATGTCAGTGTATTTAGTCTTGAATCATTTGCCATCCTGTTTTTATTCCCCTGAAGACATGTATCAAAGAAAGTGTTTAGATGGAGCTGATGACCTTGCTTATGGTTGAGTTTGCCTGTCACTTCCCATGATAAGTCCCTGATTTGGTTGTTTGGGCTGTGGCAATTCACAGTGTTTGAGCTAAAACTTCCCTCCCGCATGCCAGATTAGCACCAAGCTCACTTCACAGGAGGGGGATTTTAAGTGTGTCACTAAAACCACACTGGTTTTTATGATTTGGAAGGATGATTTTTACATTTTGATCTTTTAATCTTTAAAATACCCGAACTATCCCAGTTATACTATTATACACCAGCCCTTCAAAGTAATGGTAAGCTCTGAGATGACGTGGCCCACGTGCAGGGCACTATCCAGGGCGCTACCTCCTTGCCTCCTCTCCTCCTTGAATGATCCTTACTCGAGTGGCAGTTGCAGTGGCAGTCCACCCACCAGACAAGAGTATCATCAAAAGAAACAAAATGAACAGAGTAGACAGCAAGTGAATAAGTGAGTTGCAGTGTCAGGACACCAGTGGATGTGAAGACTTCGCCTTTGGTGTGTTAACAGGCATTCTCTCAGGTCCAAGCGAAGTACTGCTAGATGTGCGTTTAGGTTTTCCTTTCTTTTCCAGTACTTTTATGTGATGATGGAACAGGCTTGTGGGTGAGTTTTCTGGGAGTGAATTATCTGTTTGTCTTGGGGTTTTTATTTTATTTTGTTTTGTTTTTTAAAAATGTGCAAGATTACATGAAAGTTCATGGATTTTGTTCAGGTCTCATAGTGTTACTGGCAATTCATTAACAATGGATTGTCAGAAGAGCAAGTCCCTGGCGCCATGGACAGGTACAGCAGTTCCAGAAATGATCTATGACTGAACAGGAGTATGTCAATATTACTATTACTTGGGTGTTAGAGTCATTACACTTAGTAATTGGGTGTTAGAAGTAAATTACTAGTTCTGATGTTGAGCTCCTTCACATCTGTCGACCTATATTTCTTTAAAACCTAGTACAATGGCATCTCAATTGAACAAGGCCCCCTATATTTCATCTGTAATAATGTTATTTATTTCGTACACTTTTTCTTGTTTCCTTGTCTGCACAAACTATGAGCCAAATTGTCTCCTGCTTAAATTAAGTCTTTCCTGGACCACTGAAAATCATGTTTAAACTCTTTTCGTCTCCAACCTTGCTGGATTACCCCAGAGCTTGTATCTAACTGAGTTCTGTCATCTAATAAGAGGAGTAGTGCAACTTTTTAGTCTCAGAGACTGGTGCCAGGAGAAATCCATCAGCAATTACAATAACAGAGTCCAGTCATTCTGGTTGTATAACCATTGACAATGAAGTTTCCATCTGTGCGTGAAGATATTATGATTGTATCTATGAGATAGAAGGCTAAAAGAAAATTATTTTAGCTCTTTCTCTTAAATAGTGTGGTTACTCCTGAACTGTCTCATGAGTGTTAAGAGTTTTCTTCCCTCAATATTAAATTTACTCCTATGGAAAAGATGCTCCCAGAAAAAATTGTACAAAGATTGTATGCCATACTGCAGGGTCTCATTTACAACTAAAGTATCATTCTCAATCTGTTCTCTATTGTACAATGTACTTCCCTTCCTTTTTCAGTTTTCTTCTCTCCATCTCTACCAGCATTAGCAAACTGCCCTTCTACATCAGCTGTTGTTTTCCCAGTAACCAAAAAGGTGATGGAGCAGAGCTTCCATTTAGTCTCTGCAGACTCAGTATAAAAAGTATGAAAAGCTTTCATTTTTGCTGTGACAAAGTACCTGACTTTGCTAATTCATTTCAGTTTGCTCGAGAACCAGTGTCTGAATCTCTGCCTCCTCCCTACATTTCTTGCTTAGCAGTCAACCGGATCCAGGAGTGGAAAGATGGTTGGTTTGCAAGGGCTGAGATTTGTTTTGGGACCTACACAGCCAACTCTTATGCTGTTTAAGACTGTTACGATATGAGGTGTGCAGTGGTTTGTTTTTTTCCCCATTTCCTTTGTTTGTTTCACTTTTGAACATCTATAGTGGCATCAATGAATGATGGTGCTTAAATTACGAAGTCCCTGAAACTCAGAAGCCACATACATAAAATCTAATTTGTATGACTTTAAAGCTAATTCTGTGATTTTATGGAGCCTGTTCCACATCCTTGTAGTATTTTGACTTTAGCAGTATTAGCAGCTCCAATTATAACATTGCTGATACTGGCTCACCTATAAGTATGTACTTTAATCCCAAAGCAGGTGTGATTCACTACCAGATAATTATCTCTTCTGTGGTGGCATACTTCCCTTGTAAAAGCTCGGTTTTCTTCCTAGATCTGTGATATGTACATTGGTCCATTTTTCTGCTTCCTTGCAAAACTTCCAAGACTAAATATCTAACAACTAAACTACAAATTTTTATGCTTAGTTGTTCTGATCATAGAATCATAGAATGGTTTGGGTTGGAAGGGACCTCTGGAGGTCATCTAGTCCAACCCCCCTGCAGTGGGCAGGGACATCTCCAACTAGATCAGGTTGCCCAGAGCCCTNATGACACTGCCTGCTCTTTCATGTTACATACAAATAGGGATTTTTCCTCTAAAAAGAGACAATCATGTTTTTCATTTTTACATTCAAACACAGCTTTAAGAAATAAACACACCTACTATTCAAAGTAGGAGTAATCTCAGATTTTTACATTATTTTTCATCCAGGAGCTCTGAAAGTATTTCCTTGGTTTAAAAATTGGGCTGAAATTTGCAGTCAGGGAACCACAAAAGAGTCTTTCAGTTTTCCTGCTGGACTCTAAAATGCTAGAATTGTGCTTTCAACATTTCATCTTCAGCAGCAAGGCTGACAAATTACTGCTTGATATGGGTAATAGGACAATAGGTGCAATAAATTGAAAATTCATTGGAATCCTGTTATGTTTGTGAGAATTAACAATAATGCATGTTATTTCCTAAAAAAAAAAAAATCCCTGCCTACTGAGCAGGTACAAGCTTCACCAAGCATGAAGGAGCAGCCTCAAACCAGGTGCTGACAAGGCTCTCCTGATCTCCCTGTGACCCCCGTTGCGGGACGTGAGCTGGCAAAAGGAATTAGCAGGGACAAGGAGGAGAAGATGGTTTGTTTTTTTCTTCTTGCTTGGAAAATGTGTTTGGCTGTCAGGGCCGATGAGTTTTGTTGACACTCGAGCTGCCTCTGTAGCACCACTCCTTGTGGGCTACATATTCATCTTTTGTAGGGAGGATGCTGGTGTGCTGAGAGACAGCCTCTTCACAGAAAGTCAGCTGAGCATTGCTGCACAAATATCCAGAGGATTCTACTCTTTTTTCCTTCTGTGAACAAACCTTTGCCCATATTTCCTTTTAGTGTCCTTTTCTGAAGTCTGAGAAAATGCCTCTAGAATGCATTTGCTTGCTCTCCTTCCCCAGGCCAGCTCTCCCGCCAATGTATTAATTGGCTGGAATACTGCACACAAACGAGCAACTGCAGTCTGATCTCGTTAAACATTAACACTTAACTGGAAAAGCAAGAGCTGTTAAAGATACACCACTCAATGTCATCCATGTTCAAACGTAAAAGAAGTCAGTGGTTGAGCTACTGGCACTTGTTTTTCCAGAGGGAGCAAGAAGGGTCGAGTTGTGCACATCCCTTTTCCAGAGTTGGCTGGGAACACCTAGACTGCAGATGGCTTTCCATGCTCCTCTGATTGCCTGGAACATTGACTCCAACCCTTTCACAACAAGCAACACTCTCTCAAGGAAGATAGATGAGTAAATTCTTGTTCCCTCACTGTTTTTTCAGCTTTTTTCTTGCCTTGTTTTTAGTGGTTAGGTCCAAAAACCAGCACAGGTCTGCTCCTTACCTGTTCTTCAACTACAAACAAATGGCTAAAGCCAATGTTTTCAAACATGAAAGTTTCAAGTTGTGTAGTAATACTCCAGTGCAGTAATACAAATTAGAAGTTTTCTTGGTTGTTAATGGCTTGTAGGCAATCCCATTGGAAAATATTGACCTTATCACCACCTTGCTTCAGTTTACCCTTAAAGGAACTTGCTAGGACAGCCCTTTGTATCATGAGACTTGACTGTTACTAGAAAAAATATCTCAACTACCTCATGAGAAATACTTTCAGAGTGTTCATTTTTTTCATTAACCAGGAAACGCATCTGATAAAAGTGGATCAAACAAGAACCTCTTGCCCAAGAAGCCCCATTTCTACTCTTCTTCAGGCATGTGCCTTTATGGCCTGGCTTTTCATGAACAGTTGCTTCTACCCTTTTGTTTACATGGGGAAAGATGAATCCTTGTATGCAACATCTTAATAGCTGTCTTCATGCAGATCAAGCACAGCATTTTGCATGAGTTTTTATGCTCCACTTTCTAAAGAGTTATTCACACAGGATACATTTCTGAACCTACGATACATATATCAGGCTTTTAACTTACTTTCTGTCCTTACTTTATCTCCAATTCAAACACAGTAGCCAGTACTTTTCCTTACTGTACAGATGTTTGCAGTATGTAATTTGATTGCCATTGATAATTCATTAATCATTTCCTATCATGGTTAATTATTACCAAGCTTGCTACTGTGCAGCAGTGGTGATGAGAAGGGCAAGAGTAGAAGGCATAAGGTATGGTCAGAAAAGCACAAAATAATAGGAACACTAAGTCTTCAGGAAAAGGTTTTTTTTTCTTCTTTATTTTTCTTTTTTTGTAAGTGGATGTTTCTGTGTTGCTGCCACCGGCAGTTCTGTAGAGCTTGTCTTGATTTTTAAGGCAAATGCTCCTTGGTTGTCATCATGACAGCCTCAGCTCCACAGAAAAGTTTTTTTCTGGACTTCCAAGCACTGCCTTTTTCTGCGCAAGGAAGCGAAAGTGAAAGGTTTATTGCCGCCCTGTTGAGATTTTGTTGTTGCAGGTATTTGTTAGTCTCCTAGCGTGATGCTTCCTTAGATCATGCTTGAAAGCCACCGTGCTTGATTTCCTCTCTAATGGTGTTAAAACTGGAACTGGAGCTGTCTCTGTTGCCTGGTCCTCCTCCTGCCCATGTCTTCAGACGTTATGTCACAGCTCTCGGGGTTGCTCACTGACTCCAGCCAGCCTCCCTGGGGGATGGAAACCAGGTTCCCTTCCCTGTGGCAGCAGCAGTGCCCACATTTAAGAAGTTGCAGTGCTGAGCCATGACTGCATTAGTTCTGCTACATTAGAACAGAAGCAAAGAGCTTAATTTAATTCGCTGGCCTGTATACTGACACCTGAGGGCCACTAATTCACTGTCACATATTCTCAGTGAAACCAAGCTCTTTAGCATTCAGAATTTTTTTTTTATTATTATTATTTTTTAATTTCAAGAGCAAAGCCTTGCAAGGTAAATGCTTATTTTCTAGGAGTGGAGAAAAATATCTCCTTGCAAGGATCATTGCAGGTAAGGATGACTCACTTTTACCAGGGTCCACAAGGGACAGAAGATCACACACCTCTTATTTTTTCCCTCTGAAATGCATAAGTTGATCTCTGTTCTTTCACTTAATGATTAGCAACATCAATAAAAAAGCTGGTTCATAGTGACGTAAGATTGGCTGTAAAACATTTATTCACCACAGGCTGTATTTGGACATCATGCAAGGGCTATGCAGTAGCATTTGCTATGCAGTAACTTCCAAGAATTGAATGTTGCCTGTGTTGTTTGTGCCTGAAGACCCATTAGGCTAAGTTAATCCCTAGGGAAAAAGCACAGACTTCAAGAGAATGTTATCAGGAATAAATTAAGCCTATTGATTTTTAATGAGGTTCTTACCTGTATAAAGAAAATAGAGTTTATCTTCTCTTGTGGTCTATTACTCTTTTACTGCAAGTGTCACTGTAAGCACCTACTTTGACTCTGAATTTTTAAACTTTGAAATTTTCCATTTTGAAAAAGAGTAGAAAACATAGTCTTTCTTCTCCCTGAAAACCTTGGGCAGCTCCATTATGGAGCAGGATATATTTCCCAGATTTCATACATCTCCTAATGTTCTTTTCTGAAAAATGAGTAGACTGCCACAAAAATTACAGACCTCCCATATTTTAATGCTGATCTCCTCCAGAGAGCATCCTCATTGCAAGGGATTTTATCTATGCAAATGAATTTTTAGAGAATCATTTTGAAAAATACAAACTGATTTGTTTGTTTCAACTGATCTGGCTGAGATAATTCATGTGTGTCTTGCTGTTTCATACCAAGTATTTCTAGTGTCACCCCATCCTCTGAGACCTCAGGTGAGTAATTTGGAGTTACTCCACATCCCCAGTAGATACAGCCATGGACCAGCTGGTTAGTAGTATAGCTTTTGAGAAAAGGGAGATGCAATGAATCCTGTGCCATTCCTTGGCAGAGTGGGATATAACTGATCCCGGGTATGGAAATGCACAACCAGATACCCATCTCTGCAGATGACTTCTCTTCATCACTGCCATAAGTGCCTCTGATGACTATGGGAGGATAGAGAAAGGCAAACCTTTAGAAAGAATTCTTTATGCCTAGTGGTTTGAAAAGAAATCAGAGACCTCAGGTTGTACCCAGGATTCACTGGGGAGTTAGTGTGTTGCTTAGGCATTATTGTTGAAAAGTTTTTACCTCCCTAGTCTTATACCTTCTTGACCCACCTGGGGAGTCTCTGGTGCCTCCCATCCCTGGTACAAGTTTCAAACAAGTCTGAAACAGTAATGCTTTCAAGCACGTGATCTCCATGCAATTAAACCTCTGATCTCTCTTAATTCACAGAATCACAGAATCAACTTGGTTGAAAGAGACGTCCGAGATCATCAAGCCCAACCCTTTATCCAACACCACTACGATTACTAGATCATGGCACTAAGTGCCACATGCGATCTCATTTTAAAAACCTCCACGCAGGTTTTTAACCAAATCCTGGTTAATTTTTATCCTTTTTTTTAAAAAAAAAAAAAAATTTGAAATTAAGAAGCATTCATTCATTTCTTAAAAACTATTAGATAGCTATCAGTTAGGAAAAGATATTGCTTAAAAACTGGCTAGCTTGCCTTTAACCACTGATCTAAATGACCACATGTCTACAGACTCCTGAGTCGTCATTTTTTATTTCTAAATGTACCTCACTAGTGGAAGAAATACTTATATTTACTCAGAAATACCAGCGATTCTCTGTGCCATTCTTGCGCACATGGTGGAGGTCAAGGAATTGAACACAAGCAGCACTAACTTTAGGTCTAGCCCTGTTGTACTCCTTAAATATTTCTTGAAGTGTGTTTCTTTTAGAGGATTCTGTTTGTTAGTTTTAATGTATTTTGGTAATTTTCACTATGTACATCATCGTGGAGAGGGATGGCTGGCTCTTTTGCCAAAGATAGCTGCATGAGATTTCCTCTCACTCTTCATTCGTGATTTCAGGTATTTTTCTTTAACTTTTCTTTACCTTAGTTCCTGCACTTCCTGAACTGTGGTAGGGAATTACAATTCTCTAGCACTTTGCAGTGCAGTGACTTCTGTAGCATTTCATAACAAAACTGAAAGAGAACTCAAAATGTTTAAACTGGAATTTTACTTTGGAAAAGCAATCATATAGGAATACTCATATGGTGCCTGGTGCAAACCCTCATTTAATTAATAAAAAACAGGCTCAAATGTGGGATTTGCAACATGCTTCTTTTTCATATGCACATCTTCTTTCCCAGAAAATGCTACAAAACCCTTCACAGAACCTGTCATTGGAAGCAGTGATAGGGAATGTTCCAATGCAGAAACACACCCTAAAAAGGGAAAGGCCAATATTGACTTTCAGTGAACCTTAAGCCCTTTAAACTTGTCCCTGGACAAGAGGCATCAATGTCTCTTTTGAAAAAAAAAATGCTGCTGCTGTTATATAGCAGACCATTAAACTATGCTAACCATCATATATTTTCTTTTCAAAACTGTGCTGCTGTGCATGTAAACACAGGAAAGTTTTGTAGCTGTATATGTCCAGATTTTTGACATGCGTATGTGAAGCCAGCATAGGAAAGCCTATTCGGGAGTTAGGAGCAGCTGCCCTAATGGAATACTATTGACTTTAGTTACATCAGGGACTAAATATAGATCAGACAGCAACATACACAGGGCTGCATCTGACAGCCAGGACAGAATGTGCTGCTCTGCAGACAGATGGATGGATGTTGTTCCTGCCAGATGCTCCTTTTAGGTCAGGGAGCTCTCCTGGGCTCTTTTGCCCAGTACTGCACTCCCATGGGAATCCTGCTGCTGGCTATCTAGGGCTGTAGATCCAGTCCCAAGGGAAGTTGTGGGGTTGATCTGAACACAAATCTGCTGTTGGCACAACGCCCTGACACCAGTAGTGTTGTGTTGATTTACATGTGATGAGGAGCTCATCACAGGAGTTACAGTCAAAGCTATGAGGAATATTTGTACTTCAGATATTTTCCCTGACCTTTGTCTGACAATATCCTTCTGCCCTCTGCTCCTCCCTCACCTGTTTTCAGTTAAGCTTTCCTATGCAGTGTTTTAAAATTTGAGATAGGACCCCTTTTCTGACCTTCCACTATACCAGAGTTGTGCTTTTGAAGGCAAAATCTACATTTACTGTAGCATTCTTCAAAAGTTCTTTCCCAGCCTGGACCGAAAAAGGATGGTCCATATATCGTGTGTCCATGCACTCAACAGTCCCTCTGTTTACATTCATGGAGAAGGAGCATGGAGGATCATGTCTGAGATTTTATCTTAAGTCTTTGGGGCTGTAAAAGCTAGAAAAGAGCCTGTTCTTTCTTTTCCTGTGTATGAGGATAAAACCTTTTGAGGTAAATCGATGTGAAACTTTTTTTTTATTTTCCCCTTCCAAAGCCTTGACTGCTTTTTTTAAGCTGGGAGAGGACCAGAGTTGAGAGGAATGCACTCATCCTGACAGGCTCTATGGAGGAGCATTGCAGGCTTATAGCATGTCTCAGTACAGAGTTCTTAAGGAACTCTGAAAACTTGACAAGCCATGGGGATGACAAAGGCAATTTCCAAGGCACATAGAAGTCCAGTCAGCCTTTTATATTTTCATTCCTGGAAAGGAAAGCCTAAAGATTTTGTATCATAGGAAGTGGTACTTTGGAAGTGAAACAGGCTTGATAGTCCAAATGTGCCAGATTTGTGATTCTTTAGGAGAAAGGAGTGCGAACATCTCCATGTTGCTGCATGTGCCTGTGGATTTAAATCTAGCTACAATGCACAGACAGGCCCTGTGTAGTATCTTAAATGTTTTATGGATGCACGAACCATTAAATCCAGACTTCTCATGCTCTAAACTTTTTTTCAGAGCACAAGTTACAGAGATTCATCTAGTGTATGTGCAGTGGTTAATATGAATCAGTATTTTTTATGAAAAAACATGCTGAACCCTCCAGCAACCCAAGGCAAGGAACAAGCCTTGTTGGAGGGTTCTCTTTGGTTTCTCCTTTATTATCTCTTAGAGATCCAGGATATTGTACCTTTGTTTTCTCTCTCGTCTCTTGTCCCTCTACATTCACTGAACATACACACACTCAAGCAAACTCAGGGTATGTGGGAAAGAACTGTACATATTATTCCATTTCTTATTCCTTTACAGTGCTCTGAGTATTACAGATTGTACAGTTTTGATACCTGCTTATCATTGCTTACAGAGAAAAAGTGCACCCTCCCCTCCCATTTAGTCTTTGAACAATAATTTTTTGGTTTAGAGTATGAGTGAAGCAGAATGAGTACATTTTCCTCTTAAATTCATGGTCCAGGAGATAGGTCACAACTCTTAGCCACTCTAAAAATAATCTGTACTTTGGTGGCCTGGGAGACAAACCTGGAATATATATCCTAGTATGTCTCGAGCCACTCAGGGCTGTGAAAGTTGTGCAGGCTTGAGCTAGTTACTAAGCAATGACATCACAGTATGAGGTAGGGAGAATATGAATGGGAGGGATGTCATCTCTGGGAGGATGATATTGCTCTGACAGTGGTGATCGATATTCCCAGATCCCAGAGGCACTGCTGATCTCATCGGGGACATCCCTTCTCTCTATAATGAGTTTTACAAGAGTAGAGAGACATCTGATTCTGTGTGAGGGTCCTCCAGCAGTGATATTATCAACTAATATGATTTCATGTGCCACAGAGGGGGACTAGGAACTTCATCCATGCAAAATGATGTGCTGTGGCCTTAGCAGAGTATTGCTGCTAGCTCCACCATGAAGACTGGACCCCCAGCTGAGCCCTGCAAGTGAAGCTGTTCCACTCCTTGGCCTGATTTTTTCCATATCTGCACAGTTAGCTGCAGCTAGGTGTGCTTTGAACTGCCACAAATGGAGTTAGAGCCATTCGCTTCAGAGACTAAGTCCACCTTCCTCCTCCAAGTGCTGAAATCAGACTCGGGGAAGCCCTGCTGTGTCTCTGTAGTCAGACTGCTCAGACTTAGAGAGTCCTGTGCCACGCCAGGGAGGTCTCTTTGAGTCCTGCAGTTCATGAGTAAGTCTTCTGAGGCTTGAAAACATCCACTATGTTGAACAGAGTATCCAACATCTTCAGCTTCTGCTGAAGAACTTTGGCCCTTGCAAGCATCAAGACCCAGCAGAACTGACCCTTGTGTGCCCCAGCCCGGTATACCAGATACCATAAATACCCAGACAACCTCTGGGCTGGATTATTTTTTTTCAGCCTGGGAGCAAGAATGACACTAGTTATACACAAAACTAGAGAAAAACAGAGATGAGAAATTTGTATTTGTTACTAGATACAAAGTGATTTTTTTACTTGCTCTTGTCAGGTGTCCTAAGACATGAGGAAGTATTACAAAGAGTCCCTTCCTTGCAGAATTCATGCTTACCCTATGTTCTCCATTTCTTTCCCCATCTCTCTTATGTTGCTTTTATCATCCTGTTATTAAAAGGCTTCAAAAGAAACCAGCAAAGCTTGATTCTCAGATCCCCTTGACATCCAGCGAAATGATTACGTTTGGTTTTCTAGGAATACCAGAGACAGTTTAAGGCAAAAATAAACCACTAAGGGTTTCTTTTTTCTGGTCTTCTAAGATTTTTTTCGTTATATGTGGGGTGAGGTTATCAGAAGGGCTCAGTATTGTGTGTCTGTGCTGAAGCTCCTGTTTTCCTTTGCAGTGGGAGAAGGCTTATGCAGGACACTCCTTCAAAAAGTAACTCTTAGGCAAGATTATCTAATAGAAGCTTCTTAACTTCTGTCAGTAGTCTTCACCATAACAATGACTGTGTGTAAACCTCATAGTTACACCCGCTCTATTGTCCTCACTTCTTCCTATTCCTGTCACGTATCCTTTGAGGCTCACACAGCCCCAAGACATGTACCTTTCTGGAAAGGAAAAGAGAAGGATGTTTTGGCTACAGTCCCTGCATTGAAAGAAGAAGGACAAGAAAGTGGCTTGAGCAGGGACCTATGTGCTTCACCAGGATACTTTATGGTTAAGTGCTGTCTGTTCTCCAATGCCTCATCCTCTCTTTGCCTTCCCTTCCCACTAATCCTATCCTCAGATGACCCCACTGTTAAACTAGGCTGAATGGGACTAAGATATCAAGGAATAGCATAATATCTTCAGATGTCACCATGTTCATTCTACTTATATACTGTATTGTAGTTCTACCTTGTGTCTGCTCTTGGTATTCAGACCACACATTCTGTAAGTTTCCCTGCAAGTTTTTATCACACTTTGCTCAAAAGGACATTTTATTGATTTCAGGCGCTCATAAGCAAAACATTTGTAAAAATTAAGATATGATCTTGCTGCTCTGTTGTGAGTTGCTCCACTTTGCTTTGCAGATTATATGCTGACAATCATTCACTGACAGTTGTGAAACTGGTGCAGCTTGCAAGGGCTTTCCCAGTCTTAAGCACTGGGCATACTGCTAGAACACAGCTAAAGCTGGAATGAATTGAAGTGTGCCTGTTGTATGGAAATATCTGCAGCCTGGGGCCTGATGCAGTATGAATTTTGAGATGTTCCAGATGCCCCTTAACAGTTAGAGCACCCTTAATGCTCTGCAGCTGCTGTGTTTTGGAATAGCTCTTTTTGCTAAATTCCTCCATGAATAAAAAGCAAGGGTGGTTATCTGAGGTACAGGAAGAAACCATGTATTGCAAGTGAAAGTATGAATATGAAGGGATTGTGAATCACCATCTAGTTTTGCTTAATGTTGGGTTATTATTTTTTCAATTTTATATGCCTAGCCACTATTATCTAAAGCAATCTATGCTCATGTTCCTCCAGCACTTCAGAATTAAATAAACACAGCAGACCCCACAAACACCTCACCAGACCTCCATAACTGTCCACACTTTTAAATGTGTGGACAGTCCATTTGCCATCATTTCCACTTCCCATCACATTTAGCTTGCTCCAAGGAAAAGGTTTGGTGGCAGGATTTCTGCTGGCTGAAACAAGGGTGAAATTCTGGCCCCATTAAAATCAATGGCAAAACTCCCAGTGACAAGTAGGAGAGCAGACTGTGATTTGAAGTACTTCGATAATATAAACAAAGCAATCATACATAGCAATATAATGGTGGTCATTCAGTGGATGCTAAAGTTAGAGATCAACAAACTACCAGATATAAATAGCAGGGATTTCTGCTGATTCCTAGTTCTTATTTTAACAGCTATTGAAAATCAATTCCTTTCCTGCCTTTCAGGATAGGTAGAAGCACACCCTGCTCCCTCATAGTAAAACTTGACCATTTAAGTGTCTGAATAAATAATACCCTGCTAACCATGCTGTTGTGTTGGTGTGCTTAATATTTTCCACACGTACGCACAAAATCTGTTAATGTGTTAATGGATTTGTTTTCTTGTCAAGAAAACTTTTGCCCCCTGCAATGACAGATTCAAACTCAGACTGCAAAAGGGCAGGGCAAGCAGTCACTCAATGGACAAGCACAACACGCGACTCCTGGCAATAAAGGCTTCAGACTCGAGTTGGGTGCCTTGCCACTCTGATCTGCTGCGCTTGTTTAATCATGTTAATGTGCTGGCTAATTATGGTAAACAGTGCATATTATTCAAATTAAAAATGTGTATTGCCATTCACGTAGTCATTCTGCAGATGCTTTGCACATTAGTATTTTCTAAGTTGAATGCCCTCTGGTAGGCACTGGAGGCTATGTGTCACCCCATTAGCTAAGAAGGGAGGTGGATGGTCATATGTAGTAGCTGCCTGAATTTTAAAATGCTTTACTTGGCACACTGTTGGGAGGCAAATGATTTCTCTGAAGCAAAGTTGTCCCTGCAAAATCTTCGGTAAGATGCAAATCTAAAAACAACCCTGCTGCCCTTCTCATTAACAGAGCAATCACTACAGTGTGATCTTGGTTGTGTGAGTTTGCCTGCCTAGAGTTACACTCACCTTGAGAAGAGTCAACAGTTGAGCAATGAGCTACAGGTTTGATGATTCAGGCTCTTATCTTTTCCCTCATGTTGTTCACCAGTTACTTTCTTAAAAGTTGTCCTTACCTGGGGACATCTCCAATGGTAGGTGCTTAACCCTTAGGTGAGTTTCTTCAGAAGCAGTGGAAAGCAATCCCAGTCCCAGTTACTGTGATGGTGGACCTGCTGTTATATATCAAGGTTATCTAATTAAACACAGAAGTTTCTGAGATGCGTTCAAGCTGAGAAGTATTTCTCTAGGTCTGCAGGTTCTATTTGTGTGGGAATGTTGGGATGATATCCTGTGTTTGCTGGATCCAGTGAAAGCATCAATAAATAAACTTGTGATTTTACAATCTTGTCAATGATAGAAAAGGAAATCAACACTATTATTATTATTACAACAATAATAATACTGTCATAATACCTCTCTGTGCTATCAGATAACTAGTGTGCCTTCTCTTGTAAGACTAGGATCACATTCAAACTATTTCATATGATTATCACAGTATCACACAGTATCACAGTATGTCAGGGGTTGGAAGGGACCTAGAAAGATCATCTAGTCCAACCCCCCTGACAGAGCAGGATCACCTAGACGAGGTCACACAGGAATGTGTCCAGGCAGCTCTTGAATGTCTCCAGAGAGGGAGACTCCACAGCCCTCCTGGGCAGCCTGTTCCAGTGCTCCATCACCCTTACTGTAAAAAAGTTTTTCCTCATGTTAATACTAAACCTCCTGTGGTCCAACTTGCTCCCATTCCCTCTTGTCCTAACATTGGATGACATTGAGAAGAGCCTGGCTTTCTCCTCCTGACACTCGCCCTTAACATATTTGTAAATATTAATGATGTCCCCTCTCAGTCTCGTCTTCTCCATGCTGAAGAGACCCAGCTCTCTCAGCCTGTC
>VWZO01010009.1:30688-88013 GCA_013396975.1 Bucco capensis
TTCAGAAGGATACTGTGGGAGACAGTATCAAAAGCTTTGCTAAAGTCGAGAAAAACCACATCCACTGCCTTCCCCTCATCTATCCATCTAGTTATGCCATCATAAAAGGCTATCAGATTAGTCAAGCTGACTTCCCCTACGGAATCCATGTTGACTACTCGTGATAAGCCTTCTTTCCTCCAAATGCTTGGAGATGGTGGCAAGTACAAACTGTTCCATCACCTTTCCAGGGATGGAAGTGAGGCTGACTGGCCTATAGTTACCCAGGTCATCTTTCTTGCCCTTTTTGAAGAGTGGGATAACATTGGCCTTCCTCCAGTCCTCAGGCACCTCTCCCATTCTCCCGTCACTTTTTTATACCACAGTTCTGTGTTACATAGGAAGCTACTGGGTGGAGTGAAAACATATGAATGCTTTACAGAACTGCTTAACAACTGGGCAATCCGGGAAAGTCTTGACAAGGCAATATGTATCAGTAAACAGATGTATTTTACTGGCAGATGGGGTCTTTTGGTGTTCAGAAGTGGGTGTTGTGCATGAACTTGGCTTCACAACTATGTAATTGGATGCATAAAATTGTATCTTTTCATTGTATTATGCATTTGTAGTTTCTTTTGAGGAATTTTTTTTTATGGGGGTAGGGTGGGGATGCTGTTTTTGTTGGGTTTCTGGCTTTTGTTCATTTGTTTTTAGTGATAAATGAGTAGATGCTTAGACTTGGATAATTAGCATGCTCTGTTATTGTGATTGCCTCCTCATGCTTCATTCACTATGGTTCAAGCTTGAAAATTAGAGTGGAAGGACTTCTGTTCTTTGGGATTTAATTCTTTTAAAGAACAGAAAGATTTCCTTGAGACAAATTATATTATGTTTCAACTGTCCCAGGTCATTTGTTTGTTTGTTTTTTCCTATTTGATTTGTTTCAGTTTCTGGGAATAGTTCCCAGTCACCATTGCCTTGTTAACTGGACTAGATAGAAGCAGATGGAAAAAGGATTTTTAGATGTGCTAATGAATTCTGAATTTTATCTCAGCAATTATTCTCTGCTGGTTTTGAAATTACTTGGAACTGAGTGTTTTGTAGAGGTGAATGTGAGGAATTGGCTATTCCTGAGTTTCTATGGTGAGGGAACTTTGCTAGCGATCATATGAGGGTGGTGATTCCTCAACTGGCTGTAGATATTGTTTTGTATAAAAAAGAGATTCAGGAAAAAGATCTCTAGGTGGCTTTACATGATCAATTGTTATAGAAAATGAGTCATAACTTGTAAGTAGTCTGTTGGCTGATGTGTTTATATCCTGCTTGAATTTTAAATATACTGAATGTATTGATAAATCTATTATTCAATCAAACTTTATGAATCTGTTTCAATAGATTTGACCACATGTGGTGCAGGTCAAATTTCAGATTGGAGGCAGGGAACAAATTTAGAATTAAATGATACAAGAAAAGTGCTGGGTAATGTTCTGATCCTTAGACAATAAGAAGACAAAAGTTGCTGCCTAAACAAATCAAGAAGCTTTGAAGAAATAATTTCAAATTGAATATAGCGTTCATGTAGAGTAGAGGAAATGAAGTTGCTGGAGATGTATATTGAGTGCTTTGCAGGATAAACCACTCCAAAAAGGAGTCTGGGAGGATGTTAGCATGTTGCTGCTCTCCAACACTAGGGCCTTCAGGAGCCTTCATATCCTATTCTCCCTTACCCATCCTTTCCCCTCCTTGGATCTGTGATCAAATTACAGAATGATAGGAGTTGGAAGGGATGTCTGGAGATACCTAGTCCAATCTCCCTGCTTAAGCAGGTTCACCTAGATCAGGTTCCATAGAAACACATCCAGGTGTGTTTTGATCATCTGCAGAGAAGGAGACTCCACAACATCTCTGGGTGGCCTGTTCCAGTGTTCTGTCACCCTCAAAGTAAAGAAACTTTTCCTTATATTCAGATGGAACTGCCTCTATTCCTATTTGTAACTGTTGCCACTTGTCCTGTTGCTGGTCTGTGTAACTGGGGTGCTATATGGCTGGGGTGGTGCTTAAGGGACAGTGCTGGGCTTTGTTCTGCCCAGGTAAATATGGCTGCTGATCAGAGCAAATCAGAGCTCCTCCAGGAGGAGCAGCAACCTTTTTCTCCAAAGGGCCTGACTTTGGCCAGGGAGGACAGGCTGCAAATTTAACCTATCTGCTGTAGAAAAAGACTAGATTCTTAGTCTCACTTGAGTACCTGGTAGGGTGCCAAGGCCCTGTTTGATGTTATACTTATTAAAATTTATATGGCTAAGAGGTATTTGTCACCATGTAAAAAGGGCTTGAAGGAGGAAGATCCCCACTCTTCTCCTACCTCCACCCCAAGGTATGGGACCAGCTGGCTTAGTTCACTCCAAGGACTGGGGTACTGAGGACACCGGTGCTGTGGGAGGCCCATGAACATGAGCGTAAAGCAAAAAATATTACAAATGCTGTCAGTTTCTGTCACATTTTTTAAAAGCCAAGGTGGTTCACAGGCACTTGCTGGGCCCCCATCCCTGAGCTGAGATCCTATGGCCATAGTCACACCATCTCTAAGAACTTGAAGAGGTGATGAGGGGGGACCCAGGGTAAACTTTACGTCTGAATGTGTCATTTGCCTCTATCACAGGTACGCAGGCAGAAGTGAGGACCTCTGCAGCTACACTCAGAAAGCACCCTGCAAGGGCTGGGGGCTCTGGGGTGACCATGTAGTAGGAGCCGGAGGTAGATGATCACCCCGTTTACTTCTTCTCTAACCCACTCATCCCATTTAAGGCTTTGTTTTTGGTATGGGCAGGCCTACGCACAAGGGCTGCACTGAGAGCAAAGCCTTTCAGTAAAAGAGAGTCCCTCCAGATGATGCCTTGGTCTCTGGGAATAACAGATTGTGTTTTTACCACCTCTTGGATGCCTTTTTCTGGGTAGGCAGTGAAAGGCAATACCTCAGGACCACTAGGTTACAGGAGGTTGTAAAATTGCTCCTCCCCATATATATTTTTTTGACAATAACAATCCTTTCACTGAGGAGCGTTTTTTTGGGGGGTTGTTTTGTTGTTGGTTTTTTTTTTACATTTTATTGCTGTGGCAATCTGTTGGCTTTTTTTCCCCCCTTCTTCCTCAGTCCTGTCCTCCTCCTTTCACTTTGACCTATCAGACTGTAAGTCTTATTTCAAGCTGATGGAGAGGCGTTAAATGAGTGGCTGGGCTACCAGTTTAAGGAAATTGATGATCTTTGGGGCTTACACTCTCACAGATCAAATGATAATGTTGCCCTTCAGGTTAAATTCATGTGTTACATGGGGAAAACCAGGAGATTTCACTGATCTCAGGGCCGGTGGGAGACAGACCAACTTTGGTCATAAACAATCATTTAAAAGCTGATTTTGAAGAGGACAGTGCAGGGATGTATAATCTTCCATTTGTCTCTTTTGTAACATTTTTTCCTCTCTAAATTTCTTTGCCATATTTCAGACAGCCATTTTCCGTTTGTCTTCTGTAAGTATTTAAATAAAAATCATGATCCAAAAGTAGATCAAAAGGAAGAAACACAGGTAGAGATGAGAGAGAGAGAAAGATATTGAGCTAAAGACAGATGGCTATAGCTATAGGCATAGGCATAGATACAGATGTACAGATATAATTATTAATATTGATATAGATACATGTATAAATACAAATATAGCTATAGCTATACATACACATATCCATTTTAGTATGTACTCTACCATGGATACAGACATAAGGCAAAAAGCATGAGGTTCAGGGGTCTTGGAGTCAGATTTATTGGCACACCACAACAAGACCTACAGATGATGCCATGGTACTAATTATTAATAAGATATTCTGCCTTCCATCTTTGCTATAGTCTTCTCTCTGTAGCATAATGTTCTCTTTATGTAAACTCCTCCAACCCGCCGCTATCTTGTTTCCCTTTTGCTTCATTGTTCTGCTGTCACAGACTAACAGCCAATCATGTTTTGTTCAAAACCAAAATCCGAGTGTCTCAAGCTACTCAATAAATGGGAAGAAACCACTACCTGTCCCCCCTCATTTTTTTTTTTCCTAGATAGTATTCTCTGTGGAATCATAAATGAATCACTGGTAATGGGCATTTATTCCCCCCTGCACCTATGACAAATGGGCTTGACATTATGAGTCCTTAGCTTCTAATGGTTAAAAAATGGTTTAAAACCTAGTGGTTCCATCCAGAACAAAGCCTGCAGTTTTTTGTATGGGCATAGATTTTGAAAAACCTGTCTTCCCCACCCTGGGGAAGATTACAATGATTCCACAGGTTAAAAATAAAATGCAAAGAAGAATTTCTATGAGAAAATATATATATAAGTACATGGAGTGGAAGGAGAACTGACTTCAGTGTGTTTGCAGTCACTTCTCCACTTTCATTCATCAGTGGGTCAGAGGAACACTTACATATACACCATTTATAGAACCTTGTATCCAAGTTCAGTCATGAGAAACAGGAGCAAGAAAGCCACATTCTCACTGAACAGTATCTAAATTAATTGTAGGAGTGATGGTCCTTAGTTCAGGCACTACCAGAGGCTAATGCTGCTGTAAAGTGCTTTTGAAACCCCTCTGAAAGTCTCTGCAGAGCATCTCCCAGCCCTCTGGCCACTGTCTTGGGACAACTCTTCCTGTCATGGATGTGCAGAGCAGAGCAATGCCAGCAGGATTTTGGGATGACCCTTACACTGCTTTTAATGGGACAAGCATGAGGTGCACAGGGAAGATGGTGTTAACTGGAGTTAAGTTTGATCTCCAGTGGTCATTTGGTTGCGTTTGCACCTGCTTCTAAAATGGGGATGTTTTTGCATGTTTAGCTAAACAAAAAGTGGACATCTTTCCCACTGCACTGCTTAAGGTTTAGCTCATGCCTCTCTCATCCACTAAAACATTTGATTGAGGGTAGAGTTGCTCCCTATCTTCAGGAGAACAAGAGTACTTTTGTAGATACATAGATAGTGTTCAAATGAGAATTAAAAAAAAAGGAACCTGTGGAAAATATAAACCAGTATTGCTTCCAAACACATGACTTGAAATCATTTGTAGTGGCCTCACATTCAAGAGTAGAGTGAGGTTTGGGAAGAGGATACCACATAACCATTGCCACCACTGACAGGGAGATTTCCCCTTCTCATTCCAAAGCATAGGGATGCCTTTTAGCAGTCATCCATTCTGTGCCAGTGGGGATGAATTCCTTACTCACAAGGAGCTCAGGTCCCTGCAACTAAGCCTGCTGAGGTGTTGCTTGAATGGGGATGAACGGCTTCTGGCTCTGGGCCATGTTTCCGGGATGAAGAACTGGCTCTGTCTGGTGGACACCGTCACCAAGAAAGCTTCAGTGGGTGATGGGGCAGCAAACGGTTGCATCTTAGTTTTCTTACCTATTAGTTTGCAGTATTTATCCTTAAAGGCCGTTTTATGCAGCTCTAGGTGCAGAAAAAAAAACAAAACTGGCAGCTGAGACAACTCAATATTTTGAGACAGGACAAGAGTGGCTCTCTATGTAGGATATTTTGGGAACCATCATGAGAACTTCTCCTCAAGCTCCTGAGTGATCTTTGGGAAGCTCAGAAATCAAGGATTTACTATTTTATCTGAAAACAGTTGAGTTTGCCAGAATTTACACAATCAGACTATAGATACCAATGAATTATTTGTAAAGGTCATGTTGAATTAGTGAGAAAACATTAGCACTTTTCTCCAAGGGAAGTAAGCCTTCTGTCAAGACATTTCTTTGAAAAATGGATTATTATTGCTATTATTTTCATGGAATATGTCAGTCAGTGATGCCGCGTGAGTGCTGGGTTGGTAGGCTGGATGTTTGTGTTGCATATTTCACCTCTGGTAATCATCAGCTTCACATTAGAAGACCTTTGGCTTGGGCTTATCTGACAAGAAAATACCTTTGAAATTTCCCAATAGCACTTTATAGTTGTTTCAAATAAATAAATGAGGACTTACCTTCCCTGGATCCTGACGTGGTAGTCAGCAGCTTGAAAGCAGATAGATTGCTACCTCCACAGAAACATCAAGTATCCTCCAGGCCCAGGAGAAGGAGATCACTTACTGCAAGGCCACTGAGAGTGTGATGAGCTAACAAGGAATAAATATTCAACATGGCATCTTCCCAGGTGTTATTGGCATAATGGTCTTTTGCCTCAGTTTACAAAAAGAGAGAGAAAAGCAGCTTGCTGGTTGCTATATTTTGGTTTTATCTTATTAAGGTTTAACTGTAACTTCTTTTAAAGCCAATGACTTGTTTATTTTACTGTTATCATGTCACAGAAAATCAACATTTCATTTTCAGTCGGAACCTCAAAATTCAGTAACTCAGTTAATAAAATATGAAGAGTTTATGCTATCTGCCTCCTGGTTTGAAAGAGTAATTTTTCTGTTACTGAGAAGAGAGGTAGCATTACTAAGAAAAAGTGAGATTTTCTTTTTCTCTCTTTGCTGAGGCACTGGACTAGGGAATAAGATACATGGGCAGAAATGTCAGCTTTGCCAGAGACTTTCTGGGTAATATTGTTTGGATTAAAATGATATATCTTTGCATATCCTAAAGTCATGTCACATCTGACACATCTGAGTCACGCAAGGTCTTTAAGGATGCTCTGGAGAAGCTGATTTGTTGACCATAGATGGAGCCTGGACTCAGTAGACAATGTCTAATATAGAATGAACACCTCTCTTCATGATTTGGTCTTTCTCCAGACTCCCTCTGTTAAATTAGTGTGACAGTCTTTCCTTTTTATCCATCAATTTGGAACTTCCTCAGAACTTCTTCCTCTCAGAATGTGCTGCCCAATCCAGTGATACTCTAGACAGTGAGGTCTCACTTGCATTTCAGATTATAAAGCAGTAACAGTCAAGTTTTAAGTCACTGCTTTAATGGGAATTTGTTACAAGCAGTACATGTATATTGTACATATATACTATACTTGGACTGTATACAGTGCTAAAATAACATAGCCTGAACACCAGTTTCTATGAGTTTTATGCCTGAAATGCAAATTATAAAAAGAACGTGAACATCTAACCAGAATCTAGACATGAGCATAGCATGCTGTGAATACTTTGAAAGCTATAAAAACAGGATGCTTACGTATATGTGCAAACGTAATAAACAATGACATGACACATAAAATTTAGATATGTTTTTTGGTTTTGAAGTATAAGGAGTTAGGACTCGTGTTGTCTAGGCTCTTTCCACTATTGGAAAGACAAATACAGTTTTATTTATTTTTAAAATAAGTTTTAAGTAACTAAATGGCTCCAGAAAGTATGAACTAAGAAAAAAAGCTCATTCATCATGATGGCATCACAAGAAGCTAGAAGTTCTTCTACACAAACCTACTCTTTGGGGCCCAAAATGCAAACCAATATAACAAAGCTTTCCACTCCCTTTTTCATGGCAAACAGAAACTTGGAGGCATGCAGGAGTTGCTTTTAATTTGTTTGTTTGCTTTGAACATCTTAACCAAGGTCTTTCCTGAGTTGTTCCCCTTCCTCCCTTTGCAGGCTCTCTTGTTCTTCTCTCCTATTTCCTTATATTTATTTAATTTGTGAAAAGAACTGAATGGGATCCCCAAAGTCCTATTGCCTAGGAGAGTTGGTTTTCCTACGAGGCTGCAGATGCCAGGCAGAAAGGACTCAGGCAGCAGTGAGGCAAGGCGAGCATTATCAATCATTCAGCATGTTAAAAGAAAAAGAGGGAGAGAGAAGGCGGGGAGAGGGGCAAGGGGAAACAGCCCAGGCTGAATTGGAGGAATTTCCTTCCCCCTCCCTGGTAGCTGAAGGGAGGTTTCTTGGACATTTGCCCAGACACATGCCGAGTTAAAGAAGCAGGATAAATTCTGGAAGAACGAATGGAGGGAGAGAAGGGGTCAGGAGGACAGAGGGGAGCACAGGGTATGGGGGAAGGGGGACAATGGCAACTATGGGGACAAAGGAGGTCTGTGGTGGGAGACTGCAGTGTGTGTGTATGGATGTCTGTGTGTGTCTTTTTTCCTTTTTTTTTTTTTTTCCTGCTGAATATTTTAAACTTTCATTCCTTGTAGGGTATAACCATATAGCAGTGAGTCCTCTCTGTTTGATGGTGAGAAGCAGCTTATTGTCTCTTGAATCTTCCTCTAGATTCCCTGGAAGAGACAGTTACATGAGTGAACAGAAATTATAACCAGGCAGGCTGCAACACTGCTGATAAACACATTTTGAACAGCAAGAGTGATATGATTGTTTGAGCAAAACTGGTCATAAGTTGTCTTCATCTCCTGATGTCTCCAGGCAAGGTTGCATGATCTTGTGAAAGATTCATGGAGCCAGGCAATTTCTGTGAGTGATTCAGAACATAGATGGGAAAAATTGTGTGGTCATCTTGGATAACCCAGACGAAAGATCAGATAAATTGTTCTGTCTGCAGCAGAACTGGGATGCACAGGTTGTACTGTGATACTGTGATACTCTGGACTGCTTGTTCCCATACTTTCTCAGTCCCCATGGTTTCAGGATGTCATTCCCTCAGCTCTCTTGGTTTAGCTATTCATCTGAAAGATCTCTAGCCCTGTTGAAGAACAGATGTGGGTTAGAACCCACTCAGATGACAAGTCAGACAGCAAAACTGGGCTGGCAGCAATAGCTGTTCTGAAAAGCCAACTGGACATGGATTGGTAATAGTAACTCGTTCCTCATATCTGATTCAGCAAAAAAAGTTTTTCTGTCCGTTTTCTCAGGGCTCTGCTTCCTTAAGAGCTATAAATCTTGTCTCTTTTTATGAGCCTGTTTTCTTGAATCCTATCTGAAAGAGAATCACAGTTTTGTACTCTTGAAGCAGCTTCTTGCACTTTTTCCATGGCTGAATCTTGCTCTGTTTATACCACTATTTTCTTGTGTCACTTTGATAAGTTTCTGAATTTTCTGAAACTTTAAGTTCCCTATTGTACCTAACTAGTGTGACTACATCTTACCCAGAGCTTGAATTGATAAGAGACAAAGAAAGTGTCATGTGATAAACCCATGTCAGCTCAGAGTCTGCACCCATAAAGCTGGTTTTTTTCAGCTGCTGCTGAAAAGCTTGCTATTCATGTAAGAAAGGGTTTCAGATTTTGCAAGGTCACTTTACCAACCCAGCATATAATTATGCAACATCAGATGAGACTTCCCAATGTGGAGAGTTGATACTTACAGAAAAGTCCTGTGGAACTCACCTGGATTCCATATGTCAGTACAGAAGTGTAAGCATATTCTCTGTACCATCACAGTACTTCCACAAAACAGCGCTGGCATTCAGTCATGCCAGTGAAATACACAGAGTCTTAAATGCTAAGTCTTTGGTAAATGCATTGACTGATTTACTCATTAAATGTCCAGATTATCTGGAATCTGATTTTGGCCAGACCCTAAACTGAAGTTTGATCTGCTGTATCTGATATATCTTCTAATACCAAGGCTTGTGTACAAGTTTCATGTTGCTCTTCCCAGTGACAGTGCTGTTACAGGGCCATTTAAGGCATAAATTTTCTTCTGAGATTTCAGCTAGTAGAAGACTCAAAAGTATTCTTGATCCATTTGTTATAATTGTTGTCATTCTCACCCACTTACTATAACTAGAAACCTTTCTGTTGCTACAAATTCTTCCCACCTCAAGAAGAAAATAAACAGAGAGGCACTTCAAAATATAACATTTTTATCAAATATAGAACAAAATTGTCTTAATTCTTTCCTGGATAAGTTGTTTTAATCCCTAAGCTAAGCTTGGAGGAGCAAAGCTTGAAAAGAAAACATGAACCAACAGGGTTCAAGTCTGGAATAATCATTATCAACATTTTGTATTAAGATGTAGTGACTTAAAAAGAAATAGTGAATGGCACCACTTACATTCTGAATACACTTAGCCTATATTGAAGTTTGCACAGGTGTATAAATTAAATTGTTTCATCTATCTTCACTGACCAAACTTTACTTGGTAACAAATAATCAAATTAGGCATTTAAATTAGTTCATGTTTTGCACAGTTGAAATGCAGTCGAGCTGCAAAATACAAACTATGAACTTTAAAAAAAAGTCCCCAGCTGTGGTGCTATTAGGAATTGTGGAGATCCAGACAAGCCAGACATTGATTCAGATTGCATCTGTCTAAGGTTCACTAATTCATTACAGCTTTATATGTGCCCATCAGGGAATAGAAGAGTTTGTCAGCCCTTCAGAGCACTGACCCAATGTACCTCCTCTGCTCAGGAAGGTGGAAGAATATTGGTCCTTGGGTAGAGACAAGTGATTCTAAACCAGAATGGTACTATAATCATAAAGGAAGTGTACATTTTTCCTTTATGTTTTCATATGGGCTGCTTTTGTCTCACAAAGTCAGTTATTCTGCTCTATCTAAATAAATATGTACTACATTTTGGCCCACCGCTGTAATGGAGGAAATCATATATATCCCTGCTGGCTCTCTTTCTGATGATGGTTGACTCAGTGACTGAGCCCCAACCCCATCCTTACTAGCTACTACTGATATTTTGCTTAGATATAGGTAAACCGTAAAGAATGAGTTGGCTTCTTTAGCCAGCTGGAGGTTGACCTCCCTGCCCAGAGATTGTGGTTGACAGTGCCCTTTTTTGAGTTCCAATTACAACAGTGCTGGCAAAGCCACCATTATTATGTTTGGCTGTTATTGGTTTCTGATTTTGCTCCACAGTGCTGTACACTGAAATGAAAAACATCTGGTTAACTCACATGCTCTGTTTAGACTGGTTACACAAATGCATGATATTATGCAACCCAGACCTGCGATCCTATTTCTCTCTCTTCTGAAGCATTTCATATTTTGCCTTTAATCACATTGGACAGGCGTCTGGATGGCTTCCAGGTGCTGTTTCTCAGATGGCAAGCTTTGTTGCTTGACCCATCAGCACAGGTCAGCTTGCCAGCACCTCACTGTTTTTTCAAGAATGCCTTGTGTCTTTTTTTGCTTCCCTGTCCGTGAAGCCAAGCAGTGCTAGGTCATGCCAAATGACCAGCCACGGAAGCTGGTGAAGTTCTTCCTGAAGCACAATGTGCTGGTCCAGACAAGTGTGTTTAGCTCACTTACCTCTTGGGATATTCCCAGCTGACAGTGCAAGCTTTCCAGCAGGCAGGACAGAGCTGATAACCCTCATCCCCCCTACTCCAGGCAAGTCTGCCTGTACCCTGACACTTGCAAGAGATGATCCACCTGATGGAAGCAGTGTGATGCATCATGGCAGAAGGAGTTCAAAACAGGATTTCTGATGACTTTACTTCTATCATCTTTTTCAATATGTGTGCTTTTGGTAAATCACTCAAATGCGCATTTCCCGAGGTTATATTTTCAGCTCTGAAGTGAGCAGGTTTTCTGAGCAGAATGATTATGAAAAGCTCTGAGCTTTTCATAATCACTGCCCACTGGCTTTCCAGCAGGCTCACAGCAGTTGAAAACTAAGTTTAGTAGCTCAAGCTCTATAAGTTCAACTTTTAATTTAAATACATAATTTAATGTTAGAGACCTCATTCTCCAAGAAGTGTGCCATTATAAATGTTCGCATCTGACCTGGATTACTGAAATTGCCAGAGTGCCTCTATTACGTTAGAGATAGCAAACCTAACCTGATTTATCATTGTAACCATTTGCCAAGCAGACAGAGACACCGTCTTCATTGCAGATTAAAGAAATGAACTAACACTCATTGTAGTTGTCTTATTTTATATATAAGCTGATGCAACAGCACAACATGACCATAGGAAAAGTTGTTGAATGCAAGCTTTCACACTGTCACATCAAATTATGCAAGGCTGTCTGCAAAGAGATGGGTGGGGACAGTGTTCAATGGGCTGTGCTAAACTTCATCTCTGAAAGTCCCTGCCCCAAATTACTACCACTGTCTACAGATTAGGTGGCATCTGGTCAGGACTCCTCCTTCTTTATGCATGTGTGTGTTTCTGTGTTTACACACATATAAACAGCACTTAATATAAAGAAGAGAGGTTAATGAAAAAAAAAAAATTAGGGCCTGTTATCTTAGGAGCTCATGCTGGTTTCATCCACTGCCCAGTTCATCTGTCTTTTATAAGGATTTTCTCTTTATCCTGTGGTAGATTTTGCTATAATCCTGGGCTTTACCAGCTGAAGTGGAGGAATGACTCCTTTAATTTGCTTGGAAGTGGTCCAGTCTTAGGAGTCTGGGTAGCTCTGGTTCATATCTTAATAATTTTCATGCCTTCACATGATTTTTTTAGATGAGAAATACCCTGGTGAGCCCCTGGATCTTTCTTGGCTGGCAGTTGCCCTGCTCCATTGATGCAGTCAAGGAAACCTAATACTCCAAGCCACAGGGATGTCTTTTTCCATTCAGGAGAGGAGCCCGGGTTTTAGCTCAGAGGTGCATACATGTATGTGTGTGCACACGTGCAGGCACACACTGCTTGATGCACTATTTCTCTTGTCCTGCTTTCACCTATAAGTGTCCTTTGAAGGATCAGGTTACCTTGCCAGTGGAAATATATGAGCTCACTGTGTGATACAGCATAACTGCAACAGCAGATCATATAATTTCCCCCCGAAGTCTTGTTGCAGACTATGTCGAGTCATTTGTATTTATGACAGCTTGGGGGTGATTTAGTGTGACCTCACTTTGATAAAAGCCATTTAGAGCTCATAAATATGGGTGACACATTGCCTTCTCAGCTAGGATTTTAAATGGAGAGCTGCATTTGCATTCCCATTGAGCTTTTGTTGTTTAGGAGTAGGAAAAAAAGGAAAGAAGTGAAAGTAAACACAAAATGGAAGTAGAGAGCAACATAAAAAAAAAAAAAAAAAAGGTGCCCTTGAGAAATAAAGGATGCTGCTGTAGTCACAGCATCTTCAGGTAAAACCACCCATGATGCCCCTGCCTCTCCACATCTCCTCCTGCACGTGGGGCTAGGTGAAGCTCTGCTCACACCAAGTGGGTCAACTGGTGGGAGAAGTGGGTACTCCAGATCATGATAAACATGAATTTAGCACTTAGTTTCCACAGTAATATTTAAAAATAGTTCCATGTGCCAGCAGGTTTTCTTTTAGCTTGGGTCTTATTGTTGAATGCTGTATTTTTTACGTAATTTCAAGGAGACCTCTCCCAAGTATATTTATATTGTGTAATTAGATTTAGAAGGAGGTACAAAATTTATAGCCAATAAAAAAGCTACTTAAGCCCAGCATAGTTTGTCAGATTTTATGCAGGAGGCTTTAATTGATCATTGATAGAAGAAAGTAGGAAGATTGTTCTTGGGAAATGATAATTTTTTCATCATTTGTAATGCCCAAAGGAACCTGAGCATCACAGCCCATTGAATTTCACATGGCTATAAATATTTTTATTTTGTAAATGGAGATACAAGGCATGAAGTGTTTCTCATCTCTGTAGTTGCTACCAGAGGCAACACTTGAGCCTAAGCAGCTATCTTGACCTGATGGTCACCAATCAATCCATTCTCTGCAGCCTTGACTTTCTATGTTTTCCATTTTCCTTTCTCTTACACAACCAGTGTGGGTCAATAAGAATGACTAAATAATGGTTTTGGTAGCAGGGACATTTATCTAACACAAGAACATCTTTAATGGTGTAATTCTTTATTGCAGGGAAATGAGATCCATGATACTTAGTTTTGTGTGTAAAGCTATCCTGTTCTTGGGCTTGACGTTTTGGGCTTGATCTTCAGGGCTGCAAGTTACCATATTAAACTAATGAAAAAAAAAAAAGACTTGCCAACAGCAGCTGTCTATAGCACTAATACAGCTATTTTTCAGTGTTTTACATGTGTAAAAGCTCTACATCATGATTTAAAAGCTTGCACAATGTCACTTGTGGAAGTTACCTCTGAAATCTGTACAAAAAAATGTATTTTTGCATACATGCATATATTTAATATATAACAAAAAGATTTCAGCTAATCAGTTTTTGAGTCCTTTTTTAACATTTTAGAGTGTTCTAATTAAATGATAATGATTTTATTGAGCATTATTTTGAATTTTGAGGGCTAACAGGGTAACATGGCCTAACAGGCTCAACATGAGCCATCAGTGTACACTTGCAGCCCAGAAAGCCAACTGTATTCTTGGCTGCATCAGGAGAAGTGTGGCCAGCAGGTCGAAAGAGGTGATTCTGCCCCTCTACTCCACTCTTGTGAGACCTCACTTGGAGTACTGTGTCCAGTTCTGGAGCCGCTATTACAAGAAAGAAGAGATGTGCTGTAACGTGTCCAAGGATGATCAGAGGGCTGGAGCACCTCTCCTATGAGGACAGGCTGAGAGAGTTGGAATTATTCAGTCTGGAGAAGAGAAGGCACCAAGGAAACCTTGTTGTGGCCTTCCAGTATCTGCAGGGGGCCTACAAGAGGGCTGGTGAAGGACTTTTTAGGATGTCAGGTAGTGATAGGAACAGGGGGAATTGATCCAAACTAGAGGAGGGTAGATTTAGGTTAGACATTAGGAAGAAGTTCTTCACCATGAGGGTGGTGAGACACTGGAACAGGTTGCCCAGAGGAGTGGCCCCATCCCTGGAAGTTTTTAAGGCCAGGCTGTCTGGGGCTCTGAGTAAGCTGATCTAGTGGGAGGTGTCTCTGCCTGTGGCAAGGGCGTTGGAACTAGATGATCTTTAAGGTCCCTTACAACCCAGTCAATTCTGTGATTCTGTGATAAAGCTATCACAAAGGCAAAATAAATAGTATTAGAATGCCATACCCAATTATTTAATTTTATACTTAAACTAATCAATTAACCATTTTATTGTTTTCCTCTTGATTGGATAGTATTTGTATGTTGCACTGTTGGTTAAGTTTGATGTTTGCAGTAACAAACCCAATACTTTCTTTAAGCCATTTTATTACTAAAAGTCATTCTTGTCACCACCTGATTAGGCTTTATATATATATATATATATAAAGAGTTTGCAGAACAGCATTGTGCATTGTGGTAGACCAACGCTACCCAGGCAAGGATTCAGAGGTGTTGTTGAATACGGAGGAATCACAGAATCACAGAATATTCATGGCTGGAAACGATCTCTCAGATCACCGAGTCCAACAAAAAAACCCCACCAAAACAAACAAACAAACAAACCCCAAACAAAAACAACAACAACAAAAAAACCTCACTCAACCTCTGTCCTCACTAGAGCATGTCCTGGAGCACCACATCTACACATTTCTTAAACACCTCCAGGGATGGTGACTCAACCACCTCCCTGGGAAGGCTGTTCCAGTGCTTCACCACTCTTTCTGTAAAGAATTTCTTCCTAATACCCAATCTAACCCCACCCTGTCTCAACTTCAGACCATAGGCTCTGTAACTGCAGCCTGGGTCTTCTGCTTTAGCCTTAGCTGATTCATGTACACTGTGTGGCACTGCCACACGGTTGGAGCCCTCTCTGTTTACATCAGGGCTCCCACCTAATACCTAGGCAACCAAGTCCAGAATAATTAAAAGGCAGCGTGCTTTTCATTAAGCAAATGAAAAGAAAATCATGGTCCTTGCCCCGAAGACTGTGCACTGTAATCAATGGCAGCATTAATGGGAAACTTCATGGCACTTGGAGGAACAGTAAAACATGTGCGATGGGGCCCTGAAGACAAGACAACCAGTAAACTACTTACTTTACTTCATCTTCATTAGCCATTAAAACAGGATAATGGCACTTACCTTGACCAACCAGAGATTAGTTAGTTGTCAGTAGCACAAAGTAATTGAGAAATTAAAAGAAAAAGAAACAGAAATATTCCCCCAGTTCTTGCCTTAGTGAAGTTAGCAGTAGGTGAGGACAGAACCCAGGTCATTCCGTCACCATCCTAGTACTGGAGAACATGGATGCCTGGGCTCTTGGCTTGTGGAAGAGCAGCCAATGTTGGTTATGCGCACTCAGCGCGCTGCTCTGACACATGCTTCCAAGGGGTAGGAAGGAATTGTTTTTGCAGCCTGGCCTTTCACATTTGAGATTCAAGTGGTGTTTAGCTTCCAGGCGAGCGTGTTCAGAGTTCACCACTGGCTGCCTGGCAGATACTTAGCTGGTCTGCTGAAAGCCACCCACACTTAAACCTCACTCAGGAATCTGCAGCATGGACCTGTCTGTGGCTGACAAAACAGAGGGACAGAGAAGAATTGGCACCACTGTGCAGGGAGGCTCATGCGTCACCTGTCCACACCATGCCTGGCACAGGGTGATGTCATTTATCTGTATAAGCATTTTTATTAAAAATACATCCTAGAGCAAACAGACTTTGCAGTGTGTTCTTTTACATTAAATGCACTGATTCAGTCTCTGCTGACTCAAAAAGCCAATCAACAAGCCCTCTGAATCTTTGATCCATTTTTCCACTTAGCTCTTCTCTAAAGGCTCAATTTCCTCTCCTGCCATGCTTTAAAGATGGGGAAAATACACAGCCCACTCCCCAAGTTGTAATACAATTATTGAGTGTGAGGGAATTTATTTCTCTTTTTTTCACTTGAATAAATTAGTTGTTAATTACAGCTTTTTGATATAGTATGAGAGGAGTTATATTTGATACCGACAGCTGTATGCTGCTTACTTATAGTCCTTTTGGATGTTGTTGTTTTTAGTGATCCATTTCTCTCCCTTTCACCATGTGAAACACACAAATACACACCAAACACTGGTGCGGTGTTTTCAATTTGAAGAAGAAAATTTTTGTGTATTTTCACTTTTCTGTATGTCTCTTGGAAACAGAAGAGCAGTGTTTCATCAGGCTGGTCCCTTTCCCCAAGATAAAGCCCTGCATCAAAGGCAGCAGAAATATTTGCAACATTGCCAGGATAAAGGCTCCGCTTTGGGCTGATCTTGAATGTAGTTCCTTATCTTAACACATTGCATCTGCAAATAGCAGGCACTGGCATAGGATTTCATCCGGTTTCTACTTTGAGAAGGTTAAATTTCTATGATGGGAACTGAGCTGAGCTTTTAAGTAATATGTATGGTGTTTGGAAGCTGTGTGATGTGTTTGGGTTAAAGTTTGTCTGTAGTCTTCGCTTTGGGCAAGGACCTCGGTGAGTTGGTGGGACTTGGGTTTGATTTCTAGCTAGGAAATTGGAAACTACAGTGGACAATGGTGGTGGAGACAGGTAGGTGATGTACAATTCCTTTTCTTCTAATCTGAAGAGAGGGTCAAATTCTAGGTTGGGTGGTCTTATCTAATTGATTGGTTTACCTGTCTCTGATTTCTCAGAAATTACTTAACATTCATCTGCTTAGCTATGACTGTTTCCCACTGAGGGAAGGAGCATATTCCAGAGGTAGTTCCAGGAGAATGTGGCATTTCAAAGGACTGTCTTGTAATACACTCTCTGCTGTTTATCACCAGTGAGGAGAGTGGCCTTTGAAGGGCACTGGTGGCTTTTGGCAGTTTAGCATGGCAGTCACATGCAGGTTATGGAGGAGATTTTCCATATGTGATGTTGGGGCTTTTTGAGCAGAAAGTGTGTTTCTTCATACTGGTTTGCAGTTGGGCTCCTGCACCTGGGAAATGGCAGTGGGAATTTCCAGTCTTGTGGACCAACATGTAGGGCACATTTTAGAGATGATCCAAGCTCAGCTGAGCAAATTAATAGGACTTGCTTGCCATTCTGAGAACAGGGAAAGCCCTGCTTCTCCAAGGATCCCTATCCCAGGCAAGGCTGTCCTATTGCTACCATTTAATTTATTTTAATCTCATAAAAAGGAAAAATAGCTCTTAATTGCCTTCTCCTCGAGACTCAAGAGGAAAACCCACTTGCGAACAAATTAATGCAATCAAAATCCACAGGTTGTGAGGCTGCTGGCAAAGTTCCCTGTTTGAGAGTAAATGAGTACAGATTTCCAATTCTCAAGGATGGGAAAATATTTCTGAAAGGTGGTAGCTGGAGATGTAGACTTTTCGCAAAAATAAAGAACTGGAAAATACAGTGGCTTTCTCCCTTACCTCTCCTCAGGAAGTGTGACTGTCACTGTGGGCTTGAATACTTTCCATAACGCTTGAGATAGAGTTTAAGGAACTGGAAGACACTGGAGATCACCTCTGTTGGAGATGGGTGGCTGGAGAGGTGCAAAGATGCCCATATCACCTCACCTGTTCTCTCTCTGCTCTTACTGGAGCTGAGTTTCATTGTTTTCTTGCTGTCTACCTATTTATTTAAATAGCAATAGCTATTTAAAATTATTTTTAAATAATTTTAAAATTAAAATTGAAATTAAAATTTCAAATTATTTTTACCTTCCCACTGCTTCTGCATAGTGGTGGGGGCAGCAACACCTGCCTACTTAACCCAGTTCCTAGATTCCCACACAATTTACATTGTTGGTAATACTTTTCTGGTATACATACACAGTGCTCTGTATGGTTGCACACGTGGGCTTGCCAGAAGGGATTTTAGGCCACTGAGATTGACAGGGGACATGGGAATGCCTGTACATCTCAGTGTAATGACAAATATCTTCCAGTTTACTATTACATTGCTTGTTTGAAGGATTTGTTTTGGGAAGGGCTTGTTTATCTAAGAATCAATTTAATATTCTAGTTCTAAGGACTGTAGAAATTATTTTTTCTGCATTGGTGAGGGAACTTTCTATTTGTTCTACAATGTTATATTTTAGTAGGACCTACAGAAATACAATATTAAAAGCTTCATAAATGGATTTGATGGCAGAGAAAAAAAGGAGAAATGTTGTTAATTAGGAGTTTGATTTGTGTACCTTTGTATTGGGTTTGGCTGAGATGGAGTTTATGTTTCCCATAGCAGTCCTCAGCGCTATGCTTTGCATTGAAGATACATGTAGTGTAACTACACTGAGTAGGGCTGGCACAGCAGCAAGGGGATGGGTGGACAAGATCTTGGGATGGGACACAACCGGGACAGCTGACCCAAACTGACCAAAGGGCTGTTCCATACCATATGATGTCAACTCAGTAATAAAAGGGGGAGGAAGGGGAGTATCTGTGGGGAAGAAGACGTCTGTCCCGCAAACAACCATTATGCGTTTCGGAGCCCTGCTTCCTGGGAGAGGGCTGGACATTGCCTGTTACGGGAAGTAGAGACTAAAGCTTAATTTTGCTTTGCTTCGTGCATGCGTCCTTGCCTTACTTTGTTTGCTTATTAAACTGCCCTTACCGAAACCCACGGGCTGCTTTCATCTCATTCTCTTCCCTCTTGTCGTGCTGTGGGAGGTGTAAGGGGAGGATGTGATAGAGAACCTTAGTAGGTACTTGGCGCTCAGCCAAGGTCGACCCACCACAGTTCTTTAGAGCATGACACTCTTAATCTCAGGGTCGTGGGTTCGACACCCACATTGGGCGCCAAGAGAACTGTCCCATCCCAAGATCTTGTCCGCCCATCCACTTGGTACTGTGCCACCCGTACTCAGCGTAGTTACAACACTACATGTTATCTTCAGTGCAAAGCATAACATTGAGGACTGCAATAGGGAACATTAACTCCATCTCAGCCAAACCCAATACAACCTTTGGGAGTTATATTGCAATTACTGCTCATTTTTTTACACTGCCTAGTTGGGTTTAGCTGAAGAGGGGAAAACAAGGTTATCGAATGAGGAGATTAAAATTTTGCATATATATGGAAGAAAAGACTTAATTTCAGTTGTGTAATCTCACTAGAAAACAGGGCAGATAACTTATGGATATTTTTCATTGCCTTATTTTTGCATTACTAACAGAGGACTTTGAACCAAGAATGCTGGCTTTAAGTTAATAAAAAGGAGTAGGTTCTCAAGAACTGGAATAACATCTCTGCCAAGTATCCAGAAAAGTTATACTCAACTTTTTTTTTGCATGATACTTTCCTGTGATGCTTCATACAAGTTCCCAGCAAGGTGCTACACTCTTCTGAGATAGCTGAAGTGGTAATATTGTTGCTACTATGCAGCGATCCTGAAATATTGGCTTCTGAATTATTCAAGTATTTGGAGAGAAGGGAGAGTATAAAAAACTTGTGTTAGCTGTGCATGTTTCTGCAGGTGTATGGACCCATCAAAAGTTGCAGGTAAAAACATGAGAAATAGAGTGAGGGAAGTAGGGGGGAAAAGCAAGATAGGAGAATGTAGACATCAGCAACAAAGATGGTGAACCCATTAGCACAAGGCAAATGCAAGAGAGGAGCTGACCAGTAAGGCCCACTAAAGGGGCAAGTGAAAAAGTGTTGGTACAGTGGAGTAGGTGACAGGGGAGGTCAAAGAGAGAGCAAACAAGGAGGACCAAACAAGGAAGGGGAGGGAGAGACCAGACCACACAGTAAAAAACTGGACCAAACTCTGTGCAGCTATGTCTGCGTGAAGCCATTGGATGGACTCACCTCAGCAGAAATATTTAGGGTCTGTAATTTCTCCTTTTCCTCAATAAATAGCAGAAGCAGTTAGTAGCGTATGTGTGACTCCTATATTTGGGTTATTTAACGTGCCCCAATGTAATATGATTTCACAGAGTTTTGGAGACCACCTTGTTTTTTCGTCTATGAAGACCCATGTTTTTACTTTCCTAAAGTTTTGCATTATTGAAGGTTCTCATGACCTCTTTATTTTTATGGTTTTGGTTTTTTAAAAGAAGCTGTAGTATCTCCATTGTTTGAAAAAGAGCCTTTGAATTTTGGCAGGGACAAAACCTCTGCAGCTGAAGACATACCTTTCCCTTTTCCCATGAAACTCTCCTCCGTTCTGGCTGAGTTATGAGCTGTGTAAGATCACCATTCCCTGTTTCTCACTTGTGTTTCTCAGGAAAATGTTGGCAGCCAGTCAGGATAATAACTGAACACAAATCTTCTGCAGAGCTGCGTCCACAGCGCAGCCAAAGCAAAAATAGCAAAGAATGAAATCCTTGGGGTCTCATATGGCAGGTGGAGCTTGTGTCTCACCCCTTGCAATCCCCCAGTACTGATGATTCTAGCCAGCCCAAGCAGTGTGTATCTCCAGTGATACTTGATGAAGGAAAGGATGGGTCCACTTTTGGGACCAACATCATTTCTGTTTTCTCTGTACAGTCTGCTGAATCAACAAGCTAATAACTTAGGAAGTGCCAGGTTCATCCTTGTGGGTCCAGCCATCATGTGGGCTGGGGCATATACATGTTAATCTCATGGTGATATACCTTTTCTATTATGTGTAACAAAGTACCTTGGTCATGCTACTGGAGAGGCATCCCCTCAAACAGAAATAAGTTTGCACAAATAGCTTTTAAGTTGGGAAATTCCTGGTTTTTTGGTAGTTGCAGTCTAAACATCTTGCTTATTGCAGTGGCCAATGTAATAAACACACCACAAGTGAGTATATCTATACATACATATGCATACACGTCAGATGATAAAATGTAAGCATTACCATATGGGATGTATGCACATTTGAGCTTACATAAACAGAAATTACATTTTGCAGTGCACAGTGCAGAGCAGCAGCAGAATCCTAGCCCGTTTTAAGAGGCAAATCTAATAAAAATGACTATTTGCTGACAAACATACAAGAAAACTCAGTGTTTACATACATGTGTGCGACACCAAGCACATTGGTGATGCTCGTCAAGCAGAGGTGGACATGCACATCTGCGTTTGCTCCTATACAACCACTTTATTTCCTTTCAAATAACAAGGAGGCTTCCCCCACCCCTTCCCTGGAGCTGTGGGCTCTGTTTCTGACAATGCACAACTGCGTTGCTCATTGGAGTGTCTGTCATTAAGCAATGCACTGATTATTCTGGCAGCTCCACTACTCAAGTCCCCATGGATGAAGTCAGACATGGAGAGAATTGAATTTTGCCAAGGACGGGGCTAAAGGTCGTTCCATGCAGTGGACAGCTGTGTCTAGTCAAATCGAAACTATTGCTCCAAGTGTTACCAGCAGAATAGCTGATAGCTCTGTTGTCAGTTCATTTACACTTGCATCCTGTTACAAATTAAACTGAAATTGTGGTGCACCGAAGGAGCAGAAAGTCAGTTTTCTGCCAAGTGACAATTCCTTATATCACCGATTTCCAAGTGCAGCCATTATAGATAATTTCCAGGGAGTTATGTGATTTGCAGCAATGAAGATTTAGAATCCTAATTTTCTGCCATGTGCAAAATTCCCATTAGAGCCTGTTCTCATCATCTAATCCCATAGGTTGAAAAGGAAATGCAAACCTTTGGTAACTGACCTCTTTTCTCAACTCTGCTCACAAAGAATGACATGAAGTACACAATTGTTCCTTGACTTCTCCCAGTTTCCTAGTTTGGCTTCTTTTTTTTGTTGTTGTTTTTTCTTTCCTTCTTTTTCTTTTCTTTCTCCACACCACACTGCGCCCCACCCCGGCCCCATCTGACATTTAAAGAGAGACAAGTGGAAAACTGCGATATCTTGGGTTTGCTACAAACACTTCTTCGTGGAGGTAGGGTGTAGAGTTAAGAGCAGCTTAGCAGCAGTGCTTGTATGCCAGTGTTCATTTCGGTCCAGCCCAGCATCTTTCCCTGAAACTACTCCTAAGCTGTCAGCAGGCCAGAAAATGCCTTCTGGGCAGAAACACAGCCTCTTCCAGGATCATCAATGGGTCCTAGCAACTAAGCTGAAAGCCTGGGACTTGACCACATTTGGAATAAACTTGCCCAAAACCATCAGTGCTAATTAGCTCATGTTATGAATGGATTAACACCAGCTGCAACGGGGCATTTTGATTTGGTTGTGGCTTGGTAATGAGATGCACATAAGCTGACTGGGGAAGCTGTCAGTCAGCAAGCAGCAGTTTCCTTTGCGGTGTGAGGAATAAGAGCTTATCTATAGCCCATCATCTGTTTTGCTGTGAACCTTTGGGTGATGTACCAGTGATCAAACACAGCATTGAGTGTGAACTGAAATCCTCCCTTGAGCCACAGCCTTGTGACTCAATGGCTTCAGAACTTTATTGCTCATGCAGCTGAGGAAGACTGTTTTATTTATAGTGCAAGATGCTCCTTGTATGATGGCAGTTAATGTTAACACCATCCTTCTCTTTGATCTGTGCCAGCCTTCCCCTGTTTTCTTATATACAGTTGGTGCTTGGAATGGAGTTTGGGGGAATATGTGTTTGATGTTGTCATGAAATTACCTAGAAAAACACTGATGATAGAAAATTATATAAGATTGAAATTATAGTTGAGTGAATGTTGTTACTCTGGTGGTGTGTACATCTGGGGTGTTTACACCTACAGATGGGCTGGTTGTCCTGGGGTCACTTTCTAGCTAGTGAAGAGAGACAGGTAACTCCAGTGAGATCTCCCTATTTTGTACATCATCTATGTTAGGAGAAGAGGGATCACTATAGGGAGTCGCTGGTGATTTGTTTGGATGAAGTTGTCGTTTCTTAGACCACTGTTTTGAATAGACGAGTTGGGAGGTAAACCCTGCTTTTACTTTCAAACCTGAAGCTTTCATGAGAATAAAATAACCAGACAGCAACTTTCTTTAATGTGAGGAAAGGCAGAAAGGAAAAAGGCAGGTTGACTACTCCTGACACAGAGCCTTTATCAACTCCATAAATAAAGGGCATATGCATGTAATGGCTGACTACATCTCAGATTGCAATACCAATGTTTTAAAAGCCTGCTGACAGAGCATCTGCTTATTTCATTACTCTTCCTCTGCCTTCGCAGATAAGTCATGCATTATACGGCACCATCTCTAGCACTGCATGACCAGAGAAGACAATCTGTAAAAATTCTGGATGGTTTATCAATTTTTTACACCTTTCAAGAGAGAGAAACATAAGGGATGATGTTTTCAGTTAATAGGCAGAATTTGAGAAATAAAAACCTATTTGTAGTGAATTAGGATTTGTATTTCGGTTTTTTAAAGAAAGGAGAATGACTCTATCTGGTTACTATGTGAGCTGGCTGCACGCACAGCAGAACAAAGATCTTTTTCAGTAAACTTTTGTTCAGAAAACATACTAAGAGGCACCATATTAGTCAGGTGTAAAAGGAATTGTCATGCTTTACTGGGAAACAGATACAGTGGTGTTACAAAAGCTTATGGTGAGGCTTTCACAACAAAAGCATTTTGACGGGCCCAGGTAAAAATTCAGCTTGGCTCTGACCATAAACTGACCTGTTCTGTGTTGTCACCAGTGGTGTGGGAGAGGAGGTTCACGGCACACCTACTGAATTTGTTTCCCTTTAAGAAACTCCAACAGATGGAATGGGGATGGACATTATAAAGAAAGGCATGGAAGTAGCTTTCAGTTCTGGAGTACATGAGGAAGCAGGCAGTAAGAAAGTTTCAGTTTTATAGGCTTTCCTAATTAGCATCTGTAGCTGAGGAAATACCATAAGACATTTTCCACAGGTATTCATTAGCTGTTGTTTTTTTATAAACTTGGTTAGACTTCGAACACTTTATCCCACCATTCTGTCTTGTTTGCACTTGACAAATATTCTAGTAAACATGTTTGTCAGAGAGAGAGAGTTTGTGGAGGTTTCAAATACTGGAGAATATTCCTGAATAGTGCCTTTAATATTCCTTCTGGAAGTCTTCTTCTAGGGATCGTAAGTCCCTCTGTTCAGGAGACAAACATTTCTGTGTGGTGCAGACATTTAACAGCTCATGAATTAGGAACAGATCAAGAAGAGTTTTCAGAAAAGAATTCCAAATACATATTTTTAGGCAAACAGCAATCTGCTAATAGTTCACAAATCAACACTCAAATGTCTTCTTCAGTGCCCCATTTCTGGGATTTAAGGTCACCAACAAATTTTGAAAGCAAACCCAAATATTTTATTTGCTATTTTCCTCAATTTCAGTCTGTGGAAGAGAAGAGGTGTTTAAAAAAATGAAACTCTGGTCTACTTATAATAGCTTCTATAACATTGTTTCTTATTGAGCTATCTCTAAATAAGAGACTCTTGTTTTGCCTCCCACTTGGATTAATTATTTCTGAGACTTTTCTTTTTGTGATGGTGATGAATTTGTCAATGTTTTTATTAAGCTTTCCTAAGGCTGACTGACTCAGTGATAAATTGAAAAGAGTGGGAGGTGTGTATTTTTAGACAGAGGAACCATCATAGAAATCATCTGATTCAATGCATCTAGAGAAAAATTGCTTCAAATAGGTACCAGACATTAGGTGCTCTTAAATCAATTGAGACTGTGCTTTGGGAAAAAATATTCTTCTCATCAATGCCTGTCTTGTCCTAAGGCTTGCCTAGGACCTCAGGATTCCTGGTATTGTTGGAAGCAAAACCCTTAGGCTTTTTTAAAAACCATTTAAGTTCTTCTTGTCATCATGGCTTGCAAGCGGGCTTGAATATTTTATGTTTCTCTGGTTTATGAGCAAAAGATGCAGTCACTTAAAGATTCAAAGAAAAGGAAAGAACCTCCTGGACCTTTGCATTGTTTTGCCCAAGGTTGGTATTATTTAGAAACTGAATAATGACAACTGAATTCCCTATTTTCTCTTCCGTTTGCCATGTCAGGGGATCAAATTTCTGAATGATTCTTTCAGGTGAGGATGAATAGCATATTCATGGTGTTTTTGTCCAACAGTAAGTGGGACTTAAATTCTCACTATGAGTAGAAGAACCTCCATGTTTTCAGTCTGCTAGACACTGGCAGTTCTGAGACATAATTATACACTTCTTGAGTTGCCAGACACATCACCACACCCATTGAAAGCCTTGTGTTACTGAGCTGAAGGTAATGTTCAGGGTCTAGAGTGGTTTCCCAGCTCTGCCGCTGGCTTTGACCCTCAGCAAACCTGTACCTCTTCCCTGAGCTGTGCAAATGAGATAGTAGCATCTGTCTCACAGGGGGTGTTAAGAAGCTTAAATCATTAGTGTTTACAAAGTGTTCCTAGATCCTCAGATGGAAGGCTCTATAAACAGACAAAGTATTACTAATTGCCAGCTTACATTGAATTGTAAAGTGAAAATAAGGATGACTGGAGGAAACAGGAGGTGAATTTCCTGACTAGCTGCATTAGTCTGCTGGCTTTAAGTTAAGCAGTTGAGGGGTTTAATTCCCCATTACAAGCATCTTAAAAATCTCCAGTCTTTTCTATTGATGTAATATTTGACCTGCAGTTTACTTTCAGGAAAATCAAGACACCTCTGGGTCCGTGAGTTGGGCCTCCTATACTAAAGAATAAATTATAAGCTTAATTTGGGTAATCCTTCCTAAATTTATGATGTGAGGTTCAGCTGCTTTAAATGGAACAAATCCTTATTTACAGAACACAACCTCAGTGTTTCTCTTTGAGAATTACACCAGAATATATTAGAAAAATAGCCTATCACATATTTACTGCTGAAGACCATACCATGTTACTAATGTTCAGAGCATTTCAAAGCATATGGGTGAGATTTTTTTTGTTTGTGTTGTTTGATTTTATGTTTTCTGTCCTTTTCGTTCAGCCTTGGTAGGAAAAAAGAGTGTTTTGTTCCGTCCTTTCCACTTTCTGAATTTTCTGCAATACCACAGTGATGTTGTGCTTGAATTCCTAGTTAATTTTTTTGTTGGCATTTTGGAAAGTATCAGAAATTGGAATAAGTTGAGCAAGGTTTGCTCTTTGTATTTATAAGTTGTGTTATTTATATGTTTTTTTCTGCAAAGCCTGCGTCTTTAGTACCAAGCTCCACAGTAGATTTCTTGAGAAATTAATCATAGAAATTGAAAAAAAAATAAAAATTAATGCTCTTTCAATCTTTGAAGTGCCCTATATTTTATTTTTCCTCAAACCACACTGTTAAAAAAGACATGAGTAGCCATTTCCCACTTGGCCTTCAAAGGGTGAAATCCTCATCTGGTATAAATTGGCATAGCTCTATTCAAATCAGAGTGACTACATTAATTTACTCCAGCTGAGGCTCCAGCTCTTAAAACACCAGTGAGGAGAGTGAGTTTTGCACAGTATGAATTTTCAGGCAGGTGGAAGGTTTTGCCATGTAACTTAGTTATGTGTCTAGGCTCAGGGCTGTGAGAAACTGTCTATTTGACATCTGCAGCATACACAGCAAATGCTTTGGCAGTTCAAGTTAATGCCTTTTGAATTTGTAGGTTGTTTACTTTCAGCTTGAATGTGGATTTGCTTTCAGCCTCAATGGGAAATCTAACATAAGAGGTAATAGGACCAGCCATCTGTCAAAAGGGTATGAGAATTCCTGGTTTTAAACTAGTAATGGAGATTGGGGACCAGTTTACCCTCTGTGTAACCTCTGGCAAATTATTGGCATGCTTCTTGGATTTCCAACCCAGAACCCAGTCCCTGCAGTGCAGTGTGAGCATGTGTAGACTTAGGGGCTGAGACCTGTGAAATGAATGTGGTCAACATCCCTTTCCAGCAGTCGCTTCTACAAACAAGCGTTGTTCCAGCCCTTTCTTCCTCTCCACTCTGATTTACAACCCATTTTGGCATAAAACCCATGCACCTGTGATGCAGTCTGCTCCATTGTCGCTGAAGCCTGTGATCTCTGGGGAGCAGTAAACATCACAAGTGAATGGGAACCCCCATCTCTCACCAGCATTTCCTGCAAGCAAATATCAGTCCATGTGTTAGTCATAGGCAAGGAAATGGTCTAATAACTAGATTGATAACTAGATTTTCAGAAAAGCTTGGGATCATATTTCTGAACCGTGCAGCAGTCTTGAGAAAGTCCAGATTTTCTACTCTCTTTCTTTCAAGCCAGAAGTTAAACCCATCCCTCCCTTCCACTATCTAAACTAAGAAGCTGCAAAAAAGCCAGGTTTTGACAAAAATGATCAGCATCCTGAAGCGTTTAATGGGATGCAATGAACACATTTTGCAGAGAGCACAGCACATGACAGGTAATGTAGCTGCTCTTGATTCACACATGAGGACATGAATGGGGACTTGGACCTCCTGTACCCTTCTTGTTCATCCACTAGAAGTACCATCAGCTTCAGTGAGAAAACACATAGACTTTATGTACTGTGCTATCTAGAAAGGTGTGTCCTTGTTTTGGAAGCCTATGTTTTACAAACTCTTTGTCATACCTTTTTCACTTACTTTGTCTGTTGTTTCTGTTGACTTGGATTGAGTTATCCTGATTTGTGTCAGCTACTGACCTGACTCTTGGTCTCCAAACCACTTGGATGAGCTGAAGATTATTATTTGAGTAATTAATAAGTAATATGAAAAGCAGGAAAAAAGCCTACAAGAAATCATTAATACAGGAAAAGTGAATGTATATGCTTTTAACCTTCTGAGGTGAATAGTCCAGCAATGTAAGATATCTGGCAACATCCTTAAAAGCACACTAGCCTGATTCTCATCTGCCTTACACACTGAGGAACATAATTGGAGATATCCTGGTGTAAATCCAGGCAGAGGTTAAAACTAGCCTTGCAACAGCCCTGTTTGTCCAGAGAACTTAGGCAAAACACACTGCTTTCATCCCAATAGCACCATCCCCAGGCTATTTTACCTCAATTGTGGTCTGATTTAAGGTAATTGGAGGGCACCGGTTCATCTTCAAACTGTTTTGTTTTTTCCTTCTCTGTCAAGTTAGGGCTACTGTAGATCTGATCAGATTTCAAGATTGGGTGGGAAACTAGACTATCTTCAAAGCCTTTATTTTGTTTATTGACTCAATAGTATTTACTGACTAATAACCACCCAAGACTAACGGGCTCATTTGAACTGGGACTGCTGCGCTCTAGCACACTGTCTATGGGAAGAATAGCAGTTTGCAAAGAAGCAGCCTGCTTAAGGTGGGAGAAATCAAGGCTTGTAGCACTCTCTTAGGGAAACTAGCTTGTTTTTCTGCCAGTTTTCAGGAGGTCTTATTTTTTTAAAAAAGCTTTTCATAGGAATACAGCACCATTTTTCCTTATTTCCCATGTCTGTGTGCAGTCATGAGAATCAGAATGAAAGTCTTGGTGGTTTCAGGCTATGCTTGGAACCAGAAGCAGAAGGCCAAAACATTGCATAAAAGAAGAAGAAGAGGAAAATAAAATTGGTTTTGTAGTATTCTTGGCATGGGCAACTGCTCTGAGAGATACTGAAAAGCATGCAAGAAGGGTCTGTCCTTAAGACATTTCTAGTCCTGCTCTGAAGACAGAGGGCTTTAGATAAACATCTCTGTGTGTGTATCTTTATCCAAAACAAATCACCCAACCTTCTGTAGTTCATTCATTACTAATAGTGATTTCCCCCTCTGCATTTCTTCTCATGCACTTCCACACACAAAAGTTCTTCCAAGCATCCTAAAAGCTTTTCGTTGCCCATAACACTTTAATTGCCTCTTAAGCAAGATTTTCTCCTCAATGAAAAAAAGAAGAACCTGATGAAGTACCTCATGCTGCCCAAAGGATTTCCTCTCCTCAACCTCACCACATGTTGGGATCACTTTCCTCCCCCTTCTCCTTTGGCACATCTCTGTGTTTTGCGCAATTGTTTTCTTTCTTTTCTAGCCTGGAAAAAAATCAACACCCCCACACACTCCTTGGCAGTGTGGGTGACAAGAGATGGAGAAATCAGCACAGTGTCATTAGAATTTAGCCCCACAGCTGGGACCTGAACTTTCAGCAGCAGAGAATGGTGCTGGGTCACTGCACTAAAGCAAGCCAGATAGATAGAAAGTGCTTCCTCACCCTAGGAAGGGAAGCATCAGAAGCCAGCTGATGAAAATCTTTAGGCACTATTTATCGTGAGCTTACAGCAGTGAAATCTGAGTTTTTCCTGGGAAAAGAGTGTATATTTACTGCCATACCCCCCCAAATGACGCAATATTTGGATGCTCATTGATATAGCATAGAAGTAGTGTAGATTTTAGAGCTGTTGAAACTGGAGATGGAGAGTGTGGACTCAATACGCTGTGTACTGTGTGAAGTTTTCAGCTCTGAAGATTTGAACAATCGTATCTGCCAAGAGTTAATGCACTTAGAAAGAGGATGCTAAAATATTCTTTCCCACTCCAGTTTGCAACTGAGAACTTGTTAGTCTGTAATATCTTTTATTTATAGTGCTTTCATCTCAAAGGATCTGGAAGTGCCTCTATCTGGGAATCACTTCAGTGATACCTCCGGAAAGGTATACTTCTCTGCAGGAGCCTCCAGCTGAGGTTTCAGGGTCTGTTTTCCTAAGGACACACATGAGAGACCCAGTCTGCCTTGTCAAATGCCAGCACTTGGTATTGAAGGCTGGAAAGAAGGGTAGAAACCCCACCCTAAGCCTGAGGAATAGCAAAGAGAGAAAACAGACATGTAAAACATCTGGGAGAGAGAATTTAGATGGACACCAGCTGACTTTGGAAACAGACATTGGGGGAGACCATTGCCAACATCCTTATGCAGGGAGCCACAAGACAGTGAAAACAGAACTTAGGAAAAGATTTGGTCGCTCTACCTGAATATTACTCTATTTAACCTAGACAGCTCCAGCTGTGCTGTGATGGCCTGAAGAAAGCTCCAATGTGAACCTTGCACAACGGGACTCATCCCAGTTGCAGAGGTGCCCCTACTGGCATAATCCTGAGACTCCAGTTTAAGTATGCAAACTCACACATCCCTTAATGACTGCTGTAACAGTGAGGTATCTGCTTATTTTAAGTCCACTTCAATGACTGCCCATCAGCTGGCGCACACATCATAGAATCACAGAATGGCCAAGGTTGCAAGGGACCTTAAACATCATCTAGTTCCAGTCCCCCTGCCATGGACAAGGATACCGCACAATAGACCAGGTTGCCCAGAGCCACACCCAGCCTGGCCTTGTACACTGCCAGGGATGGGGCATCTACAACCTCTCTGGGCAACATGTTCCAATGCCTAACCACCTTCTGGGTAAAGAGCTTCCTTCTAATCTCCAGTCTAAATTTCCCCTCCTTCATCTTGTATCAATTCCCCCTTTTCATATTGCTATTAGACCATCTGAAAACTGTCTCCCCTTCTATCTTGTAATCCCCCTTTAGGTACTGAAAGGCTGCTATAAGACCCCCTTGAAGCCTTCTCTTTTCCAGGCTGAACAATCCCAACTCCTTCAGCCTATCCTCGTAGGGGAGGTGCTTTAGTCCTTTGATCATCTTTGTGGCCCTCCTCTGGACAGCTGAGAGTGGCCAAAAGACCAGCTCTTCCGTGTGGTTCCTGGCAGATACAAGGTGTCATCCAGCCCTCCACTTTCCTCCTGCCTTGTATGTTAATTCCAGGGAAGGGAAAGTTGGACTAAACAGTGGGTTTGTGATTCCAGTCTGTGATTTCTGCCTCATCCACAGCCAGGCAAGATTTTGCCAAGATACAACATTAGGCAGCTGCTCAGGACACTTCTCTTTTGTCTTTGCCACCCTGAGCATGCTGGATATCTGGCTGTCTCTTGATCTGTCTCTGTGACCCCACTTTCAAGCCAGTTGCTCTGCTGTACCCCAGGATGGCCAGAGTAGGTCTGGCAAGAACCAGCCACTTTCAAGAATTTTTGATGGGCCTCCTGGAGGACTCGATGCTAGAGAGACTGGAGACACCAGGCCTAAGACACAGCAAGTACCCATGTGTTTCCCCATTCTCTAACTCCCATGGCTTCCAAGGAGTCAGTTTTGTCGCAGTGGACAAAGCCATCCAGCCAGGTTCTGAAAAGCCCCCAGGACACCAGCAGCTGCTTATGGGTCTGTACTCTGCTCCAGATCTCTAGCATGACTTTCAGATTAATGCACTTGTGCCACCATACTAAAATCCTCTTTGAATCTTCTGTCCTCCCTCCACATCCCTCTCAAGCCATCCCTAGCACTCAGGACTATTTTTTTCTCCAAATCTCTTTCCTTCAGCCATCAGAATGAAGCACAATTTACACCACTTAATCTCTATCGTGCGTATGTCAGTGCTTCAAACTATGGTTTAATTGGAGTCACATCATAGGATGAAAGCTGGGTCTATTGGGTCTTTTCCATAGAGAACATGCATTTTGCGTCAACCTTTCCCCACCTTCCAACCAAACCTGTCTCCTTCCTCCTTCATGGAGGGGACTGAGGATTGCACATCCTGGCATGCACAAGGATCATGTTACCTGCTTGTAAGGCATCTCTCTCTCCTTCTTCCTCAGACAAGTGCATGCATTTGTTGTTTGCACGTTTGAAGGTTCCCCTCCACCTCTTGTCCCACTGAGTATTACATCATTTTTCACTCCCTTTGGTGTTCCTTCCACATGTGCTGCTTCAGATTTGTGGGTAGGAGTGGGAGAGAGTCCCTCTATGGACAAAACTAAGATGTAAAAAGGGAAGAAAAAAACCTAAAAGGGAATAAATATTAATGTTTTGGAGGAGGACATTTAAGAGGAGAAAAAAACAAATCAAAGCTGGTCCCAGGCTGGAGCCAGTAGTGAGTTGCCAGCACAACAAGCTGAGAAGTTGTTGTTGGAATCATTTAGTGCCACATTCGAGTTGCTTGAAAAAATTCACCCTCCCTCCTTCATTATTCCAGCTGATTTTCTCCTAGCCGCACAAGCAGGAGGAGGAATTCGATTGCCGAAATCAAGCTTGCAGGATGGTTGCATTTACAGCAATGCCAAGGGATGCAAACAGAGCATGTCTTGCCCCATGACATGTGTGTATGCACATGTATGCACTCGTGAGCACAGCAGCTAACCTGTGCCTGGGCAGCTATGAGCTGGATTGGACCTACCAGACGTGCTGTCAGTGCAGTGATTCTCCACTCTGAGGAGGTGGCAGTGCATTGGCAACCATGACACGATTTCTTTGCAGATGTGAGGGGAGCAGGTTGGAGGGCTGGGGATGGAGGAGGAAGGGAGTTGGGTGGAAGGTTGTAATGCTTGGCTGGAAAAATTTAGAGGAGTACAAAGGAAAGAGTGATGAAAAGGGGTGGCGGGAGGTGGGGGGAAAGGAGGCTGTGAACTGGCTTCTTTGGAGGTGAAAAGATATTTATGTTTACTGAGTGGGTTCTGTTGGGATTGGGCTGGGAGGGTGCGGGGTGGTACAGGTAGGGTGGAGGATGCCATGGGAAGGCTGATGCTCCCAGTGGCAAAGCAATAGAGCTTTATTTTCTTTCTTCCTTTCCTCCTCCTCCACTGGGTGCTCAGAGGAGACGGCAAGACAAAAAGCTGAACCAGTGCCAAGAAGGAGCTGCAGCAACTTGAAAAAGGCACTCTGAGCTGCACTAATATTTTGAAGCTGGGCTGTGCTGGAGAGCAGCAGAACGTGTCAGGAATGAGAATGACTGTGGCCATAGGACCACCAGCCAGGCTCAGGGGTGTTGTCCCTTTTCTGTGCTTCCCCTTCATCTTCCAAATATGACCCTCTTCTGCTCATCAACTCCTAGTGATATTTAGTGGTTCTGGGAATGATCCTCACTGGGGACCCAGAGTGGAGAGAGAGCAGCAGGGGAACAGCAGCTTGCACCTTGGGTTGGTGCAGTGTGGCAAGTGACTGGCAGAAATTCTCTGCTTGCCACCAGTCTCTAGGTCATGTGTGTCTATTACAGCACTTGCAGGAAAGGACTATAAGCAGAGAAGGGAGGAGTATATTCATCCCCTTCTGCCATCTCTGTATCAGGGCGGGATTTTTAATTTTTTTAAATTTTTCCTAGGGAGGAAGAGACAACTTGATTCCCAGGCTGTTGTCTGACTGTTTTCTTGTTGCCACTCCTTCCCTCCTCCTCGCTGTCCTTCTCCTCCTCTTTCTGTACCCATAAGGCTGCTCTCGCAGCTCTGTATCCTGATGCAAGGTTACTTGTAGGACACGCAAATCTCTGCAAGGTGCAGCGTTGCCTGTGTTGATGTTCCCCTCCACTTCTCATTTGCTCTGTGACAAGGCAGCTTCCAGGCAGCTCTATAGATCTGCTGAGCATCTGGTTAATGTAGTCTCAGTGTTTCAGTTGCAAAACTCCCTTCCTACAAAACTTGCCTGAATAAAACAAACAGAGAAAAAAAATCATACAGACTTGAAATTTCAACAGCAATTCATAAGGTTGATTAATTTGCAATGGATGGGCTGGAATTTTGCTGTGATTTTTGTGTGAAAGGAAAGGTTTTGCCTCTTCTCTCCATTTACAGGGCAGGAAAATGTACCTAAAAGTATCTTTCTTTTTTTTTTTTTTTTTTTTTTTTNNNTTTAGTATGAGGTTTTGATTTCTTTTTTTCAAGCTTTTTAAAATTATTACCAGCACAAGCATTCTTGTAGTAGTTCAGTAGTTGAAATGGAATGCAAAGATTTTGCCCCCACCAAACGCTGTTTTTTTCTGGATTATTTTGGGATTTGGATCTGAAGTTTTAGCAGTTTTACAGAAACTGGAGACTACAGAAAGAGAGAACTCCTGCCTTTGGTCTTGAAAACAGGTCCAGATCCTGTTTTAACAGCAGTTTTAGTACTAACACAGCCAGCAGGTCATGCTCAAGGAGACCTTTCTAAAGCATGGGCAGAAGCTCATTAACTAGCTGCATCTCAAAAGCTTGTGGGTTGTTGGGTTGTTAGCTTGGCCCAGTTTGTAGTTCTGAGCATGGGATGATCCTCATGACCTCTCTGTCACTTGAAAACCATGTCCCAGTATATAACCAAACCACTTTAAACCTCACCTTTGCTTTCAGACACGTAAACCTGGTTTTGGAACACCTAATTGTGCGCAAGCAATGGCTTTTGGAAATACTGTGATGAATAATGGGGAATTTAGAGAGATATAAAGTGTATTATCCAGGCTGCTCTCCTCTCCCTCTTCTTCCCACAACTCATTGCAGATCAGTGATCTTCTTTTACAGAAGATTAAAAGCTCAGTCTCAAATTAATGCTGTTAGTAGATGCACTCATTTCCAAAATTACGCCGGCAGGTTTTGTGTGGAGTAGAATGTCTGCAAGGACTGATGCCTTGCTCTTCCTCAGCTCTCAGCCATGCCTTGAACCCTGCAGTTGCTGCATCTTGACTTGTGCAGAGGAGATGCTGTTGTCTCTTGTTCCTTTTTCCTTTGTCCCAGGTGAGGGATATGTAGCGCTTGGCCCAGGAAACATTGGGGAGGGTGAAGAAACCATGGCAAATTCAACAAAGGGTTGGCCGAGTAACTTGGAGTAATCAGTCTACCATTCTACCATTCATCCAATCCTATCTGTTCTTCTTGAATAAAGTAAATACCTAAAAATACAGGGGTTTATATGCACACATGGTCTTGCTATTTGCTTTTCAGTTGCCTCTTTGGACATAATGAGATCACTTGCATATTTAAGCTTCCGTCCCCACTTAAGGCCTTGCAGACCTTGCCTGCCTTTGCCAGAATTCTGTGCTGATACTTTTGGGTGCATCTGCACCTCTTTCCCTGGGCACAGCCTTCTCTTTTTAACCTGAGATCTCTGACCATGGGATTCCAACCTACAAAAGCAGATGCTAGGGTTGGAGATTAAGGTCCACATCGAAGTGAGCAGAGGAGATCCTGGCTACTGTACTAACCCACTATGCACCTGCACAGAAAGCATGGCTCCAGCTTTTAGATGTGGAGCCAACTTGTGTTTCCTATTGATATAAATCTCTTAATACTTCAGTTACCAAACAAAAATTTGCTTCAAATTTGTAGAGTGGATGCCAAAGATACAGGCAAATATTAATGTGGACTAAAAGCATCCATGTGCACAAAGTAATAGTGTCGTGTTTGTTATTCAGGAAGGTAAACTGAGGAGAACAAATTAAGAGACCTTCCTAAACTTTGATATTTCTGAATGCACAGCTCTTTCATTTCCTCAGTATCTTGACAATACTCTGGAGAAAAGGATCTTATGTAATGGATCTTGTCCATCTTGGGACAAAAATGTTGCTCTTGTACTTTCCAGGCAATCCAAATAAGGCATCTGAGCAGCCTGGTTATACTTCCTAAGGAGTATTTCAGGGTACTGACAAGGCAATTGTCTTTATTTCTTCCTTTATCAAAGAAGTATCTCTGGATGTATTTCCCTGAAACATGATGTCTCATAAATCTCAAGTTATTTCCTTCAAATTCTTCATCCTTCTAATACCTTATAATGAGAAATATTTCCTGCTTGGAATTGTTATAAGATAACTTGTCTTTGGAAGGGCTCATCCAGGGAACTTTCCCAAGTCTATCTTCTCGCTCTCCTCTTCACCCCTTCCCACTCCCAGCCTCTTATTTTTTTGGACCAATAACGGCACATTTCTGTAATCTAAATGTGCAAATGCTTTGCAGTCACGGTCCAGTAGCTGGGTTAATCTCAGACCCCTGGAGTGGCAGATGGCTGATTTGTTGCTGATTCCAGTTAAAGAGAATCATACCACCTATTATCTTTGCACAGGCTGCTGCTTAAAGGATGCCTTGGGCAAAATCAGCAAAGAGCAAAGCAAAGCAAACACCCTCTGATTTGCATCACCACAGGTGATAATGTAAAATATTTCACCTTTGTGTGAAGGTCTGGAGAGGTGGACAAGTAGGGGAGAGGAGACAGAGAGGAGAGAAAGATCTTATTTTTGGGTTTCCTGAAGTCATGACACAGAACAACCAGCACTTACCCTGTTATAAAAGGGTTTGCAGTGTAGTAATCCTTGGCTTCAGCTCCCTGCCTTAACTCTTAAGCAAAGCTTGTGGGTTGTCATCTTGTGACATCTTCCTGCTCTTCCCAACCCTTTCCGATGTGGGTTGGCATAGGAATCCATGACACTACCTCCTGCCATCACAATCCATTGCATACCCCATGGCAACTGGGCAAAGCTGTGATTGCCTCATGGTGCCACTATGATTACCAGCATTACTTGGGAGGATAAACCTATGCATCTGTGTGGGTTTAAGGAGAAGCTTGGAGGCCCTTCCAAAACTGATTGCGGCCAAGGGTGAACTGCAGCACTGGGGCACTGGCTGGCAGGTGGCAGTGGGTACACAGAAAGATGTAAGGAAATGGAGAAAGGTAGAGTGAATCTTTGGATGCTTGTGACCGTTTTCTACATGGTCATTCCCACAATCAAGGTTTTCTCTTTTCTCTTTGTTCTGGGAAATGACACAGAATCAGATGAAGAATTTGGGAAGAGAGTGTGAGTTCCCTGTGCAGAGTCCAGTGGCAAAATCTGTGAACAAGGTAAGAACAGGGGATTATGGCTGCAAAGGCTTTTGTTTCTTATCTTCCCTCTTCCAAACCCGTTATTGCAGTGTTAGACACAAAATTTAGGAAGTACATATCACATAAAATAACATTCCAAATGTTAAGTGAAAACGTCTAAAAAGATAAAGCTAAACAGGGCTTCTTTTTAATGCTTGTAATTATGATGGTGTGGGGTTTAGAACACTTTGTATTGTATACAAATGATCTATGGGTGAATAATGTTGTTGTTACTAACATCCTGACACCAGGACCTAATTAGGAAATAAGAACCTTAAATAGGCCATTTGCATAGTGTGCTTCCATATGTCTCCTTGCACAATTTACTTGCTTCACTCCATTGAGATATAATGAGAATGAAACTCCTAGAGCTGCCTTTGACTCTAGGGCTCTTCTCTTCATCTCCTCTGCAGTTATAGCCCACTATTAAGAGAAGATAATACATATTACCCTGTGCTCAGAAAGAAAAAGCTACTATACTACTACTCTTACTCCAGATTGTCCAAGTTTCTCTAAGTTTCCAGAGGAAAAAGAAAGCCTGTGGCCTAGTAAAAATATAATGTTGACAGAGAAAGCTTGAAGAAGGTTAGGGCAGGATAATCTCCAAGTATTTACTACATAATGTATCTACATCAAAACTCTGCTGAAAAGCTAATGATGTTGTTTTTCATTCAATGTATAGCTGCAATTTGAAGAGCTCTTTGTTGTTTCTGTTTGGCTTTCTTCTGATTAGAAAATGAGGAGGAGGGAAGAGTTGGTACAAGGCTGCTTGAATTTCATCTTAATTTTGAATATTTACCTCAGATTGGACAAACATGCTTTTTGGGACTCTTTTTGTTCGTGTTATGTTGCATGGTGCAAGAAGATGTCCTTTCTTTCCAAACACCTCTTACATGCGTGACTCCATCCCATGCTTCATGTGTCCTGCTTCATTCTTTCATTCTCATCATCCTGAAGTCAGTGAAAAAGGTGTATAGTGGAGAGCCATTTTCTCTTGGGATGAATTTTAATAAGTGCTTAATTTTTTGGTTGTCTTTCATTCCAAATCAGGGCCTTATTTGGTTTCCCAGTAAAACACAATTCAACTTGCAATGATTTTACTTATGATAATTCACTTGCATGTTCCCTTCTAGGAACTGTCATTGCCTTCCAGAAGGAAGGTTAGTCCTGGTCCCCTCACAGTGATAATTATAATCAGATCTGTAAGCCTTCACACAGTCTACTTTTATCACTTGCCTTTAGGAGGATTTTTCCTGAAGCTTAGTAGCAGTCCTACTTCATAGGGAAAAAGAGTCATGATTTTTTCTGCTAATCTTTTATGGTCCTCAGCTTTGAAAGCACGGAGAGCTGCAAAGTAACTACCAGTTGCAGTTAAAGATGCTGTCTCTTGCTCCTGTTGTAGAACTCTGCATCTGGAGAACTAGGGAATGGATGGATAGTCTGGGAAATGCTGAGGAGTTAATTTGTTTGTGACAACTCTTCAGGTGTGTGTAAGACATGAAACAGTATATTTTTCCAATGGTATTGCTCACAGAAAATAACTCTGCAGACCTGCTAGACAAAGACTTCAGGTGGCAGGTGGTTGTTGGCAGTGATACCCTTTCCCCCTGCTATTTTGGGCAGTGGTCTGTGATTTTGCCCATGTGGAACTGCTTAGACACAGAATAGCCAGAGAAGCGGCTGCAGTCAGTGCTGGACATGATGGCTGGCATCCAGGGATGGGCACAGAACAGGACTGATGGATCCACTGCCACCGTCACACTCCAGTGCAGAGGTAACCAACTGGCCAGTGTGGTGGTGCTGGGTAGGATGTGGTTTTGTATTTTATTCATCCCAGAATGTTTGAAAATCGTCCACTCTAGTGTTATTCACTGGGAAACGCATAATCTCATTTACTATATTTCCCCTATTTTCACTCCATTATTCCTATTGATATGCTAATAAACTTTCTTTTTTTTTTTTTTTTGCTTTTTGCTAACTTAAAGAAAAAAAAAAGTAGTAGTTTTTACCATTTCATTCATCTAAATGAATGATGCATCTTTTAGTCCCTCCTATGTTACCATTATACTCTTTACAATGTACTCAAAGGTTTAGGCTCCCTTGATTTTGACAGAATTTAAGGGTGGTCAGCACTTTTTAGCTTTTACAAAAAAAAAGAAATGGTGGTAGAACTGGAACTCTTTCATCCTTCACAGTTATATATGTAGAGTGTACAGGGATATCATTTGCTTTTGTTTTATTTAAATTCACTGGTAACTAGAAATTTATTTATCATATGTCACTCCCTGAAGGAAAGTAAATGCCATGTAGCAAAGACTTCATCTATTATACAAACAGATTTAAAGGCTTTGCTATTGCATTTCTCTGACTGCTGCATGGAGTAAAAATGTCTTTGTCTGTACAGAAACAGAGTGATACTTAGCAGTAGTGTCTTATGATCTTTGGATCAGCTGAGATCTCAAGCCATATTAGTGGACAGATTATGATGTGATGGAAAGAGGCCAGGAATAGCCTTTTTATCATGAGATCCTTCCTGTGACTATCCTTCTTTGGTATATCCATGCAGTTAATCACCAGGGCCAAGACAATTATTTGAGGAGTAAAATGCTGGTATGGCGATTCAAATATGCTGACTTGAGTTTGCCAGCTACAGTTGGATATTACATCTTATAGTTTCTCCCTAATTTTCTTCTACCTTCTTGTTTCTATAAAGGCTGTGGGTGACCTTGCAATATTTGCTATCACTAATTACCCCATTTTGGCAGAAAGATCTACACAAAATAGACCCTGAGTCCCTGGACCACAGGGGAGCTACAGTCCCCAAATTAAAGGTATGCACATGACAAATATGGACATCTGAGTGCAATGGGAAACATGCCCATGGATATATCTGTGTCATTTTTGAGGTAATAAAAGCAATCCTTAAACCTATTCCAACCCCTTTTAGGGAAAAAAATGCAGGTTTTAAAAAATGCTCAGGCATGATAGTTTTTCTCTTTTTATAAAGCCAAACAGAAACAAGAACAACATTTTTTCATTGATCTTACCTACCTGCCTGTGTGGGATTACTCCTTAAAATTTGGTTTAGGATTAAATTAGCCTCCTTTTAATCTTAATGGTCAATATGTATCTTCAGCCTCCTTGATAACTAGGCATAAAGTAATGCTCACTGATTGCTGACTCTGTGTTGTCAGTAATGGTTGTGGCCAAAGTTTGATCTGACTGCTGTGGCCACTTTTGGAAGGAGGGAAGGACAGCCGTGTTTGTGAAGTCCAGTGTAAATGCATTTGAGTCTTTCTGAGCATGACCACATGGCCAGGCAACCCATGCTGCTCATGGAGTGTGTAGCAGAGCCCTGTACATGGTTGGCACAGGAGTATGTGAGTTGTACACATTTTACTTCCTCTTGAAGCCAGATGAGATAATCATTATCCAAATGGGAAAAAGAAGAAAGGTCTGGCAGTGTGGGAATCACAAACTAATGTCACTGTAGTGGGGATGCCAATGCACCACCTCTTGAGAAAAATAACTTCCAGAGCTCAACAGAAATTTTGAAAATGAGAAGGTTGTGGAGGTGGAGAAATTGCACAGGAGTCTTCTCGTATCTACCCCATCCTCTCCAATCAGATACATTCTGGGTTTCCCAGTATTTCTGCCTTTTGCACTATATCATGAGATGTTAGATTCTGCTGGCATGAAGTCATCCACCGTGCTCCTGGCATTATAGCTTCCTTAATTAGGGACTCAGGAAACGTTGAGGCTATGAACCCACATGGTGCTTTTAGCTGCAGCTGTCAAGGCCACAGAGGTGTCCAAATAGAAGCTGTGAGGAGGCACCATTTGCCTGACACAAATTTGCACCATCTTTTCTTTGGGAAAAGAAAGCAAAGGGTGGATGGCAACCTTGGGGAAACGCCATTGCCGGAATACATCCAGCTCACTATGATAAAGTGCTCCTTCCCAAGCTCCATCTGCAAACCATGAGTCTGTTACTGCACAGATAATGCCATTGAACAAGCATTGCAAGTGTCATGAGTGTCGTCCCTACTCAAAGGGATGGGTTCCTCTGAAGAGGTTCCATTGAGAGGGCTTGTAGTATGTGTGGTGAAGAGGGTGTAGGTATAAAATGTTTTCTCTGCCTCATTCAACCACTCTGTAGTGCTTGGGTCCCTATGGGATATAGCCGGGTGCCTGGACATAGGTGACACCATATCTAGATCCTTCTTCTTGATGTGGGATTGTATTAATCCTGCTGTGCCTTCTGCCAGATGGTCCCTGCCATGATATGTCAGTTCTTCCCAAGGTAAAGAAATTGCATTCAGCTTCTTGTAGCTCTTGGGGCCCCATGAAAACAGACTGGCTTTGCCTTGGGTAGCTCAGCACAGAAGTTCCTATGGGATAACTTGTAACATGTTTAGAGGATATGGCAACTACTTGAGGTGGGATGCTTTTTTTGAGGTATGCAATTTGAAGAGGCATATGTTAGAGATATAAATGTTAAAGATGTACTATCAGGCAGATGAAAGTGGTGTGGGATGGGAAAAAAGAGGACAGTGGTTTGTTTATGAAGATGTTCTGCCCATGCATAACATATTTGTCGTTTTAAACACAATGACTGGTTCCTTGCAATTATTCTTAGATTACAGATAGCACTAATCTCCAGTTTCTCACTGAGTGAAAGTGATTTCATGAACTATCAAAAGATTATTCTTTTAACCAAATTTAGAGCCATGCACTTAGCTTCTCTTGGCTGGAAAGAGATGATCTTGGGCAGGAAAAGAGAAAGAAAGGCATACTTCATACCAACCTCTTAGACTGCATCTGTCTTAAGCAAGTTAAGCAGTATCTGTGAATGTTCATGGGAGTACTCAAATTACTAGATCAGTCCTTAGCACACTTTGGATCCATGAAAACTAGCAAGTTCCTAAATCATTCCCAAACACTGATCAGGAATCCTTCTAGTAAGCTGTTTGTATTCAACTGCTGCATTAGGTAAGACAGTTGCAAGCAGAAATGCAAACTGTTCTGTGCTAGCTGGCCTCAATGCCAGGGGATATTCCTGGACACATTTAATTAGCAAGTTTTAATTTGGTAAATTTGAGTCACTAGTAAGTGACTGAAAAGGCTCAGATCCTGCTGACAAAATGGGCATGATCATTCTAAACTCGATTTGTGAGCAGTGGGAAAGGGAAGCCATCATCAGAGTCTGATGTTACCTCCCTCAGTCCTGACCTCTCCAAATCACAAACTTAGGCAGATAAGCCTACAGGGTTCAGCATGTTAGTAGCAGAGAAAAAGCAGTATTGTCCCAGAAAAAGGCTATACATGTACAGGTGCATTTCCTATGTATTTACTAGTCACCTCTTTTAGGTCTCCAAGCTCAAATAGAATGAGTATTAAGTCATTGAGGAGTTCTTTCCAGCAACATTGAGTAGCGCTAGTTATTCTTCATCACAGAAAATATTTCTTTCACCCATTATGATAGAGGGGCTCATTTTTCACTAGGTTCTAGCCATAAGGTTGGGATTGTATATAATTTCCTTCTAATGGTTTTGTGGTTGATAGCTAAACATGTCCATAGGACACAGTTACAGTCTTATTTATAGTATAACAGATCATGGACAGATGTAGCATTATGTCTTTCAAATAGAAGTAAACATTTTGTTTAGTAAAGAAAGCTTTATTTTGAGTTCATCCTCTCCACACTCAGTCAAAAACCTAACTGAAAAACCAACTTCAACTCGACTACTGCAAAAGAAGTGTAATGTTTCATTGTCTTTTTTTTCACTGAAATCTATTCATGCACGAGGTGATCTGATATAATACATCTAAGCATATCAAACAAAACATTTTCCCTTCCAGAATACCTCAAGTATTCAGTCACAGTGAGGATGAAATTATTGACTGAATTCAGCACAGATTTAGAAACATGACCTTAATCTGCAGATTTCAGTGAAGAAGATATTTTCCCCAGGCATTTCAATAAGTCAGATAAGTAAATTATGTTTTTGACATGTTAAAGATGTTCTATTTTAGACAAAGGAAGCCATATCCCAGTTGTGTCACTGAAACTCAATGCCGTCTGTGGCTTGTTAACAACTGCAGATTTATTGTTTTAGTGTTCCAGTTTGCTATCAAGTATCAATGCACAGCTACATACCAAATAATCAATAGTTCTGTCAGTTGAGTATGCCCTGGAAATACAATGTTACTGTTAATATTGATCCACACAGCAGAAATCAAGGCATGAAACTTTGCAGACATTACTTACAAGCACCCTGGCTTTTACTTGCAGAGCAACTAGCATTTTTTTTCTCTCCAAACATCATGAGTAACATTGTTAGTGAAGGTTTTGTGCGGTTTGCTAGCAGAGGTGACTTCAGGCTCAAGCTATTGGTCCTGAAAAAACAAAGTCCTGCAACACTGAGGTGTGCTGGCCATACCAAAAGCATATGTTCTTTGCTATCTTGCCCCATTCAGACTGTCAGGTTGCCTTGAGAGGAAGAAAATGTGATGCTTCCCATTCCTGCATGTACGTTCTCTCAACCCACTGTAAGTTTGATGGTCTTTGCCATATCCATAATCGCTTTGCAATGAAGCTGTGAATCAAAGTTTGACAGACTGGTTTTACAATTTTCAGTTTTCCCAGAAGCAGCCCAGAATTTCATTAACTAAGATATAAGTATGATTTCCTATAAGCTCTCTTCAGATTTTACTAGATAAATTAAATCAATATTTTATCTATGTGCCACCAAAATTAGTTGTCACAGTACCCTTCATATAGGAATATTATATTTCTGGTCTCTTCTACTTGAGCAGCGGATGCATTGTAGGATGTCTCTGTTTCTTTGATAAGTGTCTCTGCTTCAAAACTGAGTGGTGGGGAGGAATAGTAGTTCTAGAAACAAAACCTGGATGTGCATGAGGATAAGCAAGAAGATGTAGGTATTTCTGAGAAGGGAATGGCTCCACCATGACACCATGGCTGGGAAAAGGTGGTGGACAATGATGAAAACATAAAAGTGGGAGCCTCAGATGGCTGGAAGGAGTTCATAAGAGCCTCTGACAAGGTGAGGGAGGGAAAAGGTTTTTCCTCTTTTCTGTCTTAGGAAGAAAGAATCAGAAGAAATGGTATCCCCTATATTGCTTTGCTCCCTTCTGAGAAGGTGGCATTGTCTCTGGTTCAGTGTTATCAGGACCTGCTGCACTTAGATACTATTGTGCAGAAGAGTAACAACTAGCTTTTGAACAGATAGGAATGGAGCAAGCTGGTAACAACAAATACCCTTTGCACAAAGCCCACTGAAATCACCATGAAGACACTCAGCAGCTCCATTCCTTTAGGTCATAGAATTGTAGAATCAGAACAGTTACAGCTGGAAGAGACCTTGAAGATCATTGAGTTCAACCTTTGTCCTAGCCCTATCAACCTGCTAAATAATGCCCCCCAGTACAACATCCACCCATCTCTTAAGCACCTCCAGGGATGGTGACTCAACCACCTCCCTGGGCAGTCTGTTCCAATGGCTGACAACCCTTTCAGGAAAGAAATTCCTCCTAATATCTCACCTGAACTTTCCCTGGTGCAATTTACATCCATTTCCTCTCGTCCTATCACTCTCCACTAGGGAGAACAGACCAAACAGGTCATTCCTGTCAGAGAAGCCTTCCTTGGTATGTGGCAGAAGGAGGAGAAACACCCCAGCCCATGTGGCTCCTGAATTTTGATTGACTCATTTTACTAATATGGTCATACACAGCATATGGAGGAATGTGATTAACAGTGGCCAGGGTCCTCGCCTCAGCAGGAGACATGTATGCCACAAGTAGTCTACCTTGGGATTGTTTTTGGTATTACCGGCTTAGTTTTATCTTCCAGGTGACCTTTACCCACATTCTCCAGAGGTCCTTTTGGTCCCAAGGAGAAAATGGCTTATGCTTCATCTGAGAGCTTCAATTTATCTCCTGTATGCCAAGCCAGTTTGTACCTGGGAGAGAAAGCTCAAGACAATGTCTTGGAAAGTCTATGTAAGGAACATGAGAAGTGTACTATCTCTCACTGGGAGGAATCAAGGTTAGGTTTGATGTTCTCAGAGCACTCTGAGTTTCAAGGGAAATGCAGTGCAAGGCTCTGTTATCTGCTGGCTTTTCCTAAGATTGACTTCATATCAAAGATTACATTTCTGCACTTTCAGATGTAAGAAGCAAAAGATCAGACACTCCGCCAGGAGCAGGTATGACTTGTAGCACAGGATTTCTACTTTGCAAGAACATGGAGTTAGAGCTGAAGTTGTCATCAGTTGTGGCTGAGCGTTATCACCAAGGAGAAGCAATGCCACGGTTGCGAGCCCTTCAAAACATTTCTCCCTCCAGCAGTATCACCTCTTCTCTGTACAGCTCAGCAGCTTATTTCAGCTGCTTTAACTGAAACGACAAATGATGCCATTTTTTTGGTTTTGTTTTTTTTTCCACTGACTGGTGAGTGAATGGCCATTTCTGCTCTTATCTCCTCTTTTAGATAAAATGCCTCAAAATGCCATCATTGAAGTTCAGAGGTCATTGGTGACTTTAAAATCCTCTCCAATTGCCTTGCATCAAAACCAAATGAAATAAAAATCAGTGTGATAGGCAACTCACCGAAGTGATGTGTCCAACACAAGCAGCTGCCTGTTTCAGTGTGGTTTTGGCAGCCATTTTCTTGTTTGAATTTGAGGATATGATGCTTTTAAAGGTCAGAGGAAAAAAAACAAAAAACAAAAACCAAACACTTGACCAGAGTCTTCAGATATTCTGCTTGATAACAGGATTCTCTTTTTTTTTTTTTTTTTTTTGGCCATTTTCACGGAGTCTAAAGGATGTCCTGTTTTGCCATTTTACTGTCAGCAGGTGTTCATAATGCTGAAATACCATGGTGTGTAATTCTCTACTTTAAAAAAAAAAACCTTTTCAAAGCCTCAAAACATTTTCTCCACTCCCTCTTCATCAATGAACAACATAATAGTGTTATTAAAATTCAAAAGCCACTCCTTTATTTACGCAGCTAATAATTGACCCTTTTTTGATAAAAATGTATAATTTTTTTGTGCTACTCCTATTTCAAGTCTGTGGTCTCAGCCTTGTCCTGTGTAACAAAGAAACCAGTCCCTTTTATGGATGGTGCTAACTGAGACACCAATGACCAAATCACATTGAAGAGCTAAATTCCCCTTTTATTCTCAGAGGTAGTCAGGATCAAAGAACCAAGAGGCCAAAGCTAGAGAGAGAGACTTGAACTCACAGTGTATCCTTCCTGTGAACAAATAAAGACATTAGAGATTCCTTTGCTACCAGTGTTACCCCTTTAACTAGCAGCAGGTCAGCAGATGATGTTTTGATAGTCCATAAAAATGCATGTCATTGTCAGAGCATCATAAAGGGAGTATGTTATTGCTCTTGGCCCAAAGACTGTATGACATAAAAAGGTGAAGATGGAAGTCAAAGTGTTGGCAGAGGCTGGCAGACAGCAGTGGGAAAACGCTTCTTGGGTGCCTACTGACACACTCAGCTGTGGCCAGCTGTTACTAGGGTAGGGTGCATCACACTGGGAGAGATAAACAAGAGGACTGTAGATAGGGCTTGTGGGTGTGTAACAAACATGTAAGTAAGGCATTCATAAACTAATTAAAGCTACATTTTTATCAATTATAATGGATTTCACTAAATTCTGGACATTAACCACACCACCATCTTTATCTGCAAGGGAACGTTTCCGTGTGCTTAATAAAAGGGAACAGCAGGAGTACTGCAGCATATTTAAGCCACGTTTAGCATTCAGTGCCAGGATTTTAATGGTACCCAGATTACCTTGGCTCCTTTTTATAGCTTCATCTTGCTTTATGTGACAATACTTAGTTTTTATATCATGCTTTTAGCACATAAATCTCTGCATCTCACAAAGCAGGGCAAGACACTATGCTCATTTCTTGAAACAGAAAAGAACACCAAGTGAGATGATTTGGTTGTGGCCATAAAGCAGCACTGCTGGGAATAGACCTCAGTCTTCTTATATACACCATTGCAGGTGTCCACTATATGTCCAATGGGAAGCTTTACCCATTCCCAGATATGTTCATCTGAGGTGTGAATAAAAGGTCCAAAATGAGATGAAGGGAGTGGATATTTCCCTGTTGGCTTCTTGGGGTGCTGCATCACTTTTCTCTGACAAAGTCAAGCACATAGAAGTGATAACTGGAAGAGAAAACATTCAGCATGGTAGGTAAAACAAATAGCATAGGACTGCCTGTGTTTTCCTTCCATTTTTATCACTGGCCATAGTCTGTTGGTTTTTTCTTATGTGATTTTCTGTAAGACCTGTTTGTTGTAGAGAAGGGAAAAGCTGACCTCCTCTGTATTGAACTTGACTGTTTATTGTCTTCTGGTCTCAAATTTGCTTTAAAGGAAGCCTAGGTTTCCTCGTCTTCTGAAACTGTATTTCAGCACTAAGCCAAGCTGCTCTTTCTGATGAAAGCTTTAAAAAGTGCCATTGCCCAATTTCATATAACTCCAGAACCTGGCTGCTTCCTACAAATCAATGATTTTGTGAGGCTTTTACAAAACACAGAGGAAAGACTTTGACGCCTTTGTCTGAAATTTCCTTGCCTGTGCACGTCTGACCTATAGGGAGGGGGGTAGTTGGTTTTCTGGAAGAGGGCTCAAGTCAAAGGATGAGGATGCTTTGGCCAAAAAGTCTAGCAAGCTGAAGGGTTTCCTGAACACAGACACTCAGCCGTTATTAACTTTTTATCAAATAGTGTGGGAAATATGCCAAAGGGTGCTCATGCAAACATATGTGAGAGGGAAGGCAATTTTACATACATGGTGACTAAAGCACCGAAACCACCAGCTTGCATCACCAGATGCAATTTTCATCACTGCATTTAACATTACCAGATGTAATTGTCATCCCTGTGTTTAACTTGCAGTATTTTAGGTGCTGCAGGTGTACAGGTGTTTGGTAGTGCTAGTTTTGAACTCATGAAAAACTGGGGTACTCACAGGTTGAAATGATTCAACTTCCCATGTCAGACCTATTTATCTCCACATATTTCTCCTGTGTTGCTTAGTTTGTGCAAAGCTTCATCCCCCATCTCATGGCTGGTAGACAGCACCAAGGAAGAACATCCCAAAGTTTCTGTCTGTAGATACAAGCCTGATACACTCCAGAAGGAAAAAAAGAGCAATCAACTACATGAGAACCAAGCCAATTAAATGTCTGACTAGTGTTTCGAAAGCAAACATGGGCAGCATCAAAAATTTTCCATCAGCTGTAATAACGCCAATTACTTTGCCAATTGCTGAATCCACCATGATTTGTTTAGTGCATTCGTGCTTCGGCCTCTTGCCTATGCTGATAGGCTTTGTTTATGCTGACTGTTCATTTGCAGAGCTTGTCTCTCTTTTTTTTTTTTTTTNGGAAGGGTGATGAGTTTCTGGGAGCAGGAGATGCTGCTGTTGTTCCCATCTTCTTTGTGAATGCAAAAATAATCCTTCCCTCCCCTTTCTGCCACTCAGTTTAAAAAAACAAAGAATTGTCCCAAGAAGCCAAGCAGTTTCTCAAGGAGTGGATAGTTGGGGTCTGCTGGGGATAGTGGCTGTGAAGCTCTTCACTTTTGTATCAGGGAGAGAGGGACCTTGTAGCTCTCCAGATGTATAGGAATACTATACATCCTAGGTATACTAGGACACATGTGCACTCAAAGTGACTCTCCCTGGAAAGTTAACAGGAGTTTTTCACTACTATTTACATTCAGGTCCATGGAAATTAATGGGTGTCTCCATAGCCACTTGCCACAAGAGCTGTGTTTCTTCTCCTGTTAACAGGGAAAGAGGGCTAATCATAGGAATTTAAGGAATGCATTTCCCTGACCGACAACTTCAATGTAAACTTCTGTGATATATTCAGGAGATTTTAAAAACTGGTTGAATTCCCTTTCCTCACCACTCAGGTCTGAGCTAGGGAGGATCAGATGCCATTTCTGCTGTTCTATTACATAAGGTGCAAAAAGGTGGCTTCACCTCCAAGATGCATAATGTCTTCTCTTTTTTATCGTCCAGTAGAATCAACTGCCATCTCTAGAGCTCCAGTGTTTGTGTGTTTTGCACATACCAGTCTCAGTCTCAGATGCCTCATAGTTTTCGTGGCCTGTGTTCAGCCTTGCGCCCTAGATTGTTTTGACAACCAGCTCCCTGGTGCAGGGAGCAGTAGCAAAGCCATAACAGCACTATCCTGATTGACACAGGACTATGGATATTTAAGTATTGGCAAAAAGCAGATAGTCCATGCAGGACTTTCTTGCGTATGTGTTTTACCCTGGCCTTTCGATCACAGGCAGCTGGTGAGATGACATGAGCACATCCTCATCAGGGTGCACAGGACTTTTTTCTAGCCATCCCTGGAGCTGGCAAAGAAGCCCCCAGAAACATAATCTGTTACATGAAGTATCATCTAGAGGTGAGGCTCTCAGCTCTCTATTTGTACTCTACTATTGGTTTCAGTTTTGCAACTGACAAATATATGTAGCACACTTTGCTGCTTACAGCTCTTCTTATCACCAGGAATTGTAAAGGTCTTCTGTTTTCAGCCTTCACAGTTCATTTTGGCGACAAATAGACACAAAGCAGACAAGCTGCTGGCTCACGTCAGAGAATGTGGCAAAAAGAATTTGGGGGGGAGCTGTTTAGTAACCCTAAATTGGGAAAATTAAAGCAGACTTCGCCTCTGGGAAGATGAGCACACTGTGATGTGGTTCCTTTCTCCAATGGTATAATTGCAATGGACCTCTTTTCCAATTGCTGGCAGTTTATGCAGTCCTACAAATTGCTACAAAGTATGAGTGGGTCTGAAACCTCCCTTTGCAAAGTCCAGTAGTAATATTTTTCATCCACTTTAAATTCACTGAAGCATAGCTGCCATGGACACCAGTTGCAAGCCTTGTTTTCTTTGGAAGAAATTGAGAGGCAATGAAAATTTTTTTCCAAGTCACTAACCTGCTTTGCAACTAAGTTAAAACTAGATAAGAACATCTCCTTCTTCTACTTCCTGTCTTACCTACCGGACAGCCTCCCATTCATAGTCATTCATGTGTGAACATTTGTGGAATAGCTAGTAATTCAGCACTCATGAATTCTACAAAATGCTCAGTTAACTCTCTAACTAAAACAAACATCTTTAATATTTGGAGGATACCCAAAGATTTTGCTTTTCAGAAAACAGGTAAATCAAGATGAGTTAAGTCTGGCATCAACAACACTATCCTTTTTCTTTATTCCTTCCCGTTCCTTTCCATAGTACTTACAGAGTAAGTACTTACTAATTTTACGCATTGCAATATAATAATTCATCTGAAGGTTGAAAATGGCAAAGGAATTATAAAGCTAGAGGTAGCTGTGTTATTATGGTTAGCTTGGTATTTATATTAGGGAAGGACCTGTTATCTTGATGGGTTGGAGTGATATCGTTATAGCTCTAACACTTCATGCCCCACATCTAAGGTCAAAGGCAGGCAGAACTCTCCTCTCCTCCTCATGTTTCATATGACTTTTGTATAGGTTCTTATGCTGGATAATAGCAGTATTCAACAAAATAAATAAAGCCAAATTTATTATCAGCTTTATTAGGGAAACTTCACCTTTGGGTTACTAAGTAAAATCCAGTGGGTTCCCATCTGGGCACATTTTCTCTCACTACAGAGGGGACACCAAGCAGTGGTATTTAACGCAGGTCTCATGCTGAGTACTGCAGACTTGGGTTATGTTAAACCCTAGGAGACTTCAGAGACATTTCTTCTTTAATCCAAAGCTGCAGAATAGAGTTTTGCATTAAAAGGTGGCAAATAACAGCTCATAGTATGGGAGACACCAGAAGGTAGAGAATGGGCCATGAGAAGACATGCTGTCTAACTCCAGCTAGTGTCATGTAGACATTTCTGCATGTGTATATCCTCTTCCATAAAATGAGAAGATTAGTAATTCTCTGTCTTGCAGAGAGTTAAGAAGATAAATTAATTACTGTTTGTGAAGCTAATTGAGATAACCAGATGAGTACTGTTTGGAACATTCTAATTCTTACTATTATTATTTCCATTGAGATTTGGCTACATATAATTAGTTTGCTACATCTTCAAACAGGTATGTTCTCTCAAGCTATTTGGAGGCATTCCTCATGGGGCTGGCCTGTGCAGAGCTGTGCGGCATGAGGAAGCACTAGCAATCAGCTCTTCTAACTCACCCTAAACCTGCTAAAGCTATGTTCTTTAGAAAGTCATGTTTCTGCAAGTGAGTAGAAACAGCTTAAGGAAAACAACCCTTTTACAAATCTGTGCACCATTATAAATTATTATGGTAAATTGTACTAGTGTGTATGCAGTGGAATAAAGCCTAGAGGTGGATAATGTCCAGTCCGGGGAGTGAAAAGGTTTTCCAACAGCCTTTAAGTGTCTCTAGGTTTGGCCATCAGCTTCTGTTGGACTTAACACTGAATAAATTCTCAGGCAATGTGTACCAGTCACATATTGTTTTAGTTTACAGTTACAAGTGTTGTTAAGCTCAGTAGTTCTGAGTTAGCTCAATATTTCCAAAAAAGTCAATAAAAACTGCAGTTGCCATTACTGAAGATTCACTTGTTAAACACCTCTCCCACAGAAAAAGAACACAATATTAGTAGACCAAAAAGACCTACTGAAGTGATACTGCTTTTAAACCAAAGCAATCCTTTAAGATTATGTAGTAGCTGTAGGAAGTATACTGTGTTATTTATGAATGTGGAACTCTGTCTATTCATTATTTCCCGAGTCTGGATTTGTATGTTTTGCTTTTTCTTTCCTTTCATAAATAAGCAATAACTGACACTGAGATATTCAAAGGATTAGGTTTAGGGATCTTGAAACACTAGCAGTTTTGCTGAAGGTTTCATCTGAGAGAAGCTAGGTCAGTATGAGCTGGGAAGCTCAGGGAAGTAGATAAAAGAAATCAAATCAACATGTCATAAAAGGCTGTGCAACTTAGACTGGAGTTGTGCTTGTTTACTTTTCTTATGCATAAAGCTTAAAGGAGATGGCTCAGTGCTAGGAAAATATTACGAAACCAGCTGAGGTACTTTACAGTAGTCACATCTCTGTTACAATGGGAATATAGAATTGTAGGCATTTCTAATCGATTATCAAGTCAGTGAAATGCTCAGTCTGATTCTGTGTCCAATATAATCAGTTTTAATATTGTGATTTTTGTATTCCTGTAATCCTGGAACAGTCCTTTAAAATCTATATTTGCCAAGGCAAATATATTTGGTCTAAAGGTAACTGGAAGATTCATTTTGTACATCCTTGAATGAATAGAAGGCTGTATTCTATTTTTAAGTACATGTTCATGGACTCTAACAGATCTGAACGTCTTCAAAGATTTGCCACTATATCTCTGAAAAACTGCAATGAACGTTGTTGTTGGTGTCGCTTTCAGTAGGAAATGTGTGGTTAGAAAGAGGGAGTTAGTACAATAAATAGTTACTTAGTCTTCTCTATGTCCAGCTTGAACTTTAAAATAATGGATGCGCATCCAGGGTGCTTTTGCTTGCTAAGTGTTTCACTGGCTTTCCTGCATTAGCTAATATACCACTGGAAAGAACTGAAATTTTAGACCTGCATTTGCAAGATTCCCCAGTGTTACTATCAGCAACCTCCCAAAATGATCCATTCAAATGGTTCTTTGAAGTGCAATTAAACCCAGGAAAAAATAGCTTTGAGTAATGTATAAATAGACAAAAGGAGAGATAAAGATGGTGTTGAAGTTGCTTGCTGACAGCTTGGTATCTGAATGTTAAAGGTGCATACCATTACCTCTGCTTAAATATGAGTCCTGAAAAACATCTACTTCTTCCCGAATTCCAGCCCCCTGAAAATTAGCACTCTATTTACCTTGCAGCTACTTTTGTTCAGCTGGAAACAAACAAAAGAAACCCCATCAAGGTCTATGAGGCTATCTTGATTTGTCCCCCCAGCAAAAATGATTTTTTTGTTAGAAGAATATGACAACTGCTTCCTAAGACAGTGCATTTTTAGATTATTTTTGTTTTTTTCTCTCTAAATCTAGTATTCTTGCAGGAAGGCATTAGATTTACCCATTCTTACTGATAAGTAGCTGCCATGTGAAATATAGACCTCTTCCTTGTTGTATAAGGTCAGAGTATGTAGTGTATTCTTTGAGCATTAGTTGTAAAGCAGCCAGGCACATTTGGTTAACCTGATAAAAAGGTGATATAATCCAAGTGGAAGCTACAGGATCTGAATGAACTTCAGCCATTAATGTCTGCCATATCTGAAGGCCTGACTGATCTCCTGCCAGTTTTACATTTGTGTAAATTCATTGCCAAAATAGAGCTATCTTGCTTTAAATTAACAGGAAATTTGATTTCACCTTCTCCAAGAACCAAAAAGGATGAAGACAACTATTCACGTTCAGGAACAACAGGAAGCATATGGAGGAGAAAACAGGGGTGACAAAGGGTGCAATTATCACCCTATTATTACTTTTTTTAAGAAGTTGAGTGTCTAGTCATAGAATCATAGAATTGTCAGGGTTGGAAGGCACCTTGAAGATCATCTAGTTCCGACTCCCTTGCCATGGGCAGGGACACTTCCCCACTAGATCAGGTTGCTCAGAGCCCCATCCAGCTTGGCCTTAAAAACTTCCAGGGATGGGGCTTCCACCAGCTCTCTGGGCAATCTGTTCCAGTGTCTTACCACCCTCATGGTGAAGAACTCCCTCCCAATATCCTAAATCTACCCTCCTCGGTTTATTTCCATTCCCCCTAGTTCTATCACTCCCTGACATCCTAGAAGTCCCTCCCCAGCCCTCTTGTAGGCCCCCTTCAGATACTGGAAGGCCACAACAAGGTCTCCTTGGAGCCTTCTCTTCTCCAGACTGAATAATCCCAACTCTCTCAGCCTGTTCTCGTAGAAAAGGTGCTCCAGCCCTCTGATCATCCTCATGACCATTCTCTGGGCATGTTCCTGCACATCCATATCTTTCTTGTACTGGTAGCTCCAGAACTGGACACAGTACTCTGGGTGGGGTCTCACAAGAGTGGAGTAGAGGGGCAGAATCACCTCCCTCGACCCACTGGTCACGCTTCTCTTGATGCAGCCCAGGATGCAGTTGGCTTTCTGGGCTGCAGGTGCACGCTGGCAACTCATGTTGAGCTTCTCAACCAGCAGCACCCCCAAATCCTTTTTCCTCAGGGCTGCTCTCAAGCCAGTCACTGCCCAGCCTATATCGGTGCTTAGTATTGCCCTGACCCAGATGCAGGACCTTGCACTTGCTCTTGTTGAACTCCATAAGGTTGGCATGAGCCCACATCTCCAGCTTGTCAAGGTCCCTCTGGATGGCTTCCCTTCCCTCCAGCATATCAGCCACATCACACAGCTTGGTGTCATTGGCAAATTTGCTGAGAGTGCACTCACTGCCACTAGCTGTGTGGCCGACAAAGATGTAAAACAAGACAAGTCCCGGGACTTATCCTTGAGGGACTCCACTTGTCACTGGCCTCCACTTGGACATGGATCCATTGACAGTCACTCTTTGGGAGTGGCTTTCAAGCCAGTTCTTTATTCATCCATTGAACCCATGTTTCACCATGTTGGACACCAGGATGTCATGCAGGACAGTCTCAAAGGCTTTGCTCAGGTCCAGGTAAATGATGTCAGTTGCTGCTCCCTTGTCCACTGATGTTGTAACCTTTTCATGGAAGCCAACCAGGTTAGTTAGGCATGATTTGCCCTTAGTGAAGCCATGTCGATTATATCCAATCACGTCTTCATCATTATTCTGCCTGAGCAGTGCCTCCAGGAGGATCTGCTCCATGATTTTGCCAGGCATGGAGATGAGACTGACTGACCTATAGTTCCCTGATTCTTCCTTCTTCCCCTTTTTGAAAATGGAGGTTATGCTTCTCCTTTTCCAGTCAGTGAGGACTTCATCAGACTGCCATGACTTTTGGAATATAATAGAGAACAGCTTAGCAACCTCATCCACCAGTTCCCTCAGGACCCATGAGTGTATCCCATCGTGTCCCATGGATTTGTATACCTTCAGATTCTTCAGGTGGTCACAAACCTGATCCTTGCTTACAATGGGCCGTTCCCACTTCCAGCATCTGCCATTATATTCTTTGACCTCAGGAGTGTGGTTGGAGCCCTTGCCAGTGAAGACTGAGGCAAAGAAGTCATTGAGAACCTCACCCTTCTTCATATCACTTGCCACCAGTTCACCCGTTTCTTTTCTGAGTGGGCCTACATCTTCCCTAGTCTTCCTTTTACCATAAATATACCTAGAGAGATTTTTGCTATTCCCCTCGATCTCTCTGGCTAGATTCAATTCTAACTGAGCCTTAGCTTTTCTAACCAGGTCTCTTGCTGCTCGCACAGCTACCTTATAAGCCCCCCAGTCTAGCTGTCCTTTCTTCCACGCCTTATAAAGTTTCTTTTTGTGAGACAGTATCTCCAGGAGCTCCTTACTCATCCAGACAGGTCTCATAGAATTCCTTCCTGCCTACCTTTTTGTTGGTATACTTTGCTCCTGGACACGGAGNAGTATACTTTGCTCCTGGATATGGAGAAGGTGATCCTTGAATACTGACCAGCTGTCTTCAGATTCCATTCCCTCTAGGGCTTTGTCCCATGGTACTTTGGCCAGCAGATCTCTGAAGTGATCAAAGTCTGCATGTCTAAAGTCCAGGGTCTTAAGCTTGGAGAACATCCTCCTAGATGCCCTGAGGATCTTAAATTCTAGTGGTTCATGAACACTGCAGCGAAGGTTGTCCCTGAGGCTCACACTGGACACCAGCCCTTCCCTGTTGGTGAGAACAAGGTCCAGCGCAGCACCTTTTCTTGTTGGTTCCTCTATCATTTGAAAGAGGAAGTTGTCATCTATGCAATCCAGGAACATCCTGGATTGTTGGTGCCTTGTAGTATTGTCACTCCAGCAGATGTCTGGGTGGTTGAAATCCCCCACTAGTACCAGAGCCTGTGAATGCGAAGCCACTTCTGTCTGCCTGTGGAGGGCCTCATCTGCTTGGTTCTGCTGGTCAGTGTAAAGCTGGAGTTGGTGTTTCTTGGGTTGTCATATCCAGCTCACAATGAGTGCATCCCCTGTGTCCTGTAATCCCCTCAACACAAATCTATTAAGTTCCATATTAACCTTCATTGAGTTGTTTGTCCCTGTTGTCCCTTCCAGTCTATGTCCTAAATTTATTCATGCACTCTTTTCACATGCTCTCAGTGTGCAAAAGAGCCTAAGCAGTTTTCTCACCTCCATGTTATTAAGTCTCTGATATATCAGCAGACAGCAAATGTCTCTGTCTTCTTGGACTCACACAATGCAAGACAGGTTTTCCTCTCTTTTGAGGAGCTCTGTTCCATCTGGTTGCTCCTCATCCTGCTGAATTGCTAAAGGATGTTTGGAAACTCACAGCATCCTCCCTAATAATGTGAAAACAGAATCGTAAAAAGTGTGTTCTGAAAGGCCATCTCTGCTTTTCATGAATTTTTCCATGCATGGTTTTGCAGCTGCCACAGGAAAACAGGACAAAATCTGCTTGCTTAGTTTTTTGGCTTCTCAGATGTGGATAAAACACATGTTATGTGATGTCATCATCACAATAACCACCTGAGAACAGGAGGCCAGTATCTCTTGTGATAGGGAATGGGGAGAGTCAGGGCTTGGGGCTGAACTTTTTTCTGGATACATATGCAAAGTAGTAATAAATGAGCTACAGTTTATTATTCAGAAAGCATCAAATATTCCAGCTGCTCTGCAAGGACTATTAGGATGGGATGCACCCAAGAGTGCTGAGGGAGATGGCAGAGGTCATTGCTAGGCCACTCTCCCTAATCTTTGAGAGGTCCTGGAGAATGGGAGAGGTGCCTGAGGACTGGAGGAAGGCAAATGTTATCCCAATCTTCAAAAAGGGCAAGAAAGATGACCCGGGTAACTACAGGCCAGTCAGCCTCACCTCCATCCCTGGAAAGGTGATGGAACAGTTTGTACATGCCACTGGATAGATAGAGAGATGAGTGGAAGGCAGTGGATGTGTTTTTTCTTGACTTTAGCAAAGCTTTCAATACTGTCTCCCATGGTATCCTCGTAGCCAAACTTAGGAAGTGTGGGTTGGGAGACTGTGTTGTTAGATGGATTGGGAATTGGTTGAAGGACAGAGCCCAGAGAGTTGTGGTTGGTGGAGCA
>VWZO01010009.1:88256-98526 GCA_013396975.1 Bucco capensis
GGAGGGCTGTGTAGTCTCCTTCTCTGGAGACAGTCAAGAGCCACCTGGATGCATTCCTGTGTGACCTTGTCTAGGTGATCCTGCTCTGGCGGGGGGGGGTTGGACCAGATGATCTTTCGAGGTCCCTTCCAACCCCTGGCATTCTGTGATTCTTTGACTTCAGGCCAGGATATTTAATTACAGCCTGGCCTCCTCCTTTAAGCAGATTATCACAGTGACACCCTGAGTGCTGTGCCCTGTCATCACCCTCAGGCTTTTCTCCTTCTCCTTTGCTAGTAGTCGCCCTTGTGTTCATGGAGGGAGGAGGCTGTGGCTGAGAGATGGGATTGCTGTGGGAAGGGAGGCCCATGTGTTTTATCTTAGATTAAAAATAAATGAATAAAAAAGAATAATCTGTATTTATGAGACAGCGATATTATAAAAAGAGAGTAATAGAGAGCTGTACAATAATGAAAACCATGGTAAACACGAAGAAGGGCACTCTGAATAGCTGAACTCCTTTCTTGTTCTTAGCTTGCCCATGTGTACACTGCAGACACATGGTAATTGTCTCTCCCTTCTTCACGCCTCTGCTTCCATGTATGGTAATGTCTCTGAATATACCTGTGCCAGGGGACACATCTGTGCCTCCTCCCATGTCTCCTCTTCAAACACACTCCAGAGGCAACAAATCTAGGAACTGAAGGCTGAAGTGAAAACTCATGCCACAGAAAAGGTTTGGTCTGTGCTGCTGGAGGTGAGTCATCTCCCCACAGCTCCCTTGCCAGCATGTTTACTTTGTCCCACCACAAGCTCCCCATAATTCTCCCCAGCAGAGAGTTTCACGCCCTTCTACTTTTTGAGAGGGGGTATAAGTAGTCAAAGGGCTTTGCCGTGTTATCATTGAGGTCACAGCTGATAATGCCGCTATTGCAAGAACAAAAGCAGCAAGAGTGCAAGAAAAGCATGGATATGTGGTTCCCAAGTGAGGAATGGTGATTATTTTTTTTTTTCTATTTTTACCAGAAAATTTGTGGAAAAACGTGCTCAGATAAATGCTTCTTCATATATTGGAACTAAATTCACTTGGTGATTCCTACATAGAGATAGGAACTCTATAAAAACCATGAAGTGCTGCTATTTCCCAGTGAAATGTTTAGAATTTTCTAATTGAAAGGCAAACTCTGTATTAAGAAAGATGGAGAGGGGAGGAAGGATGAAAGAGAGGAAACATAAATGAGATGGTAAAAAGAATTAGACTTTCTTTCATACCCAGAATGTGAGAAAATACACTTCCTGAGCTATTTTATGTGGAATTTTTTTCTCCAAAAACATATTGTTGCTTCAGCACTTTCCTTAGATTCTGTTACTAGCTCCACTCCTCAATTGATGTGTGACCTGCAGCAAGTGACAACTTCTGTGTGCCTTGGTTCAGCCTTCTGCAATCCTGGGGGGTTTAATGGGCTTCGTTCATTAAACTTCCCCAGCTACTTTCTGCACTCGAGATGAGGACAGCACTATGTACATGCAAAGTCTGGATAGAAACTGTCAGTCCTGTCTGCCCTAATGAGACTTCTCTCCTAGAGAGGACATCACCATGTATCACATCCGTTACTGTGGTATATGTGCAGCTTGCCATATATGCTGCAAAATAATCCTATAGATACATTCCTTCAGTCAGTTTTATGTCAGCTCTCTTCTGATAGAAAAATTCTGTTTCCCTTAATGCAAGTTTGTGGTAAAATCGATGAAATTTGGAAAATAAAAGGCAATTACTTTCCATCAGTGATAAACTTCTAATTTATGCTGCCGTTTATTACACAGTATTTCAACCAGACAAGCAATGAAGTCACTGCTTCTGCAGAAGAAGCAACATGAAATAGGCTATTTGGGTATGAAATAGGTTCTGGAGTCTATCACGGCAATGGAAAACAGCAGCTATACATCACAGTATGACATAATTTTTCATCATCTTCTGCCAGCTGAGCTGTGATTAAGGTGTTAGCAAATTTGTCAATTGTCAGATCATAAAACTCATCATCTGAGTTGCACCAGAATGTGCAAGCTCTGAAAATGGGCTAGCCTCTCTCGCTAATTCAATACTGACATATTGGCCTTCAAGTTTCAATTCCTTTAACTGGAGGGACATGGTATGCAAGCTGTATCCTTATGCCCCATGTGTCCTCCCTGTATTCACTGCATCCATGCTGTGTCACATTAACAGAGAATATTTGCAGGGTTGACCTTCTACCACCTCTCTGGCCAACCTGTGTCAGCATCTCACCATCCTCACTGTAAAAAATTTCTTCCTTATATCTAGTCCAAATCTCCCATCCTTTAGTTTAAGCCCATCACCCTTTGTCCTATTGCAAAAGGCCTTGCTAAAAAGACTGTCCCCTTCTTTCTTAAAGGTCCCCTTTAAGTACTGAAGGGCCACAATAAGGTATCCCTGGAGCCTTCTCTTGTTCAAGCTGAACAACCCCAACTCTCAGCCTATCCTCATAGGAGAGGTGTCCTTATAGGTGAAGTGAGCCCTCTGATTGTTTTTGTCGCCTCTTCTGCACCCAGTCCAACAAATCCATGTGTTTCCTGGGCACAGGACTCCAGATCTGGACTGATCAGTATTCCAGGTGGGGTCTCAACACAGCAGAGTGGAGGGGGAGAATCTCCTCCCTTGACCTGGTGGTTACACTGCTTTTGATGCAGCTTAGGGTGTTGTTGGCCTTCTGGGCTGTGAGCACACATTGCTGGCTCATGTCCATCTTTTTATCCGTAAGTACTCAAGTTCTTCTCCACAGGGATGCTCTCGATCCCTTCATCCCCCAGCCTGTATTGATACCAGGGGTTGCCCTGACCCAAGTGCAGGACCTTGCACACGGTCTTGTTGAACACTGTGAACTTCACACAGGCCCACTTCTCAAGATTTATTAGCATGTCCTGTGTGCTCCTCTTTACCCAACCATAATTTAACTAAGCCCTGTGATGACATCTTAGCAAGACAGAGATACAGTACTTAGCGTTGTTCAGGTTTCCTAGTTATTTCTTAATGTTGTTACTTTAGCACAAACGTAAAGACAACATTTATATATGATGGGATTAGATAACTAACCACTAACAAAACAATGATTACTTGAACTAACAAGCACAAGAAGAAGAAAGTGAGCTGAGGAGTGTGAACAAAATGGGAGAGGAGTTAATAGCACATGTCTTTGCAGTGTCATTTCTCTACTGCATGTAATGAAAGAACACTTAGACATTTGTAGAGTAAACCAAGACCTGCTCTGATCAAGAGAGCCCCAACGTGTTTGATTTACAACCAGCGAAAAATGCTGCAAAACTTTGAAAGTGTATTTACAGCTTTCTTTTCCCTGTCTGCTTACTGGCACATATGGAATTACAAGGCAAGGGTTTTGGTTGTTACTGTGGTTTAACTCATTTACAGTTGTTTCATGCACCATTTTTTTGACATTTTATGGATCCCTAAAGATCTACAGGCCCCTTGAGAAACAGCAGCCTGAAAAGACAAGGTGGAACATTTGTAATTCATGTATCATCAGAGTTCCTTGACACTACAGGAAAAGTGGGAGGAGGAAAACGACAGGCTTTGGTTTCGTTGCAAAAAGACCTGTCTTATTGCAACAACAAAGGTTTTTTTTCTTCAAACAAAACTAGACAAGTCTGAAATTGTTTTGCAGTGAGCACACTCTGTTCACAAGGGAGAGCACCACGTGCAGAAAAGGCACCCATCTCTCTTCAAGCCAAAGACCGTACAACCAACAGGTTCAGGCCAACCTACCCAAGAGGAGCAGTTGTACAAACTTGTCCATCATTCCTCAATCTCTCCAGGGAATGGTAGGCAGTAAGGTGCAAGGATGCAATATTAGCAAGTTGGCACTTTCCCTGCCTTTTTCTTTCCCCTACAAGAATCGATTAGTTCGATGTGAAATGTGTTGGTAAAATGGTCCTGCTTGGGACTGGGCACCCATTTCTCCTGGCAAAGCTGGCTTCTCTGAACTCCTTTTGGCTACTGTGTTTTGCTATCCCTGTACCTCCCTGGAGTAGTTAGTACCTGAATCACTTAAGTAAGGTGGTTTTGATGAGGCTGGGTTTCATGCTGGCCACACAGCAGAGGAATGCGGGTATTTGGGACTCCTCTGGAAAGACCCTGCCGAAAGATCTCTGTGTTGTACTGTACTAAACATAAGCCTACCACCCCCAGGGTTTGGAAGAGAGCAAATTCCTTCCAGGATTATAGGATTAAGAAGCTGAAAAGTGATTCAAATTCTTCATCAAACAGGAAGAAAAAAAAATAAAGAGAGAGGTATGAGGGGAAGCTCTTCAATGCATGCATCACTCGACGTGTTTTCCTTGTAATTAAAGGAAGTTATTGAAAAATATTTGAGGGGATTAAATGCTCAGAGTATATGTGCCGATCAAATAACACAGGAGTCTGCATTCTTCCTACTAATCAATGGAGTGACTTGAATGAGGAGGTTCAAAAGAGGACAGTTATTGTTAAAGTGCCATTGCAGTAGTAGTCACCATACTGTAAAGCAGATAGACAGGTCCAAGGGTTTCTCAGCAGGGAAACTTTGCTATAGCTGAAAACAAAAAGGGCCTGGAGTTCATATGTGGGTATTTCCACACCAATTGTTAAAATTTCAGGTGGGCTTTTCTTCCCTTTCTGCCCTTCAACCTGAATGCATAATAAGATGTTCCTAATTTCCTGAGGAATACCTTTTTGAGAATGAAATTGCATTTCTCTTTTATGAGAGGAAAATAGGAAAGGAAAAACTTTTGAACAAGAAAGATGTTTAGAACCAACCCTAGGACATAGGAAATGGAAGAGTCTCCTGCTGTAAGCAGGAAATTGTACTTAACATTATTCTTTCCCCATCTTGTGACAACTTAATTATTTAGCCATTAATTAAGAGGTCATTATGTCCTAGACACCTGGAGCCTAGAATAGCCAGTATGTCCTGCAGTTCGTAGCATGGCACCATGACCACCTCAGTGCTTTGTGTTTGCCTATGTATATGACAGAAACGTTCTGTTCAGAGGTCTTTGCTTCATTCTGACTTTTCTTTTGGGTGTTTTGGTGCACAAGCTCTGTAGTCTAGTGAATAAAGAGATTCAATAGGCATTTGAAGACCATGAGGCTATGGGATTTTTTGCCTTCATTACAAATGTCCTGTTTTCATTGCTGTTGGATGAGAAAACCTTCTGACTCTAGACAAAAATCAGCCCCAAGGTTGTACCTTCATCTTTGCTCCTGCTCCGGCATGGAACCAATGGGCAAAATATCTCACCTTGTTAGCTCCATTTGCATTTTACAATGAGCAGATTAATGATGTTCCCACTCAATTCCTAGGTTTAATTAATGGTTGGAAAGTGCTTTGAGATGTTCTTATGAAAGATGCTATATAATTGCACAGAGAAAGGTTATATTTATTCCTCTTCTAGTTTTTTTTTCTTATAAAGAGTTTCTCACGAAGTTAAAGGAAAATATTACCTCTTCTCTCCTCTCTTGGTGTTGGAGGGCCTGTAGTCTTCTAACTTAGACACAACAAATCACATCCTTGCTAAAAATATAAAGTCACAGTAGCCCCAAATGTATGGCCATCTAGGGAGTGAAGCATGAATCTGGTGCTGAAACTTGTCACCTTTAAACAATACTTTCTCTCTAGAACTATATATGACAGATGTCTTACCAGCCCAAGACTGAGAGATCACTGCATCCATCCTCCTTAAGGCAGGACCAATTCTACCTCAAGCTATTCAACACATATTCATCTAATTTGCTCCTACACATGTCCAGCAATGATGAGTCTTTCAGGCAACCTGTACCAACATGCAACTGTCCTTACCATTTACTTGTTTCTTTAATATCTTATCTATATTTCCTACACCCCAATTTAATGACAGGTTTTCTTACGCTACACACAGAAAACTTCATGCTTTGACCATTTATATTAAATCAGTCTGGAATTTGATCTACCCAGGAAACTAATCAGTTTTAAACATCCCATTACCCTTATGCTTTTGCCTTGTCAGAAATCTCCACATCAAGAATGACTGTTTCCTAGTCCGTCATTTCAATCTTTTTTTCAGGCATCTAAAAGAAAACTTCCTTACTCAGAGCCTTAGCACACTGAGTACTCAACTTCAAATTTGTGGATGCTCTAAGAGCAAGTCCTGTTTATTTTGGCACTGTTTGCACAAGTAAAAGTCTGATTGTATGTATCTGCGTAAGAAAATGAAGACAGAAGGACTGTACTTTTTACCATTTAAAATATTCTTCTTTTAAACTACTTTATGAAATCAACCATATATCTTCTCACTTCCTCCTAAAACCTAATCAGATAGCACATACCAGCATCAGAATTTCCCACTGATCATCTGTTTATCATTCAGTAACCTCAAGCATGTAGTGGAAAGTTTGAACATACCCTGGGGTATGCTATTTAATAATAACCAAAGTATGATTTGACCAAATTGTTATTTAAAAAAATCACAGTCCAGTCTACTTTGCATGGTACCCTGCAGTATCAGTAGGTGCTGAAAGTTTGCAGAACTAAGTGCAAAATGAACTTTGGTGTCTGATGCATTGGAAGTTAATGGAGAAAGTATTTTTCTAACTTTACAGCTGTGGTTAATAAAATATTGGATGAAGAACAGGTGAAAGAAGGGTTTTTTTGGTTTTGTTTGTTTGTTTGTTTGTTTTTTGGTTGGTTTTTTTTGTTTTTTGGTTTTTATTATTTATTTTCTTTTTATTTTCCTTTGGCTCCACAGAAATACTTAAGCAAACACACTCTTGATCCTTCAAAGTTCTCTTTGAAAAATGGTTTGAGGTGATTTTGGAGAACTTTACTTTAAAAATACACTTGCAAAAAAAAAAAAAAAAGCTGTCAGAGAGTAAATATTTAACTTCTCCATTTGTTTTCTTCTTTGCACGAAATGCACATGAAAAACCTAATTCATAGCTGCTAGTGTCGTAGTTAATGTCAACAGAGATGTAGTTGGAAAGGAGATTACATGGACTGCCATAATTTCACATCATTTTTGCAATTTCTTCTCCTGGACAATTGATTTTTCATGATGACAGACACTGAAACAGGCTGACTTGCTAGTTATACAATGTCAGAGTGTAATGCAATGAAATACAAGTTATGGAGTTCCGTATGCAAAGAATTTACCATGGAAAGTACCTATTACTATGAAAAAAAAAACAGAATAAAACCTATGATCAGTAGTTAAAACCAGACAAGTACAAGTTACAACAAAGGGGAAATGTTTAACAGATTAAACCAATTTAGTTTCTGGAGATTTGCTTCCTTGAGATATGATAAGAGGTTTTTGCAGAATATATGATTTATTTAAACTTTACTAGACTTGATGCAAGGAGTAACCAGGATAATTGTGTGGTCTGTAATGTACAGGTGGAAAGGCTAGATGAAATCTGTCTTGCTAAATTGTGATGTGTGATCTAGAGAGAGTCTTGTTCCAGTAACCTCTCAACATCAGTTTGGCCAGTACAAACCAGAGTCCTAACGGACATTGCCCTACATCTTAGAAGTATTAGCACTAGAGAAAATATACTGACTGTGCAAGTAAAAAGTCAAGTTTTCACTGTTCTTTTGCACTGGGATGTTGCTACGGTGAAATATGCCAGGCTGTAAAGTGTATGTGAAAACCATTACAAGAGGGCTGCTTATTATGATAATAAGACTTAGACTTGGTAGTCTGTAGTAATAGAGTCAGCACCTTAGAGAGCAACTCATTGCGGAGCGCCAAGAAAAGGGAAAGTGATTAACTTCAGTTTCTAAGGGAAAATGAGCAGTCCACAAGTTCAGTACTAGATTGTCTGTAGTTATTGTAGGAGTCTGTCTCTCTCTCCTTCAGCAGTGGGAGCAAACTCCCTGCTTGAATATGTGTCTTCCTTATTGCTAAATCCATTTGCACTGGGAATTGCTGGAACACAGAGGAAACCCAGTGACCTGAGCAGGAGAGAGACCCAGGATGTACTTGTTCTCATGCTAAGGCTTGGCAAAAAAAATTGGCTCCTGTAATTTCCTCTTCTCCCTGCAAAGAGGTTAACTCAGTAATTATTCTAAGTAACAGGATCTCTGCATGCTTGGCAAAAGGCCAGAGATTCATCCAAACTTGTGGGTTTGCTTCCCTGATGTTCAGGCCAATTGGTGCACTCATGCTGCACAATGAGTTGCAGATGTCGTGATCTCATGCACTACATTGTTAAAAAGCACAGAAATGTTTATCCTGAAGTCAAATGCAAATGCAAAAACATGGGTTGTCTGAGACTGCAATCTGAACATCCAAAAATGGTATCGCACCAACAACCCCCAATTTAATACTTTGCTTCGTTGCCTCATCTTTCCCATCTGTGAAATGGAAACAATTCCATTTAGCTTTGTGTTGCTTTGCCCTGAGGAACTGGTATGAGCTAGACCTTTCAAAAGAACTTTGAAGACAGATTGTTTTTCATTACTGTGTGCAGCACTTCCCACCATGAAGTGATATTTGAGAATAAAGGTACAATTCTGCTTTGCCAAAAAAATAATGCTAAACTTCCACCAAAACCATTTCATTGCTTTAATTGTTAGATGGAATTCAGCTGTGTTCGACAGAGCAGTTTGTAACCTTTGCCAGTTCTATGTGGTTCTGCACCACAGCCTTGTTCTGGTGTGCTTTATTTTTCCCCCTACTTTCTGTGTGGTATTGTATGTTGTGGCTTTGACCTAGGACACTTCCTTTTTTCAGGAGGATCAAGCTTCATTTCTTTTTCTCTGCTAGCAGTGAGTGTCATTTGTAGCCTAAGATATATGATTTCCTTCTTTTAAAATGGGTCAGACCCTTTTGGGTTTTTAACCAAAAACAATGGCAGTTTAGAGAAAAATCCAGAGGAATACAGACTTAGGAGCCTTTGTGGCTTCTGATGTGAAACAGGCCTGTCTAATGCATTCAGTTTCTTGTCAATTGTGAAAGAAATGTCTAAAGTTTCATAATATCATATCAGTTGCGCAAACAACTTGTCCTTTTAAAGTAGATGCTTAAAAACTGCACTTGGTTTTAGTAAAGCTTAGTGTATTTTTATGCTTGAACAAGTTTTGCTTCGTAGGGGTGGTAGAAGAAGGTAAAGACAATTTCTTTTTTTGTCCTTTTTTTTTTTTTAATGGAACATAAGTAAGCCTATTTCAGGTATCTGTGTCTCATTCAGAGCAATTAAGGATTTCACATCATTTGATATTTTCTTCAAGAAGCCTAGGGATTGGCTACTAGTTTCTACCCTTGTTAGATTTAAACTATATTTCATTTTAACCCTGGGGAATTACTCTGGGTTGAAGTGCATTAAATCACAGCAACATGTCTCTTTTTAATGTATGGACCTCAAAGCTCTTAATCATGTGTTTGATTCTGAGACCTGCCCTGTGAGATGGGTTTGGTAGTTGTATCATTTCCAGAACTGCAAGATCTGTATGCAATATAGCGTACCTCCTCCTTCCTTCTTCTGTAATTGGCTATTACCTTGAGAAGACAGGGAGCAGAGGCTCAAGCAAAGGGATACAACTGAGGCTGTGTCTGATAAAGGACATTACTGCTGCTGGTTGAGCAGTACTAATTCCCATTTAAATGCCTACAATCCCATTGATTTCATCTGGCACAGTTTCAGCAGGCTAGACAGGTGAATGTCTGCTGCTCAGAATTATCAGTGGCCTTAGGGCTTTCTCCAGTGAGGTGTGAGATGTGGATTTGAGAGACAAAGAGCTTCAACTCTGGCTCATCTGTGTGTTCCAACCAGAACGCCTCCTGTAAGAGGTAAAGGGATGTTAGCACTTGGGCTGTATTTACAAGGGGGATAACCTTGCTCATTTCACACTATCACAGTATGTCAGGGGTCAGAAGGGACCTCAAAAGATCATCTAGTCCAACACCCCTGCCAGAGCAGGATCACCTAGGTGAGATCACACAGGAATGCATCCAGGCAGCTCTTAAATGTCTCCAGAGAAGGAGACTACACAGCCCTCCTGGGCAGCCTGTTCCAGTGCTCCATCACCCTTACTGTAAAGAAGTTCCTCCTCGTGTTAATACTAAACCTCCTGCGGTCCAACTTGTACCCGTTCCCTCTTGTCCTAACATTGGATGACATTGAGAAGAGCCTGACTCCCTCCTCCTGACACTCTCCCTTAACATATTTATAAACATGANATACTGGATCCAACACTGACCCCTTGGGGACACCACTGTCACGGTTGGGGTGGTCAAATACACTACA